>VDFB02000003.1:335952930-336023186 GCA_007258455.2 Sequoia sempervirens | reverse complement strand
TTGAATTATAAAATTAAATATCTTTGTTTATTATATTTACTTTCTATACTTTAACATTTAATTTTTTATTTTTAGCCAATAGTTTATATATAGTGTGAGATTTGAGCCCGAAACAAGTGTCATGCCTGCAAACTACTGTTAAGTTGTCAAAAACAAGTTTCAACTATCGTTTAATGGTAAAAGCCTCCAAAATATTAGGTAAAAGCCTCTAAAATCTCACTTATCACATAAAAGTCAGATAAATATTGATTTGACAATTGGATGAGAACATTCTATTTCCATTTGTAGTGTTTATTATCAATTTGGTGACAACTTTCTTTTTTCATTTGTATTGCTTTACGTATTAAATCTATATGCAAATATTTCATAATCAGATAATACTTGATTTATTTAAGAAAAAAATATAAATTTGTCTATGTTTATTTCATTCCATTATTTAGCGCTTATTATTAATTATTTAATCTACCCACATACAACTAGAATTTGCAGTGAATCCATGCACACACATGCTCTCTAACATATTAACATATATATAATTTTCCATTGTTGTAATCCTTGAATCTCCTTTAAGTACAAATACTAATTATGAATATATTCTATTTAACTTTATTTAATAAAAAATAGTACAACATTTTAAAGAATGATAAAAAGACACCCACAAATTATGCTACCCTCAATTCTTATTTATCAAATATTTTAGTTTTTATACGTCTTATTAATTCAACCTAAATTAAATAGAAGAAAGGTTAATTTTCCTTCACAATTATGTAAAATGGTAATAAAATATCTTCATAAAAAAAATTTACTAGAAGGGTGGAGAAATCTAAGCTAAATTTAAAAGCTAAGAAAAAGTGAAAAGTTCTATATGTGTAGAAATGAGTTTGATTGTTTTCTTTATGGCCGGCGGGAACACGTATTTGGCGTATTCGCCACTTGTAAAGCCTTAAAATGGGACTTTAAGGAAATTTGTTGCTTCCAAGTTTAAGATTGCATTATAACGGAATTGAAACGAGGATGAAATTAGTCAAATGAAATTGAAATGATCATGGACAGTTTTTTTTCAATACAAGTAATTTTTTTTTGTTTTCAAAAGCTTTTGAAAAGTTTGGTTTTATTTTTTTTAATAATGATTTTCATATAGATTTGTGGAGTGATTTTATTTTATCTATTTTTTTAGATAAATTGTTTATTATATTTCTGCTATTTTAATTTAAAAGTATAGTATTCAATATTTTATTTTATTTAAAAAAAATCATTTCATAATTTTTGTTATATAAACTTAGAAATATATGTATTATTATAATTAAACAAAAATTATTAAAATTAAACAGTGAAAATAGAATTTTGTGGTATTTTTTATTTTTTAATAATTGAAAAAATTAATAAAAAATTATTACACATGACAATAGAAAGTAGATTTTTGTTTTTCTTTCACAGATTTTCTCACCACTTATATGTCATGCTACCATCGTAGAGTTACCTGACATATTAAATTTTAAAAACTCCACTAGTTATTAAATATTTGAAAACGTCTCAATATTAAATCTAGCCTCAAAAAAATTGTGTAAACTATGTAACTTGTCAATTGTTTAAAAACTTAATTATTTATTTATCCATTTATAAAAACATATAAAATATTTTTTTTAAAAATAAAATAAAATACTTCATTACTTTGTAGAAAACAATCAAATATTATAATAAAAAGTTCTATATTTTTATATTAAAATATAATAAATAATTCATATGAAATAAAATCACCCCACCAATTAATATTAAAACTATACAAAACTTAAATAAATTAACAATCAAACCACTAAACAAGTAAAACTACTTGCCAACAACTTTTCAAATTCCCATACCCATGTCAACTTCATTTGACTAACTTGAAACCATATATATATATATATATATATATATATATATATATATATATATATATATAAAATAACAATAACTAAAACCGCAAGAAATTGTTTCAATTTCGTTAATAATACTTCACTCCACTCCATTTATGCAATCCTAACTTGGAGGCAACAAATTTTCTTTAAAATGTGAAGTGCCATTTAAAGTTTTGTAAGTTGTGAACACGCCAAATACGTTTTCCCGCCGAACATGCCTTCCACAAGCATAAATTTAGGGGGAAGAAAAGGAGTCTACACAAAGAAAACTATCAAAGAACAATCAAACCCAATTCAACAAATACAGAATTTTTGGAGTAACGGGAATTCCTCAAATAATATTTCGTAGCACCACCCACAACTGGATTTCTTTTCATTTGTTCTTAGGTTTAAATATATCTTAGATTTACTCTAATAGGCTCGCTCAAGTGGTTATTGCTGTTATGCTTCACGTGGGAGATCTCGAGGTCCATTCCCTCAGACTGACCACCTCTGTTGTGCTGGGCTCCACTTCTTGTATCCATTAGGTTAGGTGCCCACTTCTTGTATCCATTAGGTTAGCTTTTCTCCGCCCTTCTAATAATCCATTTTTATAAAGGTTTTTTATTACCATTTTACATATATGTAAAGGGAAATTAAACAAGAGACGCATTGTGTCCGATTCCTGCCGGTAACATATGTAACATGTTGTTTGTTTAAGAAAGATTTAAAGTAGTAGTCATCTTTGCATGTAATAATAATTAGATATGCGTATAAATGCATATAATTTTAAGTAATATACAAAATGTCTATGGTAGACCACTTTGGTCTATACATTGCAATTGTTATTAGATAATAGTAAATGTGATTAATAGTAAATGTGTATCACTAATGCTTTGTAGTTGTTCATTTTCAAATTCTCATTTTGTTGTTGATTATGGAAGATGAACACATTCTAAGAAGACTATTTTTAGATGGCCTTCTAGAAGGTCTATTGTTAGGTTGTTAAATGTCATTAGATTGCCCGAATTCAGATTTAATATGATTGTTAAAGCCATCAATCATTTCCACCTTTGGGACCCTATTTTTCCATAAGAATTTAATTTTTTAAATGGAAAGATTCGCCATGGTAATTAATTCATTTTCCTATAGTTTTCCAAGATTCGCTAAGATTTTCTACAAAAGTTTAGTGATGTAAAAAAATCGCCAATAAAAGTAATCTTTTTCATAAAAAGGAAAGATTCGCCAATAGTAATTAATATTTTTTTCCAAAAAATGAAAGATTCACCAAGATTTTATATCTTTTTTTGGGTGGTTTCTTAAATTTATTAATGGTAGGTGATGGATCAAATACTTAGTGGGAAATGAAAAATCTTATTGATGGCCTTATGTGATATATGTTGTTATACTTGTGCCCTTGCCAATGATAGTAACCACTAATATGGGATGCTTGTCTTGTCATCACAACTAGCATTGATCTTGTAAAAGGATGGGGCCCATGGTTTCAAATGGGATGCATCAACATCCTTTTTTGGATAGGGTTTATTGAAGGGCTTATATATAATGAACCGAGTAAAATGGAAGATGCTTGTAGTATGGTTGCAACCACTTCCTTTTTTCATTAGTTGGTTGCTATGTATATATGATGCATCCATGAATTAGTCAATTTATGTATTTGTGATGTAGACACAATTTAATCTCACTGTATACATGTATTGTGTGCATGCGCTAATCATTTTGTGCACATGTGATGTATGTATGAGTTGGTCATTATATTGATTGGTGTGTGTTTGTATATTGATGTTAGCTTTGAAACTAACATTTGATTGGAATGCATTAGCTATCATACTCTTGTATGTTGATTGAATTAGAAGCATAAGCTCAATTAATGGTTGAGGTTGAAGATCTCATCCTAGTGGTGTGGATGAAATTTTTCTATTTTGGCATGTGAACCATGATGTCTTTGATTCCAAGAGAGGGATACATAAGCAAGGCCATCTTGAATGAACCATTGAGGATTAAGTTCGGGTCTAGGGATTTGCAATATTGTACAACCATGGTATAGAGTTACCACTCCTGCTATGGTTTGGTAAGGTTAATTTATTTTTTGGTAGTAACTAGGGGTGATTATTATACAATCTTGATTAATTCTTTGTAACCTCCCCATTAAATATCTTTTTCCACAATATCCCTAGTATTATAAAGAATATATAAATCCTCTCTCATATGGGTGACTATGAAATATCTTCTTACAACTTGAGATCTTGATTGATTCTTTGTAACCTCTCTATTAAATGCGTTTTTGCACAATATTAGAAGTATTCCAAAGAATAACTAAATAATAAATGAATCCTCTTCCTCACATATACATCCAATTCAACCCTATTCTATAATATTTGGAAATAGACATTATTTACTGTCTATATAATTAAATTACAATAAATGACACACTAAATCTTAATAGTTTGCAACTTGAAAAAAAGTTATGTATATATTTTTTTAAACATATATCATATTTGGATTTGGATTTAGCTTCAACTCTATCTTTAATACAAGATATGTTAATCTTAGTATCTTATGCAGTTTTCTATGTTTTGTTCAAAATGTGTAGAGAGTCCGCAATTGTTCAGACATGGAATTCTATGGCTAAATTGGCACTGAAATGCTTGAAGCCATTCTCTCAGTGACACTGTGGATTCTTTAGCAATAATACTGCTTCCCAAGTAGTTGGGAAATAGGGTTTCATTAGGAACATGGTTTTTAGTGGAGTCTTAGGCTTTTTTGAGTATACTTCAATGGCAAGGGGGTTCAGCTCCTCTCCCTATTTCTTATCATTATATTTTTCTGGGGAGTTCTTTGTTCTAGCAATGAACATGGTAAGTAGATCACAGATTCTTCAAAGAAAAAGAAAAGTTAGACTCCTGCTGGGTCAACAGCATAATCTTCTAAAGGAAAAGGAATTCAGGAGCTCTCTCTTGCTTTTCCAAAGGACCGTCATCAAGCTCAGAATGATATCCTAGTTGTAGAGTTGGATGAGTTGAGGCTTGAACTGAATACTTTGTTTCCTGTGGTGGGAGATTTTATTTTTAAGCTCATAAGCCTTTGGCCTATGACCAGAAGATTGTATGAATGGGTCAGGAATAACCATAGATAACCAAAGACTTCTACATCTTTATATTGCAGAAAGATTGGATTGTTTTTTTCTTGAGCTTGCCTGGCTAGAAGATAACAACAATAGAAAATAAAAAATTATAATAATTTCTGCTAAGATCATTGGTTGATCTCTTTTGAGTCTTGAGATAATTGAATATTCAAGATCTAGAACACGGCCTTTTAAATTCAAGTTCATATGGCTCCATCTGGATTTTGAGAAAAAGGAGCACTGGCAGTCATCACCCTTTATGTTGCAAATTCCAAGATGTTTGGTACAAAACCATAAGAGGATTAAAGAATGCTCAGAAATTACTTCTAAGAAATCTTTGGAGATATATTTAGAAACACATTTCTGGAGGATCAAATGGTCTCTACTGAAGAAATGGTTACATACAAAGGACTCATAGAAGACCTTTAAAGAGAAGAACTCCACACTACCAGCCACTTCCACATCACCTTTGATGTGGTAAAAACAAACGTTCAAAATCATGGCTTTGAAAATGTTTGGATCGCAGGCCATTCCCTCGGCGATGCCAAAAAGCGATCTCGACTGGAAGCATCGGCCTACGGCGTAGCCTCCTCCCGCTCGCCGTCCCACTCGATCCTCCACAGTAGCTGCTCGTGCCATGAATGATGAACCTAATTCTGCCAAACATCACAAGGAAGAAATTGAAAAGAATCGACAACAATAGGAAAGTGAAATTCAGCGGGATGTTAAGATTACCGATACAACACAAGGTAAGGAAATTCTGAGTAGCGAATTCGACGAGCGAGAAGAAGAGGAAGGAGCCTCTGATGACTTTGACAATGATGAATATGATGATTATGGCGACGACACCACGAAGGGCAACCCAGGTGGGCATTTCGGTCGATCGACATCTGAATTGCATGGCATGCTGAGACGGCTGGCGGTGTTCAGCCTCTTGTCCAGTGGGAAAGTTGAAGCATATTATGGCCAGTCTGAGAGATGAGGCAGACGATTTCAGCCAGATTGGCGCGCTTACAATGTTGATTCAATCATATTGTCGGACGATTTCAGCCAGATTGGCGTGCTTACGATGTTGATTCAATCATATTGTCGGCGATCAGCTGCAATAATGTAGTCAATAGTCTTCATAGTCAATTGGCACAGTAAACAGCACTACCGACTACACCACTCTTCCACTAAAACAATTATTTCGATGTCAAACCATAAAAATGCATTAGGCAGTGAATAGTCTCCATAGTCAATGGGCACAGTAAATAGCACTACCCACTACACCACTCTTCCACTAAAACAATTATTTCGATGCCAAACCATAAAAATGCACTATGCAAGAATAGTGTTGAAATCCAAATAGATGAGAAAACCATACAATATTAGAATTGATGACATCATCCAAAATATGACTGTAGTCATCTTTGTCCAATAGAATTTGACAAAATTTGTGTGAAAAATATTCAATAAATATGACATAAAAATAAACTTTAGAAAAATTTGTACCCATAGTTTAATTCTTGACATCTATTGGTTGGTATTTGCAAACATAATAGACCTAGGTGAAAGCATAAGTATACCTGCCACCGGCAGGAACTAATAAGATGTATATAAAAATAAGGAAAATTTATTTGGGAAGTGAGAATTGAGGGTGAATGTAATTTTAACATTAAATATTAAAGTATAGAAAGTACACATAATAAATGAAGGTAATTAGTTTTATGATTAAATAATACAAATATTATTTGATAAGGATTTTGAATTTGATTATTATTTGTTTGATAAGAGTTATTTCTTTTTAATTAAATGTTTTAGATTCTACGTTGAATTTGTGCTTTAACATAGGTTGGGTTCATGGGTTTGAATTCAATCCTCAATGTGTATTTCTTCTTTGTGTTTCGCCTAACTAACCTTGATATGGTCAACCTTTTTAAATGATATGAAGACTTGTAGTATTTAGAAAAACCCTTGAAAGGCTATCATTATAGTTGTAGGGGACATGCTCTCTTAGTTCAATTTGAACAAAATATGTGTACAAGATTAAAGACAACATATATCAATCAAGCAAATGCTCTTTTGATGAATGTGTTATTTTTGAATCATTTTAGAACACCAAACTAAAGTGTTTTCATACTTAACGTGAATGATACATGAATAATACTTGAAAGATGTGAACATGTTAGGAGATTTGAAATGAATGCAATTAAATGATTTTAAATACATCATAGCAATAGATCACACATATGTATGTTTAGTAGGCCCTTGGCAAGAAAGGAATGGATAAGAGTCAACCAAAATTTTAATTTGAGTTTAAAAATTTCAAGGGTCAACTTTGTGACCACAAGGTCAACCTTGTGTTTGTAGAAATGACCCAAGATAAGGAAACAATCAAATCATGGATAATAGAATCTATAGGGGTATGTGTATAGCTAAGTATAGTTAATGCATATCCTAGATGAATGCATTGAAATATGTGTATGTATGTATAAGGTGAAATATATAGATCGATAAGTATGTGGCATGGGGGAAGGGGCTCAACTTTGCACAAAGTTATGTTGTTTGTTGATATGTACATGTATTAACGCACTCTCCTCAATATGGAAACAAAAATAGATGAAAAATAACATGGTTATTCAAAATTTACCATTATAATATCAACAAAAACTAAATAAGAGGTAGGAGTTCCTAATTAATGGTAAGGATATTCAAAATCATCACTACATCTAGGGCCTAATATTGATGGACATATGGTTGTATTTGTTAGAGAAGCAAACAACAAACACAAAATTTACAACTTCTACAAAAGAATCAAGGACAATATGTTAGCCAATAAACTATCATAAAATATGTGCATGTAAAATAAACTATTGTTGTATATATAGGACAAGGAGGAAGTAGGAAGGTGAAACAAAAGACTAACTAACTCTCTAAAAGGATGTGACACATGTAGAACACTTGGGACAAGTGTGAGTGCATGTGTCATGTGACTAAGAGTCAAGACAACTAAACCACTAAGTGAACTTAAGCTAGTGTTAGTAGGACTACCAAGTGTATGAACTATATAAAATATAACTAGATGCATAAATACACTTTTCATTGTAACACCCCTTGTGAGTGATACTTAGGGAGTGAGTCACTAAAAGATGAGTCCCAACAATAAGGCCTAATAAGGTACTCATGTGTAAAACAAAAGTTTCTCACAAAAAGAGTAAATGAGAAAACCTAATGGGAAAATCCTCCTCTTCAAAAAAGAGAACTATATATGTAAAGGAAGGAGGACTCAAGAGCCCCCAAGGACAACTTAATTTACCCCAAGAAACTATCACAACACAAGATAGTGAGGTGATGCTAAAGTTTTCATTAAGATATATTGATGCAGGTCAACAATTGAGAAACCTATGGGTTTGTCAATTGTTGCAGCCTTGGCTTCACAAAATCAACACTTGAATGTAATATTAAAATAAAGCACCAATAAAAGTTTTTTTCCCTTAACAAATAAATAAATACTTGAGAAAAACAAATATGAAAAATGATTAATGAAATATTATATTGAAAGCTTCATAATATGGCCAATAAAGGAATGGTTTGGTGGCCAAGTCACTTGGTTGTGACAGCCACCAGGGTTCAAACCCTCACTGGGCCAAAGTGCTCATAGGCCTTGTGCCTTTGTTGGGCCATTGTGCTCATAGTTTTGGTAGTTTCTTGTACCCAATTCATAGCTCCAGTCAAAAGCATTTTCCTCTAATAATATGGGTGCATTGCACCTTTTAAAATAAAAAATAAAAGCTTCATCATATGCAACAAACATCTACAGGTAAGAACTCATATACGTTTTTATCACTTCTATAGGAAAGATTCAAAACACACCAAAAAACTAGCTTCAAACTATCTAATTTGCAATCTATAGGAAACACATCATTTCAATTTCATGGACATGAACCTTTGGGCACCCAAGCATGATTTTTCATCTTTTTTTCTTCCTTCTCCCTATCTCCTTCTATTCATTACCTGCAACTTCTCGCCAACCTAGGCATTCAGATTTTCTTTCCAAATATGCCAATCAAACCACTCTTTGGACCCTCTCTTGGGTGTGGGAACCATGCAAATCCTCTTTCTAGAGTTTTACTTGGAAAATTTTGATTTTTTGCCTAAATTGGCATCCACTAGCTTCTTCCCTACACCTCAACTCTGAAGCACCACACAATACATGGTAAAGATTTACTCATTTTCTTTTATTTAATTCTAGGATATTTTTTATTATATAAGCAACATTTATAGGGTGTTGTACCCTTTACACGTTGAGCCCAAAGAGTGAAAAGGGAGCAAAACTATTAAACATCAATTTTTTTTAATAACAATAGACGAGATACACAGACACAACCTAGTAACAAGAAAGACACAACACATCATAGAATAAACCACTAATTGTCCACACTCTCCCATTTCTCGACTAGGAGGTTTAATACATCATCCCCAATCCAGTTGGGGCCTTTATCCATGGTGTTATTGTCCATTTCCTCCTTGACAACATCTAAGAGAGTGAGAGCCAACCTGCGAATCATTTTGATAGTGAACTGAGCCAGGTAGTTAAATTTATGATTCAACTTAGCAAACTGCTCTTGCAACACTACAATTTAATTCTAGGAGTTACAAGATAATAGAAAATTCATTCCACTATCTTGGGTGTGGGATTTTGGCTCCCAGGTAAAATTTGAATTTGCATCAATGTCATATACATTACATTTGAATTTCATGTCACACAATAGCTTTTGAAAGGGGTCTCATTTGACAGAGTTGGAGAAGAGAAAAGGGAGAAATGTCACATACTTGCAAAACCAACAACACACCAAAATTGAAAAAAATTAAATAACACCAAATGATTTTTTTGGGTATGTAGGATTGCTCTTCACCCCTGATGATCCTGCATCAAATACTTAGGGTAAGAAAGAATGTTTCATGAGTGAGATCTCATGAACATTCATGTGGGTTTGGAATTCCAAGCTTGGTAAGATTGAGAGCAGTCACCTATGTTGCCTCTTCAATTTTCTTCCCTCTCCATTTGATCATATACTCCTTATATTCTTTACCCCTTGCTCTTCTTATCAATCTTGAATTAATAACCTCATCTATTTCTTCAAACCTCCTTGCTAGAAGTTGTTGTTGAAGTATGGGTAGTTGGTATTTTCATTGATGTTAACAATCTTATGTTTGTGTTGTCATTAATGTCAACTAGTGATGCTTTGATTAGTTGCATTATGTTGTCATTAGTAAATGCTACTTGTGTCAACCTCTAATGTTGCTTTGATAAGATTCTATGGATGTATAGTTGAATTACAGTTGGTTTAGTGGTGATGAGGAAGTGTTGAAGATAATGAGTATATTTCTTTGGTGCTTGGTTTCCATGTGATTTTGAAAAAAAAATGAATAAAAGAGGAAACAATGTGTTGCAAAGGTGTTTTAGTGTACAGTGTGGTGTTCTGGTTTTGGTTTTCATTTCTCTTGTGTTGAAAATCTACCTGTGTGGTTTAGATATATTGGTTAGAGGTGTTCAATGGTTCTATATCCAAAATTTATTGGTTTGGATCATCATGTAGAGATAATTGTGTTCACCAGTGTGTGAATTGTATGTTGCAGTGGTGTCTAGGAGAAATGGTTTTGCTTCACATTTCTTTGTAGTTTGGTTTTTGGTCTTATGGTTTTAGAACTATGTTGATAATAATCATATCTACCTTCAGTCAAAGTTGTTTGTGGTTTGGTGCTTTAGAAGTTAGTTTCTTGAGTTACATAGTATGGAAGGTTGTCTGAGTGTATTGGGTGTGTACATTCTTTAGGTGAAAGTTGTTATGAAGGAATTTATTGGATTTCAAGTTGTTTGTGGAATATTTTGGAGATTGTATTCAACTTTTGTGTGTGGTTCAGATTTCATCTTTGGATCTAAGGAAGTGTGTACTTAAATTTTAATGGTGTTTACACTTGTTCGACCAACCTTGGGTGTTTACACTAATTGTGAATTTTCTTCGGTGATTGTGGAAACATGTTGTGGCACATATGAATGGATTTAAGTCCAAGTTAAGGTGTGATGTGGTCTTCCTTCATTCCTTTCCACCACATGAATGTTTTGGTGTCAAACTAATTTAAATTTGCACAGTTGAGGTACATAACTGACCTTGGAGAATGTTTTCAAGGTTGAAGAATGTATAAATAAGTCGTGAGTTGATGGAGAATTGTGTTGTGATGTGTTTGATGAAAATTATAGAGTAGTGAAGTGTAGTGTGAGCTTAATGAGTTAAGCCACTAGAAGCAATGAGAAAAAGGTGTCTACAATCTTCAAAGAGATCGCGAATTCATTGGTGATGTTGTGGTGGATCTTTTCTATTGCATTGAGATGGATTTCTCACTGTAACACTCTTATTTCTTCTTTTCTGTAATATTGTAGTGAGCCTTTGGTAGTGAGCCCTTCTTTCTTTTAGGTAGTGAGCCCTTCAACAGTGAGCCTATTGTATTCGGTGTTGTAATTAATTTATATTGTGAACTAATCATCACCATTTTTTTCCATTCTTGGGTTTTCCACATAAATATTGTGTTCTATTGTGCATGGTGTTATTATGATTCAATTTTTCTTTTATTTGCTTTCAGGCTAAATCATTCTAACAGATTAAGGGATAATTGAATTGTTGTGGATCTAAATGTTTATGAGGGTTTTAATGTTTTAATCTATAATTGATTCACCCCCCTCTCAGTTTTCTGGTGTGCATTCAACAATTAGTATCAAAGAAAGGTTCTTTGGAAGAAATATTAACTGCTTGAGGTAGATCTAGGATGGCATACAAGAGGGATTCTCCTTTGTTTGATGGATTGGACTATGGTTTCTAGAAGTCAAGGATGAAAGGTTTCTTTGATTTGGAGTTTGGAAGTCTGTTGAGATTGAATATACTATGCCTATTGGTGGTTCAAAAACTAATGATGAGATCAAGGCCTATGAGAACAATGGTAAAGCATGGTATGCTATTTTAAGTGGTCTTTCTAACACTAAACTTGTGAAAGTTATGAGTTTGAAATATGTTACATAGATCTAGACAGAGTTGGAAAGTATTTATGAAGGAGATGATAAGTTCAAGCAAGCTAAGATGTAAAATCTAAAGATCACATTTGAGAACCTGTGGATGTTTGAAGATGAAAACATTAAAAGCTACATGCAGAAGGTGGAAAAAGTTATCAATTCCATGAAAGGTCTTGGTGGAAATCTTGAAGAAGATTAAGTGGTAAAGAAGGTATTGAGAACTTTTTAGGTAAATATTATAGTCATAAAGTTTATGCTATCAAGGAGGTTAAATATTTAAGAAAATACTCTAGAGATCAATTATTACACCCCGTTTCATAGTTACCGAGTTACTTTTACCTTCATGAGTGAAAATGTTGATAAATGAAAATTGTGACTTTAATGTGTTTACTAGGAGAAAGAAATACTAAATTATGCATTAGGATGATATTGATTTTAATGGAATGAATATGTTTTATACTGATGAAATGCAACAAAAGAATATGTATTGCAATGGGAATATTCTAGTGCTTTGTTGATGCAAATATTTTATAATGCAAATGATATATGATGCAAGTGAATGTAGTGTTTTTTAGCTAACTACTATTGCAAAGTGTAAAGTTGGATGCAAGAATAGAATCAAGCCTCCTGAAGAGAGGGGAAGTATCACTTAGGGAAAAGAACTTGGTTTGGGAACCTATAATAAAGACCTAAATTGAGATTTCACACTCACTTCTAGTTTGGTCAAGTTGGGATAATTTAGTTTAGGAAATAGTAAGTTACCTTTAGTATTGTTTATGTTTTTATTTATGAATGTTCTTGCTTAGGAGTTTAAGTATCGAGTCTCTTTGTAATGTGTGAGTTCTTCCTTATGTGTTTCTATTTAATCGATAGGATATATACATAAAATGTATATATATATATGTATATATGTAAGTGTCAACTATAAACTCATACACATGAGTAAATGTGTGCATGAGTATACATAGATAGACATATCGACAAATGCTCATGAACAGATTATCCATATGCATGGGAATATTGATCAGATAAGGTGACATATATACATATATATATACACACATTTTGTGTATATATATTGATCAATATGACTGTGAATATATGTGTTTAGATATCAAGGTGTGATATATATAGTATATGTGTATATACATATATATATATATACATATATATGTATACATACACATGCATCAATATGTGAATTATGAGAATGTATATTCACATATTGAATAATGTATTTTATAAACTTATGAATTGTGATATATATATATACATATATACATATAAACATATTACATTATGTATATATACACACACACACACACATGTTATATGGGTGGGTGCAAAAGGTTGGGGGCGCAAAAAGTGGCCATATTTTTTTTTGAAAAGCCATAACATGAGTGCGTTATAACACACTCATGTTAGAATGCGCTCATGCTATAATACACTCATGTTATGACTTGATGTGATCAATTCTAAGGCTTGATCACACCAAGCCTTAGATGCACTCACATTATAATATGAGGGCTTTATAACGTGCTCACACAAGTACGTTATGAGCTATTGTAAGAATAAAAAAGCAAATCGAATTCATTTTTAGACTGTCACATTTCCTCTATCCATGACCTGCAAACCCTTCCAAGGTATTCTCACATTGTGGAGATCCAAAATTCGATAGTTTCTTCACCAAATCTTTGCTATTTCTTCTCTTGAATACTACCATGTCAACAGGGAGCTCAAAGGAGTAAGCTTTAATCATTTTTTTGTGAATTTGTTGTTAAATAGGCAGATTTAATATGTTTTTGATGTTAATTTCTTTAATTTTTAGAAGTTGAAAATCCACTTGATTCTCCTCCTCAAAATCCTTCTCCTCCTCATGAACAACCACACCAACAAAATACTAATGAACAACCACAACAACAAACTCCAAAAAAATTTCAACATCCTCTTGGAACTCAACAAAATTTAATGGGGGAAATTAAAAACAACAAAAAATAAATTGAGTTAATTGCGAGGTTGAACGATCCTATAATTTAAACCTTGGAAAGAACCATGATTTCAAATTCACTTCAAGCTATGTTAACACATGTAGATTCAATTAGCAAGAAATTAAGTGGTTGGGAAGATAAGAGGAAAGAATATAGAGAATTTTATGCAAATAAACTATCCTAGAAACAAGTAAAATATGAAAAAAATATAAAATATTACTTGTGTTCACTATTCACTAACCCGCATACAAATCAACCTCTTGAACTTACAAGAAAGAGGTTTCCTATCCATTGGTGCAGCCACCAAGGGATAAAGGACAATTTTTGGTAGAGGTGGTGGATGGTTTTTGACCATCCTCCATACAAAAATAACTAGGTCCCCTAATATTTCTTGAGGAAAATCTACTGCAAGTTTGTCCCCAAAAAAATCCCCAACTATTTTGATATGAAAGACTTCCAACAAAGAGGTGGTGGGTCAACATAGGATAAACTAGGTGCACGTCTTGATCTGCAGTGGTCTGCGAGATGAGCACTCACTAGACTAGCTTATGAGCACATTGCTATCCCCTTTAGTTTTGAAGGAGAGTGATGAGGTGGATACTCTACAATCTATTAGTTCTCTGACTTAGACTATCATCTAGTGTGTGAATCCTACAGTACAACGTGAGCTAGGGGAGACTTTGAGGGGTAGGGTTCCACCCCATATTTGTCAGGATTGCGAGTCCACCTATACATATGGCCCCACAAATAATCAGTAGGCTGGTGTGCAGGCTATGTTTGTAGCTGACCAGTTAGCGATGACAGATGCCATGTTGAATGAGGCTTTCGAAATAAATATTTAGGTAAATGTTAGCATGTTCATTGAATTTAATTTATTAAATTTCATTTTTGAAATGCAATATTAACTAATTTGGTTTAATGATTATAATAAAATTTTAGGGTCATAGTGTTCATGCTTTTTTCACCGGCCCTCCACCTCCTTATTACTCCACACCATCTACTATTGAGGTATGTAATTAGTAAACAATTATAAATATTACATGTGAATCACATTGTTACATGAATGGTATTCTAATATTTGATTTTGGATGTTGAATAAGTTAATATTGGATATTTCACGACAACACCTCCTAGTCGAGGTGGATTTCAAACATTCACTTAGGTAATAGAATAAAGAGTTTAACTAATGAATTGTACTTAATAGATTTGTGTAGTTTATATTCACATCATTGATTACATTTTATTGCACATATTTCAAACTCAAAACATTACTTCACATTGTCTATTAACTAATAACTATATTTTGATAGATGACAAAATTTTAATTACAATATAGTTTTTTAGAAAGTCAACATAAGTAGTGATGCAATTACTTCACATAGCATAGCTAATAACTAGGAGCAGCTACCAATTTCATTTACTTGTCATGGAATTCCATGAGAAAAAAATTTATTGAGTCATTTTTTCAATCAATTCACTACCTTTTCTATGCTATGGATGCTTGGAAAAAATCTATCAAAGCATAATAGTAAGCAATAGCATAGATAAGGCAATGATTTGTTTGAAAAAATGCCTCAAAGAAATGTGGTCTCATGGTGATGTGCATCACCATGAGACCACATTTCTTTGAGGCATTTTTTCAAATAGCTCACCACCTTGTCTAGGCTACCACATTTTCCATACATGTCTACCAAAGCATATAATCAAATAGTTCAATTCCTTAATGTTGCTATGGCTAAAAGCATAAAACATCTGCTTTCCAACAAACTATGGATGGTTGGAAAAAATCTATCAAAGCATAATAGTAAGCAATAACATAGACAAGGCATTGAGTTGTTTGAAAAAATACCTCAAAGAAATGTGGTCTCATGGTGATGGAATGCCATTCCATCACCATGAGACCACATTTCTTTGATGCATTTTTCAAACAACTTGTTTCCTTAAGAATATATAATCTTCTTTAATCAAATCAAATCATTTTAAGGTCTTGGATTTGATCCCCAAATCTAATCCCATCCTCCATCTTCATCCTTAGATCCTATTCTTTCAATCCCCAAGTTCATTTTTAATCCATCATCCTAATTCCCATCCTCGTCCAAGATCAATACCGATATTTAGATTCCAATCAATCCTCCATTGTGTCTAACCATCTAATCTATCCTCCATCCAACCTAATCTATTCTAATCCACATTAATTCATTCCAACCAAACCGAACTGTATCAACAATGATGAGGATAGCCTTTTTGACCAACCCAAATATAATCCCAATGATGACAATGAGAGCATTATGGATCACCTTGAATCCATTTTCAATATACAAAATGCTCCACCACCAATCCCCCATCCAAATGTCCCTTCAAGTCCCATCCATGTTATCCCCATCCACCACCACTAATTTTATCCTCACCTACTACTTCCATTATTATAAGGATGTCGAGCTTAGATGTCTCCTTAGCATTGCTACTAAGATTTCACCATCCCTACCTTCATCCAATCCCAATCCATCTCCTCTTGCTTATACTTCCCCTTCCTTTGATAACAAAAACCAATCCTTTAGCCAAAAATTCTCCTCCAAATTATTTTCAAGGTCCTCATCCTCATCCTCAATTTACCAATCCGTGGAAACTTCCACCTCTTATTCCACTTGTTCATATCCCACATCCTTAAAATCCACATCACCCCACTATTACCAAGCAAAGTCATCCATGACTCTCATAATAACTTCCTCCAAGGAATAAATTTGCACAGGTGGTTGTTTCCCCATGCAAAACAAAATGGTGCAATCTTCTCATATCATGCATCCACCTTCATCATCCCCACATCCAGATAAACTCTAATACCCTAAATCTTAAACGAAGCCCCTATCAATCCATCTATCCAAGTTGAAGAGTCTATAAAACCTTCCTCCCTCATCACACCATCCATATCAAATGGAATATTTCCATCTCCTAATACAAACCATGCTAACATAGATTCTCCTCCATGTAAAGATCAAGGAAACCCTTCTCCTCCATCATATGATCCCCTTCCATCTCATGATCCCATTTCCAATCAAGAACAACATATCCCTTTTATCTCATCTAATGATATCTTTCCATCTCAAGAGAAAGATAACCCTTCATCCCCCTCTCACAATCCCCTCTTCCCCACTCCATCTAATGACATCCTTCCATGCCTAGATCAAAGTACATCTTCCACTCCATTGTATGACCACTCTTGAAATGTGCTCTCAAAGTACACCTTCCACCCCATCTAATGATTTGCATCCCCTCATGATCAAAACACCCCTCTCTCTTCATGTCATGACCCCCTTCCATCTCATAACCAAGAGCTCACTATACCATCCACCCCATCCCAACATAATAGCATAGAGAAGGCAATGAATTGTTTGAAAAAAATGCCTCAAAGAAACGTGGTCTCATGGTAATGGAATTCCATGATTTTTTTTTTCATTTCATTCCATCACCATGATATCACATTTCTTTGAGGAATTTTTTTGAATAGTTCACTATCTTCTCTATGCTACCACATTTTTCATACTTTTCTACCAAAGCATTTTATGAAGTAGTTCACTACTTGCTACTATGGATAAAAGCCTAAAATAGGTGCTTTCTATGTGCAATGTGTTTTTCCTACCCTAAATGACGCAAAACAAAAGAAATGAAACAAGGAGAAGAACAAAAAACACCACCTCAAGATAACCCTAGTTGAACTTGAACAAAAGAAAGATTAAACAAAAGATACTACCTTGCTCAATTTGGTTTTTTGGTTGGCCCTTTGTTGCTGATGATTTGTGTACTACTTGATGGAAAATCACCTAAAAATGGATGCAAAATGATGGTGATGCAATGGAGGATGCAATATTGGAGGTGGGTATTTGATTAAATGCCTAAAATGAATGCAAGATGATCTTGAAGAGTGCAACAATGGTGGATGAGAGTGCTTGAATGAGAGTATGAGATTTCTTGAGTGCTTGAGAGTGGGATTTTGAATGCATGAAATGTGTAATGAATGAAAATGAAACTAAAATCCTCTATTTTAGGGGAAGAGTCTCTAGAGAATTGGATGGCTAGGATTTGGCCAAAATGGACAAGATGAAGGACTGTGGTGAGTTGAGGACTCACAAGCCTTCACATCTTGCTATGTAGAACTGAGGTGGAAAGAGGACATGTGATGTGGAGGTACTTGCAAGTACCATGGGATTGGGAGAAGATTTCCTCAAAAAGTTTCTTGTCCCCATGTGTGAAGGATGTGACACTTGAGAAATTTTAGAATTCCTCACTAATCATCATGGGGAAGAGAGAAACCCTTGGAACAATAAATGTGAATTTTTAATTTATCTGATTGGAAGTACCTTGGGGATAAGAAAAGGTCCTCATAAAGGAGGTCCTTGTCCTCATGGAGAGATGTGAAATATGAGAAGTTTTAGAATTTCTCAACTACCTACATGGGGAAGAGAAAAGCATTGGAGGAATAAATGTGATTTTTTAATTCACGTGGGGAAGAGGTCTTAGTTAAATAAAGAAAGCACTTATGAAGGTTGACTTAGAGGCATACCAAGAATGGCATGAGGATTAGATTAAGGTTGTGCAAATAGGTGATTAAGAAGACTAATGAAGGATTAAAAGCAAGTGGAAAAATATGGAGGATGTGACATTAATCCTAATTAAAGGTTTGAACATCTTAATCATGGATTAAGTAAACTAATCTAGATTAGAAGAGGATTATGGAGGATATGACAAGGAGAGAGAGAAAAGGGAGAATTTAAAATTGATTTAAATTCAAAAGGTCAAATGACTAAATTAAATAATTGATATATTTATTTAATTTATAGAGGAAGGGATGAAAGGTAAACTATTTAATTATTAAATTAAATACTTTAGAAACCTTATGAAAAGGGGAAATATTAATTAAATAAATCATTTAATTAATATTGATAGGGAATATGAAATAGATGAATAAAGGGGACAGATTTGGCCATATGGGAGTGGTCAAAATTGGATGTCTACATTTTTCCCCTCTTCAAAATAATGTTAGAATAATAGTGTTTCGAAGAAAAAAAAAATGCAGATGACTCTATAAAGGAAATGGCTAGAAAATGATGCCCTAGCATGGGAGAAGTTGTGTGAGCTACCCAGATGGTGGGAAATGAAAGGAGATGCCATGATCTCGCAAGAAAATGACCATGATGAAGGAATGGAGAAAATTGATAGGGTATGGCCCCTCAAGAGGGTGGTTGGGGAAGAAAAAGGGGCCCAAGCAACTTCTCGATATAAGGAAATGAAGGGGACCATTGGATAGAGCTCCGAAAACCATGAAGATTGGCTTTGGAATGGAGTCAAACGGACACACGGTGTGCAAATGGCGGCCCGCAAAATTTAGAGGATTAGTTAAATAAAAAAGAGGTTAAATAAAGGGTAAAAATACCCTTAACATAAAACTGATTAAAAAAGGAGGGAAAAGTAACTTATAGTAATTTTGAGAATTACTATTGCTCATTTGCACACCTGGCAGTTGAGTGAGAGAGAAAGAAGAGGAGAAGGAGATGAGGATGGACGAGGAGTTCGATGATGACATCATCCATTGGGGGAATGAGGTACAATGGTTCTTCCACGAGCACGCGGTTCCACGCCAAGTTAGTCTCAAAACCATCTTTGTGATTTTAAGCAATTTTTGTTGTGGTTTTAAATTTTAATGCATTTTGAAAACATGAGTTTTGGGGTTTAGGTAGATTTGTGAAATGGGTAGGGGGAAAAATTTTGATTTCGCCCATGGTTTAGGCAAGATTGCCTATTTAGAGGTGGTGGGAAAGGGGGCCGGAGTTGCCTATTTAATGGGAAAATGTGCCTACATAACAAGAAAAAGTGCTCGAAAAGGGTGGGAGGGTCATCAAGGAAGGGTGGAATTTCCTTGGAATCAGGAAAATCCGCTCAAAAATGGGTTGGACAGGGGAATGGGCAATGATTCCTAGGGGATGGGTGAATCCACACATCAAAGGGGAAAATGCACCCCTAGGATGGGTGAATGCACCCATCCCTTGGGCACGACTACTATGGTGGGGGAGGCCAACAGGTCCGCCCATCCATCAGGAAGACTCGCTCGACTAAGAAGCAGGTGGACCTGCCCGCTGGATGGGCAGGCTTGCCTACCCCTAGAGGCTGTGGAATCACCCATCGAATGGGCGATAGTGCCCATCCATGGGGAGAGGGGTGGGCTCACCCTTTCACGAGTGAGCTCATCATCTTTGGGCATGCTCACCCATCCACAAGAAAGCTCGCTTGTTCTTGGGAACACTCACTCATCCATGGGAAGGCTCACCTATCCCAAGGGAAGGCTAGCCCAAAGGGCAGGCGTGCTCGCTCGACCTAAGGGTGGGCTCACCCAAAGGGGAGGTAGATTCTCTCGTCCTAAGGGAAAGGGGAGGAAAAGGCAAAACATGCCCATAAAATGGGTGGGGAAGACGGAAAAAAGGGGGAAATGTCAAGAAGACCACCTAGGGTAGGGAAGGAAAGAATGGTGAAAGGGAGGGAAAGATGAAGAAATTGTTTAGATGACTGACATTTGGTGTGGTGTGGATGTAGTGGTACGAGAGCTTTCAGATTCACACGAGATGTTTGAAGGTGTTGGAGGCAACCATAGCAGTGATGAACGAGGAGGATTACGAGGCATTGGTTCGAGTAGGTCTACTACACATGTTTGGGTACCCTACTGTCAGGGCACATTGAGCATTGTTGACAACACTGATAGAGTGAAAGGACTCAGAGACATTAACATTTCACCTTTCAATAGGGGAGATGATGATCACCTTGGAGGACGTATGGAGGATTTTGTGGCTATTGATAGGCAGGCACCTCATGAGGTGGATGAGGTTGGAGGGGTAGGAGTTGGACCAGACCCTATGGGTCCTCTTTGGATGAGAGGATTTACCACTTTAGGTGATGGTGTTGGATGTGGAGAGATGCTTAGTGTTGGGAGTACCACCACTACCTTTATACCTCTATGGTTTGATTAGAGGGCTTCTGTTTCCAGACAAGAGTAGATATTTTTGTAGCCTCAATTTTATGGAGGTTATTAGACACATAGTGGAGTAGAGGAAAGGAGAGTTCACATGGGTTCCCTATATGTTGGCTTAATTATATAGGGATATGCATGTGGTGTGCTATCGAGGGGACTCAACATTACATAGGTGATGTTGTTACAAGTATGAGCTTGAGAGCATATCAATGTTGCTAGGCTAGGAGTGGTGACAGGAGGGTTGTAGGATCTGACACTACTAGTAGCATACTGGTATGGGATGAAGTACAACTAGGTATTTTATTACCCGGGCCTCAGTGATCTGGATAGATGGAGGAAACTGGATGATTTACATGAGGATCAGATAGTGTGGAGGTTTTACATGATGCAACGATTCTTCGGGTGGAGGAGAGATAGAGAGGATACTTCTATACACTATCCTATTTGATTGGGAGAGACCCCTACATAGTGGAGCTACACAAGGCAAACCGAATACAAAGATAGTATGGGATTTCGTAGGACATCCTTGCAGGACCACATAGATTCAGGTAGATTTCGTGAGAGTGACCATGGGGCGAGCTGATTGCTACCGAGTTTGCTAGACCTCAGTGGTTGGATCCACAAGAGGTATAGTACCCAAGTAGGAGAGGATGGAGAGTGGATGAGGGGATGAAAATGAGCTTCTCTACATGGTGGGCGCGCTATTGACTAGCACATATTATGCCGGTGGAGCTAATTATAAAGGATCGTGGCTTTGATTTGGAGGATGAGCCGAGACTAGCTGGAAAAAGGAGGATAAGGAGAGGAGGATAGTAGAGGGGAGGATAGGAGGAGGATGGGGCCAGTGAGGACAAAGAGGAGGCTGAGGCCGGTGAGGATAGGAAGGATCAATAGAGGAGAGTGTGAAGGAGGAGATGACAACAAAGGAGAGGCCAGGAGGAGGCTGAGGTAGAGGAGGAGAGAGATGATCCTCAGGTGGATGATTTTGAGGCTAATCCATTGGCCATGGTTCCATACGTACCACTAGAGGACTCAATCGTATTGCTGAGAGGGGTCCTAGTGAGGCTACAAATTATAGAGTAGAGAATTAGAGATTCAGAGGCTAAGAGGAGTAGGTTGGTGGCTAAGGTGAGTAGGCTGCATGTAGAGGTGGACAATGTGTAGGCATAGGGACTATGGGACCCTAGCTGAGGAGGTAGCACTACATGTAGAGGAGGTAGAAGCAGAGAGAGATAGGCTACAAGTCAAGGTGAGCAGAGGTGACTTGGCTAGAGGCAGGGGGACAAAGAGAGCCTGAGGAGCTAGTCGAGGTGAGGTGGGAGCACGACAAACTACAGGATGAGGTGACTATATTATAGTCTGGGGGATAGTGGGAGTTTGGAGGATCAACAGATCAAATATCTTCATAGGCCTTGGTAGAGGTGGAGAGAGACATGGAGGATTTGAGGAAATAGGTGGATGGGATATTGAGGGAGAGGATTGAATTGAGACAAGAGTAGGATGAGCTCTGTGATAGAGTAGAGGTGGCAGAGCAAATGAAAAGGGTTGCAGGGTTGGTTTTGTAGAGAGAGGAAGCTATGATGGCACAGATACAAACCTTGCGGGGTGAGAGAGATGCAACAGAGGCATAGGTACAAACTATTTAGGGTGAGAGGGATATGGTAGTAGGACAGATGTAGAAACTACAGTGCAAGAGGAATGCAACAAAGGGATAGGTACAAAATTTGTAGGGAGAGAGGGATATTGCACAGGCAGATATATAGGTAGTGGAGAGAGAGAGGGATGTAGTGCAGGAACAGGCCATGCAAGGAAATGGGAGTGGGACAGGGGTAGAGGTGTAGAAATTGCAAAGGGAGAGGGATTCCACATAGGCACAAGTATAGGCCATGCAAGAGGAGAGGGATAGAGTGATATAGTAGGTGTCCCAGGTGCGGGCAAAGATTGTTCAGTTAGAGTTGGCACAAGATGCATGGAAATAGGAGAGGAGATCCATATGTGGATTTTGGGATAGGTACAGGGAAGAGCAAGACTCAACCGGGTATTAGGTGATAGAGCGAGATGAGTACATGAGGGAGGCTAGCTACTATATGGCAGCCTACTACACAACAGTGCCAGATTAGGCATGACATGTACCTCCCTATGTCTGGGTAGTACTATAGATGCCAAAACTATCCTATTCAACAGGGACACACACCCGCAAGTTCAGTAGCTATCGAGAGACACCTCCATACAAAGGACCAGTGCCAGACTCACCACATAGGTTAGATGTGGGAAGCTCACAGTAGAGAGGACAAAGGACATATGACATGATACAATTTTTTTGACAGGTGTAGGGTGGATGGGCAGTACAGAGCAACAAGGATCACATTTGATTTAGAGCCTTGTACTTGTATTTTATTGGATGATTATGGATATGTATATGATGAATATTATTATGGATCATGTGATGGACATTATATTTTGATATTTATATGATATGTGACAATCCTTATTGACACTATGTTGTGTTTATGTGGTGGATGATTTATTTATGCACATGTGTATATATGTGATGCTATCATGGATGACTATGATGATGATGTATGTATATGTTTATGATGATGTATTTTTATGCTTATATGAATGATTTTATTATGGATGATGTTGATAATGATTTATGTTTATGCCTATGTGGATGACATGTATGAAATGTATTATTCCTAACACTTTATGGATGGTGTTGATAATGATTTATGTTTATGCCTATGTGGATGACATGTATGAAATGTATTATTCCTAACACTTTGTAGTGCAGGATGTGATGGATTATTAGGATGTTATAGGATGTTATTATGGGACTAATGATTGGTGATGTAGGTGGTGATGTACATATGTGATCTATGTTATGGATGAATGCAATGAATATGCAATTTAATGAGATAGATTAGGATGTCATGAATATGCAAATGGATAATGCAATGAAGGATAATGTCATGAATCTTAAGATGCTTAGAATAACCAATTAAGATTAATGTAAACAACATAAAATGAATATGATATGACAATGCACATGAGATGAAATGCAACACCATGGACCTAGAATGCAGGATGAGATGTAATTAAATTCCTTACAAACACTAATAGCTAAATGAAATGCAACGTGGAAATGATTGTTAAATAAGGGCCTGCATAATGATAGAAGCAAATGGTAGGCTAACTTTATTTGTAAATCATGCTTGCTTTAGCTTATAAAATAAAGGGATGAAGGGTGTGGAATGACACTTGTCAATAATCGTAGGTATCCTAAGAAGAAGGGGGGAATGGAAGGTGAGTGTTTGCACAACCAAAATCATAGGTCATAGGTTGGGGATAAATGCAATGCAACAAAATGAAAAATGAAATGCAATCCTAATGTGATTTTCCATTTTTGAAGCACTGATTTTTTCTATAGCATAAGACACCAAATGCCAGGGTATGTGTAACCAAGGAGGATTAATGTCTAATGCATGAAACAAAAATAATAGACAAGAAGGATATCCAAACACTCCAAAGTTGTGAAGACCTTGGTCAGGCTAGGCATTGGGATTACCACAAGCACAAGAGGATTCCCTAGCATAACACAAGGCCACATGGATCTTGGTGGGTACAACAAAGGACAACCAGGAAGACAATAACAAAGAAAAAATCCTAATAAGCCCCTATGTTTACCATTCAAAGAACACCATTATATGATGGGTCAAGGTGCCCATGATGAGGTATGATAGGGAACTTAAATGATAAACAAAAGCCAAAAGCATCAAAAGATCACAATCAGTTTCAAACATCCTTTGCCACAGGATCAAGATGGTGGATAGGGTTGATGAGGTCTGTTAGGAAGGATGCATCATGTTGAAACCAAAGATGGATACTAAACTAAAAGATTCATATGAGGTAGGAGACTCCAAAACAAATTGAATCCAACAATACTAGTGGTCTTGTTTGTGAAGAAGCAACTAGATAAGGACATACTTGACAATGCGACACAAGACATAAGAAACAAGACACAAGATTGACACACCCTAAAGACTAGGGGCTCGGGGGTTGATCAAATTATATCCTTGCCTACGTGAAAGCCCAAAGCCCTCACAGTTAAAGAAAAGAGCATGGCTAAAAGCAAAAAGAGGACAATGGAGACAAACAATGGAAAAAGACAACCAAACAAACAAAAAGCAAAGCCTCAGGGGTGGATCAAATGATCAACCTTGCCTACGTGAAAGCACAGGGGCAACGTAGCTCAAAAAAAGACCAATGACAAAAGACAAGACAAGGAAACTCACATGACAGGATGGGATCTAAATGCAGATTGACATGATGAAGGAACCTAGATGGAAGTGAAGGACCAACAAACGACATGGAAAAACAAAACAAGCTCAAAGTGGGATAAAAGATCAAGATTACCGATAGTGGATGAAGATCATCCAATGCTCAACCAAAATATACCAAGTGACCGATGATGGGATAGTGATGGGATATTAGGATATGATAGGATGTTTGGATATGAGATCAGGATGGGAGGAAGCACAAAGAAACTAGGACGCAAGGTAGATAATGATTAAGCCCTTTACGAATGGTTCCTATTACCAGGTTTTCACCAAACGTACCTATCCAAGGCACCACTAGGGGTGGTTTTCACCATAGGATGAATTATTTCTCTTTACCATTTTTTTGTATTTTTGACAATTTTTTACTTTTTTGGTATTTTTTAGATTTTGCAGGATGGGATACCCTACCTATCTTAAGTGTAAAACCTTTTCAGGTGCATGATGTTAATGGGCTCCTCTATGGGCTCTCTTTCAGGTGTAGCAAGCCTGTATTCCTTAGATCCATACTTAGCTGTGATGACCTAAGGACCCAACCAATTTGCTTCAAATTTCCCTTTCTTGTCTCGGTTGTATTGGGTACATTAATTCTCCTTAAGGACTAGATCACCAATGTTGAATTGACAAGGACATGCCTTCTTATTATAACTTCTCTTAAGATGATTTTGATATTCCTAGAGATGATTGTATGCTTTGATCCATCTTTCATCAAGGAGTTCCAATTGATTGAGTCTTGCAAGTCGAGCATCTTCATCACTGATGAGATTCTTCAAAGATATTCTCAGTGAATGTATCTCGACCTCAATCGACAATATAACATTAGCACCATAAACAAGGGAATATGGAGTGGCATTGGTAGGAGTACGGTAAGCCCAAAGGGAAAGATGAATATGTAGATGCCAATCACGACCAGTGTTATTTACCACTTTCTTAAGGATTCTGATCAAGGTTTTGTTGGTAGCCTCTACTTGACCATTACCTTTAGGGTAATAGGGTGTGGACCAATGATGTTGAATGTGAAAGGTATCACATACATGTTTTACAACCTAGTTTTTAAAGGGATTTCCATTATTAGAAATGATGGTGGAGGGGATTCCATAGCTACAGAGAATATGGAAGAGGATGAATTTTGATATCTAAGTAACCATTATTTGGGAGAGTGGCATTGCTTCCACCCATTTGGTGAAGTACTTAGTGGCTGTGATAATGAAGGTGTAGCCATTGGAAGAGGGAGGGTATATCTTGCTGACTAAGTCGAAACCCCATTGAGAAAAAGGACATGGTGTTGTGATAGGCTACAAATCCTGAGCAGAAGCATGTATCAGGTCCACGTGTTGTTGAAAAAGTAGACATTTCTTCACAAATTTAGAAGAGTCATGTTCTATTGAAGGCCAATAGTAACTAGCTTTAAGTATTATTTTAGCTAAGTCCATGTTGTTCGAATGGGCCCCACAAACAACATTATGTACCTATGTTAATGCAGTGTGGGCCTCAGTCTCATTTAGACATCTAAGAAGGGTTCCATCATACCCATGATGATAAAGTGTATCACCTATGATAGTTTAGTGAGAAGTATGTTGGATGAAGGATTTTTGTTGGTTGCGTGTAAGATTGGGAGGTAGGATGTTATCATGAAGGTAGGTGTAAATGTTGTGGTACCATGGTGACTCGAGACCTATGATGTCACACACCATTTTACTCTCAGGGATATTATAAGTTGGGATTAGCAGTTGTTCAACCAGGAACTCACAATCTGCTTGATCTTTTGGCATGCCAATTAGAGAACCAATTGTAGCCATGGCATCAACTACTTTATTTTGTGCTCTAGGGATCTGGTCAAACTTGACAGAGGTGAAATAATTTTTGAAGTCATCCACCATGCACTTATAAGGAAATAGCTTATCATCTTTAGTCATAAACTCATCATTGACATGTTTGATGATTAATTGGGAATCACCAAAGACTCTTAAGTGAGTAATATTCCATTTGATTGCAATTCTAAGGCCGGTGAGAAGAGCTTCATATTCATCTATTTTGTTTGTGCACAGAAAAGCCAACTTGAATGACTTTGGAATATAATCACCTTGGGGGATGACGAACAAGATGCCTGCCCCCACTCCATTGTGTGTGTACGACCCATCAAAGTACAATATCCATGTGGTTGCTTATGATGCTATAAAGACCTCTTCATTAGGAAATTTTGTTACCAAAGGATAGGCATCCACTAAGGGAGCATCTACTAAATGATCCACTATCATTTTCCCTTTAATAGCCTTTCAATCGACATACTCAATATCAAACTCACTCAATAACATAACCCACTTAGCCATGTGACCAGTCAAAGTTGTTCTAGCTAACAAATATTTGAGTGGATCAACCTTTGATATCAACTTCACGGGATGGCTAAGCATGTAATGATGGAGTTTCTGTGAATTGAAGACTATAGCTAAGTAAGCCTTTTCCATAAGAGAATAATTGAGCTCATAGCCTACTAGGGTTTGAATAATGTAGTAGATAGCACATTCTTTGGATGACTCATCATGTTGTGCTAGTAATGCCCCCAATGCAACTGAAGTAGCAGAAATATAAAATAGAAGGGGTTTACCTAGAATGGGAGGCATGAGGATGGGTGGATGAGCCAAGTACTCTTTGATTTTGTCAAACCCATGTTGACATTTTGAATTCCACTTGAAGGATGTATCCTTGTTTAGGGGATGAGTGAACGACTGGCACTTGTCAGCTAACTAAGCTATAAATCATCTAATGGACTACAATTTTCCTTGAAGGCTCCTCAACTATTTTAGATTGCGTGATGGAGGCATTTCCATGATTGCTTTAAATTTAGCTAGATTGACCTCTATGCCTCTTCTAGAGACAACGAAACCCAGTAGTTTTCCTGATGTGACCCCAAAGACGCACTTCTTCATATTTAGATGTAGCTTATAGTGCTCTAGGCGCTCAAAAATCTTCCTCAAGATCATTAGGCGCTCTTCTCTTGTTCTTGATTTCCCTAGTAGATCATCAACATAATCTTCCATTATTATGTGAATAAGGTTGTGGAAGATGACTGTCATGGAATATTGGTAGGTTGCTCTGGCATTCTTGAGGCCAAAAGGCATTATGTTATAATAGAAAGTACCTCAAGGTGTGGTGAAGGCTATTTTATGTTGATCCTTAGGCACAATTATGATTTGGCTATATCAAGAGAAACCATCCATGAGGGATAGCATTTCATGTCCTACAGTTAGATCAACCAACATGTCAATGTTTGGCAAGGGGAAGTCATCCTTAGGACAAGCTTTATTGAGGTCACGAAAATCTGTATAGATCCTGATATTCCCATTTGGTTTAGCAACTGACACTCTATTGGAGATCTAGTTAGAGTAATCAATGGGTCTTATGAATCCAGCTTCCAATAGCTTTTCTAGCTCTTTCTTGACTAGTAGACCTACTTGATAGGTTTTGCATTTGGATGTGCATCCAAATGATGTACCGCCAAAGTGGGATCTAAACCTTGCATATCTGAGTAAGCCCATGCAAATTTGATGACACATTCCTTGAGAAGTTGAACAATAATAGAGTATTATTCCTCTAATAGTGATTTGGCTACATACGTGATTTTGGGATCCTCTTCAATTCCAAAATTTACTTCTTGTGTTTCCTCGATTAGAATGGATGATTGTTTAGACAGGTGTGTTCCCACAAGGGGAAGATGAACATCCCCATCTTCCAGTGCCTCTTCAAGGTTTTCACTATTAGATATGTCCTTTATTTTCACTTTTTTTGAGTCAAGAAGTACCTCAGGGAGGTTTTCACTAAGTTACCCTTTTTTGATTTTGATTTTTCTTATTTTTGCGACTAGGGAATTCATCCTCCCACAATCCCATAAGATTTACATATGCATCCATTAAGGGAAAGGTATTTTCAGGTGCGCTACCATGTAGGTCCCAATTATGAGTTTAGGGTGGTGAAGGAAAAGGGTGATGGTGAAAATAGATAAGCAATTGAACATGGAGGAAAGGTCTACATGATCTATGCCATCATACACATGTATGATGGATTCTTCTTTTGGTATGTCTTTGAGGAGACTTTTTTCCACACTGACGTTGGAGGCACTAGTTGATGGTATAGGACCCTTTTTCTTGGTGTCATGGCCCAAACCCAAATACCTTGGTCATATCGAAGCCTCAATAGGTTGCTTCCTTCCTTGTTCTTCTGCACCAAGACCTCCTCCTCGGTAATTTTGTTTCTCTGTGAACTTAGAGGGCCAAGGATAGGTCTCTTGGAAATATTCCTTTAGAGGGGAAGGGGTATGTGCAGGATCATGATGGGCCAAAAAGTGACAATATGATGGGTATTTGTAGGGTATGTGGCTGCCGACTTTTTTTTTACCCAAAATTTATGAAATGAAAAGGGTTTTTAAAGGAGATTCTCAGCTTACTACCAATATAAATTATGCTTTAATTTGAATTTAATAAATAATTATTATTCATTTTCTATTTGAATTACTACTAAAGTCCTAATTGATAAGCTGATTGAAGAAAATCTATAGCTGTCAAATGGTATCATATTTTTTGAATCCAAAATACACATCACATTCTATGCTTTGCATACTATTAGATTTAAAAAAGAAAAATTGAATTTCATGAAGTTTCCACCAAGTTAAGGTGGTCAGACATACAAGTTTTTATATTTTTAAAAAGTTGTAATAAAAAATTCATAATTAATTATTTACTTGGAAAAAAATTACAAAGAAATATGCATCACATCCAGACATGAGTCCTCTACTTATGTCTAAAATATTATAAAAAAATATTTTCATTTTATTGTGGTTAGGGTTGTTAGATACACACCTATTTCTTATTTTTTCCTTGAAATTTAAGTACTATTGTATTGAAATTTCAAGTTTTCATCAAATAGATTTTTTTATAAAAGAAAAACCTAGTAGTTTAGAAAATACATTCAATTTGCTACAGATTCTATTCTTGCATATTTTTGAAATAATACAGATAACTTATTCAAATTTTTACGTCAAGTTTCCTAACTTTGCTTTTTCTAAAAATTTTACCACTTAAGGGCCTATTTTTTCCATGATGATCCGACACATACCCGAAGAGGTTTCAAGTTCCTCACAGTATACCCATTGGTTGATGTCATCTTTGGGTGTGTCTTGTCTTAACCTAGGAGAGCAGTAAGTACTGGTTCCCACATTCTTCAGGCTAAGAGTGAGAGTCTTGTCTTCTCACTTTGGTGGAGACTAGGAAGGTTGACCATATGTGTGTGGTGAGGGTGGCATGGTTGCCACATTCAAAGCTGTATGCATCTCATACTCACCACATCCCTTGTCAATGATCTAGACTTTGGTAATTGTGGAATCAGGTGTGGAAGATGTAATGGATGATTGAGTGGGTGAGGTGGTGGCTAGTGCATTAGTAGATGTGTGGGATGATGATGTTTGAGGTGGTCCCATTTCCACTGCTAGGCAGTAATGGGAATGGGGAAAGGAAGCTTCCAGTGCATGATATGAAGCTTCCATGTGATCGGTCACCCAATGGGAATGGGGAAAGGAAGCTTCCAGTGAACAATCAATGGGGTTATGGATCTGCATGTATGGTAACTTCCATCCCATTAAATGGGAATTTCAGACACTGGTAGTATGTGGATGGAACAACTTGCATGGCGTGGATGAATGGATGACCAAGGAGAAGGTTGTAGGGGAGTTCTAGATCAAGGACATGACATGTAGTGTACTGCACCACAGGCCCAACCTGAATTGGAAGACATATTGTCCCTTCAGAATCACGCTCCACATTATCATACGCCTTGATAGTAATGACTTGATTATTTAAATCAACATGGGTGTATCCCACCTGTTTTATGAATTTTAATGTGCAAAGATTCAAGGAAAATCCATTATCTACCAAAACCCTTTTTACTTTGTGATGGTTTACAAGGACCTTAAGGTGGAGAGGATGGTTATGATTCGAGTCAATGAAGGGCATGTCATTTTGGCTAAAACCTAGTTGATATGTTGTAGAGAGAAGTCCTACCAATGCTTGAAATTGAGTATGATCTATGTCACTGGGGACGAGGGTATCCTGTAAGGATTTAGTTAGGATTTCTTGGTGTACGGGAGAAGACTTGAGCAAATCTAGAATAGATATCTAAGTTGGGGTCTTCCCTAGACGATCAAGAATGTTATATTGAGAACTTACAGGCAGCTACTGGGTGGATGTGAAGGCTCCAAGGACTGTGATATGAGTATGGCGGGTTGTAACAACACACTGTAGGTCCTTACCTTTTACTTGTATCATAGACACACATGGTTCTGCTTTTTCAATATGCATGATGATGCCCTGATAATTGAATGACACATTCTTATAACTGATGTTGTTTGTGGTGTCATCCTAATTATGGATATTACTAGGCTTGAGGTTTGATTTTGACATGCTAGGGCCTTGGTTATGCTTAGGGAAAGCATTTTGATATATTTTTAGTTGAGAATTAGATAAAGATACCGTGTTGGCATCCACATGTATGTCACTTCGGTCTATGACATCCTAGATGTATGTCTTCAAGCCTTGACACTTATTTAATGTACACCCTTTAATCTTATGGAACTCACAATACTTTTTTTCTTTGTACTAGGTTGGTTTAGGCTTGGATTCATCAAGGGGCTTGGTCACAGGGTATGTGATTGGGTAATTACCTTGAAGGAGCCTATTAAACATGACACTTAGGGGCTCTCCTAGTTGAGTAAATTTGACATTTGTTACCCCATTGATTGACATTTGTTACCCCATTGATTGTTCTGATTAGATTGTTGGGAAGGATGAGGTACCCATGAGGCACTAATATGGAATTAGGGATTGATTGTTGAGGAGGGGTGTATTGTGGCTTTTGGGAAGCATTAGCTACTTGGATGTGTTTGGTGTTAGTGACACCATCATTGACAACATTTTTGTTCTTTTTCCAATAATGAGACTTATCCATAGATGACTTCTCTTTATCAGAGTTAAAAATTTTGACTAACCCTTTGGCAATAATTGCTCTCTCAATAATGGGACCTTTCTCCACTATCTCTGCGAAGGTCATGACATAGTGAAGTCTAAAATTGTGGGCCATATTCAGATGAGAGTTTTTGATAAACAGGGTGACCATGTCTTTTTCCCTAAGTGGGGATTTCATATGACTGGCTAAAGCTCGCCATCTTTGAAGATAACTTGCAAAAGTTTCTCCCTCACATTGCTTTTCTTTCAGGAGATCCAACGTATCAATATCTTTATCTAAATTAAAGGAGAAGTGGGAGACAAACTATTCTAAAAGATGTGCAAAGGACTTGATAAATCCCTTCTTAAGACCCATAAATCAGTCAAGAGCTATCCCTTGTAAACTCCTGGAAAACAATCTCATGTGGTAATTGTCATTATACATGTCTTCTTGACAATGGGCATAAAACTCCTGACAATGAGCCTTGGGGTGTTTTGTTCCTTTGTATTTATCAGATTTTGGAATTTTGAAATGTCTCAGGAAAGGAATCAATGAGATTGAAGGATCAAATGGATAGGACAATTGTCCTCAAACTTAAATGAATATTTGTTGGTCCTTGCTTGCAATTCCATTAACGCAACTTTGAGTTCTTCCAAATCTTTATTGACTGGCACTGAGGGATTCAAATTTGATGGATTGGGTTGGTTATAGGGAGGATATTGTTGATATGATGAAGATGGTGCAAAATCATTTTGATCATAAGATGGTGTTGGCATATATATAGGCATTTTTTGGTATTGATTAGTGTACGTGGATTGTGGTTGCAGATTGGTGTAAGGTGGATAGGAGGATGACATATTTTGATAGTAAGAAGTGGAAGCTACTTGTTGATAAGGTGGTTACTATTCATACTATGAAACAAATGCATCACCTTGCTGATATTGTGAGGGAGCTTGGTAGTATGATTATGTGGAAGCACCTTGTTGATGTGACGATGGTTGTTGATAGTAGGAAGTGGATGGAGCACCTTGTTGATAAGGCGGTTGTTGCTAAGTGTAGTATGGATTAGATTGGTAGTTGTACACAATGTTTGGTTGTTGTGTGGTATATGGAGGTGGTTGTGGATTGGAGGATTGACAGTAAGGATTTGAGTGGGATTGTGGAGGGTTGGTGTAAAGTGGCAGTTAAGATCATGGTGGATTCTAAGGGACTAGATTATGATTTGGATTTTATGGAGTAGCATAGGTGGTATATGTGCTTGACAGATGCTAGAGATATTGTGTGAGGGGATTACATTGTGCTTGTGTAGGAATTTACATGTGCTGGGGTGGCTATTGATAAGGTGGGCGAGATAGGATGTGTTGCTATTGAGGAATCAGTGTGGAGGCACCGTGGGGCAGTTGTTGAGGTTGCAGTGTAGCCTGAGTTACCTAATTAGGAGGTTGTGTAGGAACAACCGTATGTTGCTATGGGATTAGATTTTTTTGCTGTGTTTTGTTGTAGAATTGGAACATTTTGTTGTGGGGGTTGTTGATGAGGTGGTTGAGATGACATAGCAACTATAGTAATATGTTGTGGTGGCACTTGCAATGAGATAGTAGTGTGTTGCAACGATGCTTGTGATGCAGTGGATTGTTGAGGATTAACGGGAGGCTGCTAGAATTCAGGAATGTTACCTTGAGGTGGTAGTAGTAAATTTCTAGCAGGTGCAGACCTTGGAGGTGGAATCAATGCAAGAACATTATTTCCCTTAGTGTTGATGGGAGGTTGACTAGGATGATGAGGCAGGAGTGGTGGAGAAGATGGAATATTATGTGGCATACTATAAGCATAGGGATCATTTAGATCAAGTTGCGCTTCTGAGGCCGAGGTTGGAAGGCGAGGGTAGCTTGCAACTTGATACATCACAACATTTATAAACCTAGGTTGATACCAATTGTCTATAGGTGGACCCTCAAGAATATATTAATTTCTTGGAACATTTTGTGAAGTTTGTGGGTCTTGAGGTGTTGAAAGAGACTAGGTGTCAGTATATTGTGACATATCAAAATTGGGTGGCAGTTTGATTCCTTTCATAATTAGAGTGGCAAGAATCTTATCTCCATGCTCGTTGAGAAGGTGATCCATCATCTAAAAATTGGCAAGGTTACTAAGGTATTCCTCAACCGTGACTTCAGGCTAAATGACCATGTTCTCATCACTAGGTGGTGTTCTAAAGGTTGGTGTTGGATTGTGATGAGGCACCATTGTTGGGATCTTGAGGGATCTTTGGTTGGAAACCTTGGGTTTTTTGTTCTTCCATTTTTTTTTTGCTTGTGATCGAGTTTGAATGGGCATGAAAGTGTAAAAATACTAGGTGAACTAAGATGAGGCTAAACTGTAAGATGTGATGCAAAGATGACCTAAGTGATGATTGAAGGATTGATTGGATCAGATGAGGGATCAATAGATTGGATGATTGGATAGGATTGATTGATGAAATGATTGATTAGATTAGATGATGGATTAGATAAGATGATGAAATGGATTCTAAACCAAGTTCAAAAATCACCTAGGTGACTTAAGGTGCTAATTGATAACATTGAAGGATAGATAGATGATTACGACACCGAATCCACCTTGAAGTGAAAGTGGATTGATTGGGCCGAAGATGATAACTGACTCAAGATAGATGACAATCCTGAGTAGATGTGACTTCTAACGATTAGATTGAGACACCTATGCCAATTTGGATAATAACTCCTAAAATAAAGTTTAGGGGATTCAAATTGAGAAAACGATAATAGATGTGCAACCTCAAGATGTTTTAGGATTTACCTATATGATTTAAATGATAAATGAATGACATTTGGAAAATGCAGATGGACTGAAATGAAGATTATAAGTGAATGAAAGATGCAAACGACTCAAAAAATAACAAGATTTTGGAGGCCCTACAAACTAATTGTCCTAAATAGGGATCAAAATCACCTAAAGAAGATGTAGAATTACCTAGACAGGGTGTAGGATCGCCCAAACAAGGTGTAGAATCACCCAAACAGGGTACAAAATCACCCAACCAGGGTGCACAATCTCCCAAATAGGGTGTAGAATCGCCCAATCAGGGTGGACAATTGCCTGAAAAGGATGCACAATCACCTAAACAGGTGACAGGCTTGCCCAAACAGAGGTCAGGTTCACCCAAGTAGGATGCAAGGTCATCCAAATAGGTGATAGGCTCACCTAAACAAGGTGCAGGGTCGCCCAACCAGGATGTAGGGTCATCTAAACAAGTATCAGTCTCACCCAAACAAATTTTAGACTTGTCTAAATTTGAAGATGATCAAACGATGTCGATAAATGGGGTAGTGAACAACTCTAACAAGGGAAATTGTAGACATGTAAAATATACTAATTGATCTCATGCACTTGATCCCGATTAACTAACATTGTTTCATTCTGAATCACCTCTTCGGCTTATCATCACTATTCATCCCTTAATTAAATAAATAATCATTTATCTAATTAAGTCATCATCTCCTGTTAATTAAATAAATCAATTTTATTTAATTAATTATGTAATCCCTCTTTTAATTAAATAATCCATTTTATTTAATTAAATCTCTAAAGTCATTCTATTAAATTAAATCAATCTTTATCTAACATCATCCCTCTTTAGTTAAATAAATGAAAATATTTATTTAATTAAATCTATATCATTATTCCTCTCTTTTTGATTTAAATTAATCCCAAAAATCTAAGTCAAAAGTCAAAATTAGCTAATCTCCTTTAAATTAATCAAATCCTGATTAACTTAATCCTAATCACTCAAATCCTCTAGATTTTGCAACTTGCACATGAAAATCAATTTAATTGATTTATAAATTATCTATTTTCATTCAAAAAAGGCATCCAAGTGGGAATATTCCTCAAATTTGAAATCTCCCCCCCCAAAAAAGGACTTGTCCCTTTCAACAAAGCATTTAAAAAATATCACATGTCCTTTTCTTGAGCCATGTGCATGTGCTCATTCTTCAAGCCATATTTTGAATTTGAATTTCCCCCCTCTTGGGCACATTTGCCAAATCTTGCACAACCATCATCCATTCATGGCTTGACAAGTGGCATCATGCCATTGGATGAATGTTAGTCCCACATTGCCCAAATTTGGACATTCATCCTTCAATTTCATCCATAAATGAAGAGCTCCTCTCCTCATTTGATCATCCACAATTTGAGTAAACTTACTCTACTCAAATAAATCTCCAAGCATTTGCAAGATTCATCCATCCATAGCTAGGTTATGCAGGTTTTTCAACATGGAGCACATTTGAATCTTCACAAAGTGGATCACCATCAACATACATCAAGCTTGCATCATTGGAGTTGGGAAAGGGCCAATTTCCACATCAAATTGGCACCAACTCCCTCAAGAGATTGAGAGTTTGTTTGGTTTTAGAATAGGATTTGATATTTTGTTTCAAGTTTATTGTGTTCTTCATTTCGTTCCTCTTCTTTTACATTCAAATGAATTTCTTGAGGAATCATGATTTTAACCTTGCATTTAATCTAATAAGTTCATTGTTTCTTGTGTTTTGCAGGTGTTAGAATCTTGGTTCATAGAAACAACCTTTTGAATGGACAAAAAAATCTTTGTAACAGGGAAACTGGCAAACCAAATGGGGAAATGGACAAACCGAACAGGGAAACAAACTAACCAAATGGACAAACAAACTCATCTAATGGGGAAACAAACTCTCTAAATGGGGAAACAAACTAACTGAATGGGGAAACAAACTCCTCTAAAGGGGAAATAGACTCATCTAATGAGAAAATAAATTCACCCAAAACAGTGGAAAAATCACCCCTTTGGATGAAATAGGAAAATGTGATGGGTTGTTTGACTTGTAGAATGACTTAGACAGAGAGAAAAATCACCCCTTTAGGTATCAAGCTTGCCCAAAACAATGGAAACTCACCCAAACAAGGTACAAGCTTGCCTATTTGGTGGAGAATGGGAAATTTTGACATAAATGACTAAGAAAGGACTCAGACAGAAGATAAGGTCACCCCTGTGGACAACAAGTTCACCCCAAACAACATCAAGTTTTCCCCTAACAAAGGAAAACTCTCCCAAATGAAATGAGAGACTTGGACTGGATTGAGTGAAAAACAACTAACTATGGAAAATGAAAAAAATAAAACAATCAACAAGTAGAAGATAAGGCTGACTCGACTAAATGGAAATGCACTGGTTTTACACAAAGAAGACAGTTCACGCAACACAATCCTAAAATTAGTGATAAGGGTATGTCCAACACAGTCCTCTATCTAGGCTAAAAAAGGTGATCTATGGAGTCCTTGATATACACATGGTACGTGAGGCACAATTGTTAACACCAACCTATGACAGGCGTGAGTCAGAAGCCCCAGAGAGGTACTAGAAACTCAAAACAACTCGTCACATCTTATCTAGGTATCACCCTAGCTTTGAAACTCTACTAGACACGATGTGATTGGATTGGGGTACATCTTTGGCTCTCCCCCTTTTATATACCCTACTGGTAACACGTGGTCAGGATCGTCCCTTGGTGTGATGAAATACCCAAGCATGTCCCACTAAAAGAAGACACTAGACATTTTTGGCTAGTCCCTAGGCTCACATGAAGCGCAAGGGGAGAGCTTAGATGTTCTAGTATCTCCTAGGTAACACAAATGGACTGAAGTGGACTGTGATTTTTCATTACCCAAGATTGCCAAATGGCGCAAGGGGATTGGATACATCAATAGCCCACTTAACAAGCACATCAAACAAGTATATTGAGTCCCCCTACTTAAACTATGTGTGCCTAACTAGTATAGAAAATAACAAACAAACTAAACTAACTACACTGGGACTAATCGTTCTATAAGAAAGTGTTAGTAGTTTGAACCTTTGGTCTTGGCAAAGTAGGAAACAACTACAAAAATGTTAGCAAAAAGTAGAAACACTCACAAACAGACACATTAGGGGATCAATACTTGAAAACAACAAGAAAAAAATACTAAAAATGAAGATTTAAATCACTGTTTTACCTCAGAATCGCCTATTCTGATAGTAAAATCACCCTTGTTAGGAGAAAAATCACTCCTATCAGTAGCAGTATTACCTATTTTAGAGGCAGGCTCACCTGTTTCCAGAAAATAGGCTTTCCCAAGTTAGGAACAGGGTTGCCTGTTTGAGAAATAAGGAGCAAATTTTCCCCTGCTTGATAGATGGGTGAATTTGCAAGTGCAGATTCTCCTCTGTTAAAGGAAGACTCACCTATTTTAATGGAATAATTTCCCCTTTTTCTACAAAATTGCTCGTTCCAGTATCAAAATCACCTTTGTGTAACCTAAACTTACAAAACTTCAAACAAAAAAGAACATAAAAAGAGCAGATCCATTTGTGGGTCCCACCGGGAGTGCCATAAATGTGTACATGATGTTTTTCCTACCCTAAATGGTGCAAAACAAAAGGAATGCAACAAGGAGAACACAAAACACCACCTCAAGATAAGCCTAGTTGAACTTGAACAAAAGAAAGATTAAACAAAAGATATTACCTTGCTCAAGTTGGTTTGTTGGTTATCCATTTGATGTTGATAATTTGTGTGCTTCTTGATGGAAAATCACCTAAAAATGGATGAAAAATGATGGTGATGCAATGGAGGATTCAATGATGGAGGTGGATATTTGATTAAATACCTAAAATGAATTCAAGATGAGTTTGAAGAGTGCAAAAATGGTGGATGAGAGTGCTTGAATGAGAGTATGAGATTGCTTGAGTGCTTGAGACTGAGATTGTGAATGCACGTAACGTGTAATGAATGAAAATGAGACTAAAATCCTCTATTTTAGGGGAAAAGTCTCTAGAGAATTAGATGGCTAGGATTTAGCCAGCATGGACAAGATGAAGAGCTGTGATGAGTTGAGGACTCACAAGCCCTCACATCTTGCCATGTGGAAATGAGGTGAAAATAGGACATGTGATATGGAGGTACTTGTAAGTACCTTGGGATTGGGAGAATATTTCTTGTAAGTACCTTGGGATTGGGAGAAGATTTCCTCAAAAAGGAAGTTCTTGTCCCCATTTGTGAAGGATGTGACACATGAGGAATTTTAGAATTCCCCACTAATCATTATGGGGAAGAGATAAACCCTTGGAACAATAAATATGAATTTTGAATTCACATGATTGGAAGTACCTTGGGAATAAGACAAAGTCCTCATAAAGGAGGTCCTTGTCCTCATGGAGAGATGTGACATATGGGAAGTTTTAGAATTTCTCAACAACCTACATGGGGAAGAGAAAAGCATTGGAGGAATAAATGTGAATTTTTAATTCACATGGGGAAGAGGTCTTGGCTAAATAAAGAAAGCACTTATGAAGGCTGACTTAGAGGGATACCAAGAATGGCATGAGGATTAGACTAAGGTTGTGCAAATAGGTGATTAAGAAGACTAATGAAGGATTGAAAGCAAGTGGAAAAATATGGACGATGTGACATTAATCTTGATTAAAGGTGTGCATATCTTAATCATGTATTAATTAAATTAATCCATATTAGAAGAGGATTATGTAGGATGTGACAAGGAGAGAGAAAATAGGGAATTTAAAATTGATTTAAATTCAAAAGGTCAAATGATTAAATTAAATAAATTGATATATTTATTTAATTTAGAGAGGAAGGGATGAAAGGAAAAGTATTTAATTATTAAATTAAATACTTTAAGAACCTTAGGAAAAGGGGAAATATTAATTAAATAAATCATTTAATTAATATTGATAGGGAATATGAAATAGACGAATAAAGGGGACGAATTTGGCCATATGGGAGTGGTCAAAATTGAATGTATACACTTTCAAACAAGCTATGGATAGGGAAAATAGTAAGAATAATAGTAAGAAATATATAGTTTAATAAGTACTCAAAATTTTGTTGATTATCTCATACATTATAAGCCATGACTTGTATCACTATTCTAGTTTTTTTTATTGAATACTTTGTTGTTTTATTTTTATCTCATGGGGGTGTGAGGAAGATTAGTAAATTTCTTTACTTGTTATTGTAATAGGTGAAGATTGATCTGGAACTAAAGAGGAGGATCAACCTTTGAATTCAAAGTAAATGAGTGTCATACAAATAGCCATCCACCAAACCAACAAAGGCCACCTTTCTATTTCCTCCACTTGGAGGACAATTTCTTTTGATTGGGGTGCTTTGTTGTATGCCTATATGGAATTTTTGGGCAAATTTTGTATTGCATATACTTGACATTGTATGCCTATATGGAATTCTTGTAAGCCTATATGACTATTTTGTATGTATTTTATACTAATATCGACATATATTGATGTATGCCTACATGACTATTTGGTTAATACAAACATTTTTAATTGATGGTGTCCATATTTTCATTATAAATCCATGCTTCAATATATATTTATAGTAGATGATTTACTTCAAATATTTAAAATTTAAGTGTTTTCCATGCACTCTTCTTTTCTATAATATTAAATGCATAATAAAGTTTGAACATTATTCTCTTGTAAGATTATTGAACATTAAATCAATTGTATGAATATATTAATGCTTCATGCTTCATGCTTCATGTGCTTCATGGAGGAAATTCATTTGTATGTTTGATGCTTCATGCTTCATGTGTATGCTTCATAATTTATATCATTGAGGAAGACATCTACCATTCCACGTGTATGCTTCATTCTACCATTTGGTTGTATGCTTCATGCTTCATGTATTACGTAGATAAAGAAAACATCATAAAACTATTGACAAAAGAAAATGGAAAGTAACAACTAAGTCTCACAAAAAAAAATCAAGGCATGCAAGTCTTATTAAAGATCATAAGGGAATTGGATTATTGGAGATTAAGAGACCACGAATCAACCTTCCCAACAAAAAATTTAATAGATATTCATCCTATTTCTAAATGTGAATTTGAACCCAATAATTAGAATAATGTACAACTTTAAAAGTTAAAATTGCATGCTTACAATAGTCAATAAATAGCTTCAAGAGATGTGCATGACATAAACATAACTAATTGAAAGTTCAAGAATTTCATTTTCCCCAAGAATATTTGAAAAGTTACAAATAAATCAATTTAGGTTCTCATGAATAGTGATGATATGAATTTGGTTGTGACTTTTCAAAGGCGAAAAGTTGTGACCCTTCAAATTGGAAAGACTATGAACCTTTTATAACAAAGTGTGGTGACCATGCCTAGCATAGATGTGCCCACCTAGACATGTTGGTGCTAATTTTTTGGCCCCATGAAGAACAAAAAAAAGTAGCCTACCTTGCAACTTTACACTCACTACATGCAACTGACCCATTTTCCATCAACTGAAATATGTTCACCATGGGAAAATGATTTGGAGCTATAAAAAAATGATAGAGGCTATTATATAGGGGCCTTACATGATCTCATAGCCTTAGATGGAATGTTTACAAGTGCCATGGTTTCCGAGTAATCGCTCGTTGAAGTTTGTTGCCCTTTTACACTTTGGTCTCTTAAGAAACTTCATCGGTAGAATGTGGCTTAGACTATTTCGACATGTTTGGGTGCAAAATATGACCTTTCATAGCATTAAACCACCCATATGGACATGTTGGAACAATTAATTTGGTTTTATGATGAACAAAATGAAAGTTACACCACTTTTCAACTTTACACTATATGCAACTAACCCATTTTCCATCAACAAAAATCTATTCACCATGGGAAAATGACTTGGAGATATCAAAAATTGAGAGAGGTTGTTGTAGAGGGTCCCTACATGATCCTATATCCCCAGAAATAATTTTTCCAAGTGCTATGGTTTTTGAGTAATCACTCATGAAAGTTTGCTGCCTTTTTACACTTTGGTCTCTTAAGAGACTTCACTGGTAGAATGTGGTTTTGACTATTTCAACATGTTTGGATATTATAAAATACCTTTCCTAACATAAAAACACCCATATGGATGTGTAAAAATAGTTGATTCAGTCGTATGAAAAATAGAATAAATGTTACACCACTTTCCAACTTTACACTACATGCAACTAACCCATTTTCCATTAATTGAAATCTATTTAGCATGGGAAAATGACATGGAGCTATCAAAAACTAAGAGAGGTTATTGTAGTGGGGCCCTACATGATCTCGTAGCCTCAGACATAATGTTTCTAAGTTCCAAATTTCTAAGTAATCACTCATCGAAGTTTGTTGCCCTTTTGCACTTTGGTCTCTTAAGAAACTTCATCAGTAGAATTTGGCTTAGACTGTTTCAGTGTGTTTGGGTACAAAAGAGGACCTTTCCTAACATTCACCCACCCATACATATGTGTTAGAGCAGTTGATTTGGTCGTATGATGAACAAAATGAAAGTTACACCACTTTCCAACTTTATACTACATGCAACTGACTTGTTCTCCATCAATTGAAATTTGTTCATCATGGGAAAATGAATTGGACCTACAAAAAAATGAGAGAGGTTATTGTAGAGGGGCCCTATATGATTTTGTAGACTTAGAAAAAATGTTTCTAAGTGCCATGATTTTTTGAGTAATTGCTTGTCGAAGTTTGCTACCCTTTTGCACTTTGGTCTCTTAAGAGACTTCACTAGGAGAATGTGGCTCAAACTATTTCGACATGTTTGGGTGCAAAAGAGGACTATTCATAGAATTAACCAACCAATACAAACATGTTGGAATAGTCAGTTCAGTCGTATGACAAACATAGCAAATGTTACACCACTTTTCAACTTTACACTACATACAACAAATGCTTTTTCCATCAACTAAAATCTATTCACCACGGGAAAAAACCTTGGAGCTATGAAAAAATGAGAGAGGTTATTGTAGAGGGGCCCTACATGTTCTCATATGCTTAGATAAAATATTTTCGAGTAATTTCGCAAGTCAAAATTTGTCGCCCTTTTGCACAATAGTCTCTTAAGAGACTTTGTCGATAGAATCTGGCTCAGACTGTTTCAACATGTTTGGGTGTAAAAGATGACATTTCCTAGCATAAAACCACCCATACAGACATATTGGAATAGTCAGTTTAGTTGTATGATGAAAAAAATGAAAGTTACAATACTTTCCAACTTTACACTACATGCAACTGACTCGTTTTCTATCAACTGAAATCTGTTCACCCTGGGAAAATGACTTGGAGCTATAAAAAACTAAGAAAGTTATTATAGAAGGGCCCTACATGATCCTGTAGCCTTAGATAGAATGTTTCCAAGTTCGACGGTTTCCAAGTAATTGCTCATCACGGTTTGCTGCCCTTTTGCACTTTGGTCTCTCAAGAGACTTCATTGGTAGAATGTGGATCAGACCATTTCAGTGTGTTTGGGTGTGAAAAAGGACTTTTCCTAGCATAAAATCACCCATATGGATGTGTTGGAATAGTTAGTTCAATCGTATGACAAACAGAGAAAAAGTTACACCACTTTCCAACATTACACTACATGCAACTAAACTATTTTCCATCAACTAAAATCTATTCACCACAGGAAAATGACTTGGACCTATCAAAAACCAAGAGAGGTTATTGTAGAGGGGTTGTACATGATCTCATAGCCTTAAATGTCATATTTACAAGTTCTATAGTTTCTGAATAATTTCTTGTAAAAGTTTTCTACCCTTTTGCATTTTGGTCTCTTAAGAGACTTCACTGGTAGAACGTGGCTTAGACTGTTTCAACATGTTTGGGTGCAAAAGAGGACCTTTACTAGCATAAAACAACCCATATAGATGTGTTGGAATAGTCGGTTTAGTTGTATGATGAACAAAGAAGAATCTACATACACACCTTCCTCAACTTCTCAAGAGCAGGAAGAATCTCTTCATTAAATACATTATGTATCTCATTCAATTTGGTCAACTTATTTTTCAAGTGTTTTTAAAGCAGAATAACCTCCTTTTCATTAATGATAAAATATTCTTCTTTTCTTTTAATTCCTTGTCTAAGTGGTTAATTTTAGTCTTTGGTTGTTTTGCTTTAATTTCAACACTTCCAACTATTTCCTTTGCATCTACAACTATTGTTATCATCTTCAGAAGTGTCTTTCTAATTATATAATGCAATTTTTTCTTTGAATGAGTTCTTGAAAAAAGTTCTCTACCTTTATAGATAAGACTTTAAAGTGTCCACCACATTGATTCTCCTTTTTTTCACTTACATTTCATATTACTTCTTCCTTATCGTCTAATTATAGTTATATTTTCTCCACAAAAGTCTTAAGTTCAAGAATCTTTAAATTCATTTGTTCATTTGTTAATCTACCCATAAATATTGGAATGATTGTAGGATATGCCCAAAATGGAAAATGTGGTAGCATAGACAAGGTAATGAGCTATTTGAAAAAAATCCTCAAAGAAATGTGGTCTCATGGTGATGGACATCACCATGAAGTCGTATTTCTTTGAGTCATTTTTACAAAAAACTCAATACCTTGTCTATGATTTTGCTTACAATTATGCTTTGATATATTTTTTCCATGCATCGATAGTTTTGTTGAAAGCACATGTTTTAGGCTTTTAACCATAGTAGCAAGGGTACCTTGGAATGGGGTATGGCATCTATCAAAACATAAAAGGGGGGATTTTCATGAGTGTTATGGTTGCAAGGGCCTTAGTAGACAAATGAAAAATGTGGATTCATAGAAAAGGCAAATGAAATATTTGAAAAAATGCCTCAATGAGATATGTCCTCATGGTCAATGTGGATGCATTGACAAGGTAGTGAGAATCGTAAGAAAAAATACCTCAAAGAAATTGGGTCTCATGGTGATGTACATCACCATGAGACTCCATTTCCTCACTACCTTGTCAATGCATCCACATTGACCATGTATTGAGCTCACTACCTTGCCAATGCTACAACATTAACATGGTAGTGGGTTGTTTGAAAAAATTCCTCAAAGAAATGGGGTCTCATGGTGATATACATCACCATGACATCCCATTTCTTTGATGCATTTTTTGCAAACAACTTAGCCTCAAAGAAATGGGGTCTCATGGTGATATACATCACCATGACACCCCATTTCTTTGTGGATTTTTTTCAAAGAACTCACTACCTTGTCATTGCTACCTTGTAGAAAAACTAATAAAAGGACAATATGAGAAAAATATAGTCAAAGTTAGAGTTTATATTTTTAATGTAAAACAATGCACTTACACGTTAATAAATTTAGGATGTTAATTAAAATGGTATAATCTGTAAGAGGAAAGGGCACAAACATACATTTTTTAAGATATCAATCAAACCAATTTTTTAAAGAATGTATTTTTAGTGGTTAATCATTGAGGAAAAATATTCATTCTCACAAAGGTATGCCAAAATAAATAGGATGAATGATAGAAAGAGGTGATGAATAAAAAATAAATTATTGAAAATTGACAAATTAATCAAGTGGACCAACTTCTATTGAGTCAAATAATGAACTCACAACCAATGAATTAATAGAAGATTCTCCTATCTATAAGTGGGCTTAGAAGGAATATTGTTTGTAATTGTGTACCTTTAGAATTTTACCCTACTCTAATGTGCAAAATAACTAAAAATGCAAATGATAAAAGACTAAGGACACTTCAAGATTAGCCTAAAGAGTGATAAAACAAGAAGGAAAATAGATGAAACAAGATGTAAATGATTATACCTTCCTTGTTGTTGATGACTCCTTGGTTGGCCCTTGATTGAGATGATTTTGTGTGCTCCTTAGATGGTTTGTGATGTAGCTAGATGTAAGATTGAATGTGCAAAATGATCAAAGTGGATGGCTAAATGATAACAAGTGCTTGAGAATGAAAATTGGTAGCATAATATTACTCAAATCAAAAGTGTTCAAAATGCCCTTGAGGAGGGGGTATTTATAGAAGAATTTGAATTCTCTAGAGAGTTCAATGGTCAAGATTCATCAAAAAGGTCAAGATGAAGGGCTGTGGTGAGTTGAGAACTCAGCCCTCACATCTTGACTTGTGGATGGTGAAGTGGCTAAGAGGAGATGAGGTGTAAGTGAGGTGGCCAAAAGGTACATGAGGTCGAGGGAAGGACAAGTACCTTTTAGGTACATTGGGAGATGGGAAGAATAAAAGTGAATTTTAAATTCACAATGATTGGAAGAATCTAGTGGATAAGACAATGTTCCCAAAAGGTGGGAGTTTGTCATATGTGACTTGATGTGACAAGTCAAAGGTTCTAGAAGATGCATGGGAAAAAGGGATTCTAGGAAGGATAAAAAGGAATTAAAAATTCCTTGGGGAATGGGGAGAGTTGACCAAGGTACTAATTAGGTTTGACTAATCAAGAATCAAAGGATAATTAGGGTTAATGAGGAAAAGCCAACTTTTAAAAGTTGGAGGATGTGACACATCCTAATCAAGGATTAGGCATGTGCACATCCTTAATGAAGAGATTAGGAGATGGATTAGGATTAGATGAAAATGACATGTGAGGAATTAAATAAATGTATTATTTATTTAATTTATTTGATGAAAGGAGGATTAAAGAGTAAAGTATTTAATTATTAATTAAATACCTTAGGGATTCGCAGAATTAAGGGTATTAATTAAATAATAGTAATATTACTTAATTAACTTGGATAAGAGGATGTTTAGACGAAAAGTGATAAATTTGGATAAATTAAGTGTCCAAATTTGGATGTCTACATTTTTCCCCTCTTTGAGAAGGTGTTATGAAGTAGCATCATTTCAAAGAATATTAAAATATAAAACCCAGAAAGAGATGGTTAGATTGGGAAGGATGCCCCAGTCATCAAACGGATGACTAGGAAGAAATATGATGGAGGTGAAGATGAAGATTAGGGATAAGGATGCCCCCTCGAGAGGACATGCGAGTTCAAGAGAACATGGATGTGCTCTTGAAATGGATGAGATGATGAAATGGGAGATGAGGAAGAGGATGAAAGGGCGACAAGAGGTTGGGAAACAAAAATGGATGCAAAGACGAAGATGATGTTGCCCCAGTCAAGGTACAAGCCAAAAGGGGTTGAGGATGGATGGAGTGTTGTCAATGAGGGTAGGGAAGGATACATCCCAATGAGTGGTATTGATGAGGGAAGGATACATCCCAAAACACCACTAAAGGATAGGGAAGAGTACCTCCCAATGATGATGATGAAAGTGTTGTTGACAAGGGAAGGATACATCCCAAACAACACTGAAGTGATATGGAAGAATAAAATGGGATGATGAGGATGATGAGAATGATGAGGATGATTGGATCAAGGCTTGTAACAAGACGAGGAACAAGACCAAGGATATGATTAGACGATTTAGGCTAAAGGGAATGGACGGGGATTGGATAGAGATGTGAGATGAGGATGAAGGAGGAATGGATGGGGGGATTTTGATAGATGAGAGGATGGAGAATGAAATGCAATCCTAATGCAATTTTCCATCTTCAGAACACTGATTTTTGCTATAGCATAAGACACCAAGTGCCAGGGTATGTGGAACCAAGGCATAATAGTGTTTAATGCATGAAATAAACACAACAAACAAGAAGGCTATCCTAACACCCCAAGGTCACAAAGACCTTGGTCGGGCCAGGTATTGAGATAACCACAAGCACAAAAGGATGCCCTAGCATAACACAAGACCTCGAGGATCTTGGTGGGTACTACGTGGGACAACCAAGAAGACACAAAATATCACGATATGCCCCTATGTGGACTAGTCAAAGCACACCATGATATGATGGATCAAGGCGACCATGACAAGTGATGATAGGGAGCTCAAATGATAAACAAAAGCCAAAAGTATCAAAAGATCACAATTAATTTCAAATGTCCTTTGCCATAAGATCAAGGGGATGGATGGGATTGATGAGGTCTGTTAGGAAGGATGCATCTTGTTGAGACCGAGGATGTTTACTAAGCTAAAAAATCGATATGACGTAGGATATTCAAAATTGATTGGATCTCATGATACAAGTGGGTCTCGTTTGTGAAGAACTGGCTAGATAAGGGCATAGCTTGATGGCATGACACAAGGAAGACAAGGCATGGGACTGACACACCCTAAAGACCTAGGGGCTCGGAGGTTGATCAAAGATTAGCCTTTCCTACGTGAAAGTGCAGAGCCCTCGTAGTTCGGTGAAAGGTGGACGACTGACCAAGATGGAGACCGTGATGGATGGTAAAGATAGGATGGACAAAAGGAGAAAGACCGATGATAGACGATAGAAGAGTAAAGTGGACAATGAAGATCGATGATGGAACCCCGGGGATGGATCAAATGATGGACCTTGCCTACGTGAAAGTGCAGGGGCAACGTAGTTCGTCAAGACCAAAGGCAAACAATGGATAAAGGATGATAAGATGATAGGATAAGTGGATAAAAAGGTGGGACCGATATGACAAGATAGGATAGACTTGTTGGATTGGATAGGATGATGATGATCAGATAAAGCTTAGGGATGGGATAGTTATCCAAAGCATTAAAATGACTTGGGAGGATGATATGATAGATAGATGAGTGATGAGAAGTGATAGGAGATTGGAAAGATGTGCAAGAGAAGCAGGGGTGATGAAAATGAGATAAATGGCATTGGGTTGCATGGGGAGAGGCCTATAGCCAGATACCAATGATAAGGGATTGTGAGATGGGATGAGATGGGATGAGGATAAAGATGGAAGATTGGATAAAGATATAGGATAGGGATGGGGGATGGGAGGGATTGTTTGGATGGATGAGAATATAAGGATTGGGAGATGAAAGGGATGCGAGGATAGATGGATATGAAGATAAGGATGGGGAGATGGGAGGGATGCTATGATAGATGGATAGGTACATAAGGATTGGGAGATGAAAGGGATGCTAGGATAGATGGATGTCTCCAAGGACTATGTCACAAAGGAAGCAGATGCCCCCACTCTAGATATGTCAGATATGAGGAGACATGAGGGATGGAAGATAAGTGGATGGAAAGATAAAGGAGATAATTAGATGAGGATAGGATGGGTGACTAAGGAATATGATAGAGCATGGATGAAGGGAATGTATACCAATAGGTGTCCAAAGCATGCAGAGATAGGTGCCCCTATTTTGATCAAGATCACAAGAAGGATGGAGGGATGGGAGATAAATGGGATATGATGGTAGCATGCGAAGATAGGTGGGATGGGGATTTATGAAGAGGATGGATAATGAGGAGACGGTGCATAGCTAGAAGCATAGCTGGATGGAGGGAATGCATATCGGAAGTTGCCCCAAGTGCAGATGGGGATTTATGCATGACACCTATTTGCCAGGTTTTCATCATGGTATTTATCCAAGGTGCTTGTTTGCCAAGTTTTCACCATTGGATGGATTATTTCTCTTTACTATTTTATTTTATTTTAGATTTTTTTTGACTTTTTGGATGTCATGCAGAAGGAGATGGGTAAGGATAAGGAAGTGGATAAGCAAATTTAGAAGACATGTAATAAGGATCAAGGTGTTAAGAGCCCATGTTTGAAGTGACTGTTGGATGTTGGTACAACCTTATTAGGATCATGTAAGAGGATGAATTAGAGGGATTTGATGGGGAAGATACATGGAATAATGGATAGGATGCTGCAAAGGGTATAAATGGAATGATGGGGTGGATATGTGATGGGGAGATGTGTTCAAGACCAACATTGGCACATGTGGTGGTGAAAATATAATAGGATTAAGGGATGGAGAATGTGGGGATAATGGAGGAGATGGAATGGTGAATTTGGGGACATAAGGACCCAAAACAGACTTAGGAGATGAAAGGGGTGTATGATTAGCTTTTGGATTAGCAACTTTGGATGTTCTTAAAGATTTTTCATGTGATGGCATTGCATCTTTTTTCTTTGGGATCCACATGGTTTTGATCTTTTCTTTGGTGGGTCTTTGTGGCCTATGGATTTGATGTATATTTAGATTTTTCTTTTCTTCACCATGTCTTTTGGAGGGGACATGGGGAGCCGTAGATTCATGTGGATGCTTGGATTTATGCATTTTTTCTTTAACATCCAAAGTGCTTTTAGTAGCAATGGGATGGGTTTGAGGAGATGGATGATGTGGTGTGATGGGGGTAGGAGTATGGGGATTATGTGTAGATGGAGGATGTTTAGGTAAGTACCTTTGTTGATCTTGACTATGGGGTATGTGAGAGGGATGTTTATGATGGATGAGATGGATAGGTGATGAATGGATGAAGGGATGGATAGGATGAGATGGAGGAGGTGATTTTAGGATAGAGGAGCCCAAAATAGACGTAGGACTTGGAGGAAACATGGGAATGGTAGACGGAGGATTGGAGATAGTAGATGGAGGGATGTAAGGACCCAAAATGGATGGAGCAGATGAAGGAGGAATATGGACGGTGGTTTTGAGGTGATACAATAGAGGAGGAGGGATGGCAACATATGATTTGGTGGAGCGATGGAAAGAGCCTATATTTATTTTGGAAAAGGCTTGTTGAGGACGTCTAGAGGTTGTACCAACATTTTTAGATTGGAAGTCATGAGTAGTACATCCAAGACCTTGCAGATACAAATGTTCTTTAGCTTGGATGGGCTCTATAATACCTTGATCATAAGGCCTAAACCTTTTCCTTGATAGTTCATTCTCTTGAGCATTTGATCTAGGACATGATTTTTGTTATTCTGGAAGAATGATGCGAGTTCATTATTAGGTGGAGGAGGATGGGTGGTATATACACTGTGTTTTCCTTCTGTGAGGAGGCCACCATGGAAGAATGTGAGGGTACCAAGGGGATAAGCAAGTGGTGTGGGGATAGCATTTTTAGGCGATGATGGGGGATCATAAGAAGGAGATGATGGGATAGCAACATCGGAGATGGAGTAGGGGCCATGATAGGATCTGGATTTGTGGCAGTAGGCTCATGCGATGGAGATGGAGATGGAGTAGTGGAAGCTTGAATGACAAGGGGATCATGGGATGGAAATGGATGGGGGACTATGATCTTGAGGTGGACTAGATGGGATGGTAGGATCTTGATCTAGAGAAGGGGATATGTTGGCATGCTTTGGATTAGACTCTTTGGCGTGACTCATCGCAAGGCGAGGCATGAAAATGGAGTCTTGTTGGGACCTCTTCAAGTGGGGAAGATGGAGGATGAAAGATTCACTAGGTTCATTGGAATGGGTTTTGGTGCTACTAGGGGTGGGAGGAGTGGATTGGATTTGGGTGGATCTAGGAGTAGAGGGAGTGGATTGGAATTGGGTGTCTTCGATGGATTCGGTGGTTCTTGGAGTAGGAGGTGGGGGTTCAATGGATTTAGTGGGTTCAATGGTTTCAATGGTTTGAGCAGTACTAGGGGTGGTAACGTCAATAATAGGTGTGGTATGGAGAAGGGTCTCATCACTAGTGACCGTGGATGATGGATCTAGATGGCATGGTTCCATGACTTCAAGATGTGGAGTTGGGGATGGCTTCTTTGTAATGAGTCCTTGGAGAACTTCTGAAATGAGAGACTTGCATATGGTTGGCTTGGCTAGGGTGGTAGAAATGGATGAGGGATTATGGATTGGTTGACTAGGGTTAGATGGAGGAATGGGATTGAATGTAGGACCATGAGTAGATGGGGGATTAGGATTGGATGGAGGACTAGGATTGGATGGAGGGTTAAGGTAAGGATATTGGAGTGGTGAATTAAGATAGGGGGACATGGATTGTGGATTAGGACAAGAGGATATAGGTGGTGTAGTGGTACAAGAGGATGTGGGGGATGGATTATAATAAGGGTATTGGGATGGTGGATTATGATTATGATATGTGGATGTAGGATTAAGGTAAAAGGGTGTGGATGTAAGATTAGTATGGATAGAATGGGAAAGAGGATTAGGATAGGGGGTCATGTATGGGGAATTGTAATAGGAATATTGTGATGGAAGATGAGGATAAGAGGATGTGGATGTTGAATAAGAGGATGATGTAGATGGGGAAGGGGAAGGTACTGGATACTCCTTGTCCAAGGTAGCATAAGGAACATGATTAGGCTTAATTGGATTTTGGAAAGTGGGTGGAGAAAGCTTACTAGAGATGATAGTGTCAAGGGGATCTATGTCGTATACCTCTTGATCAACCAGACTTTCATTATCAGTGTCGACGTAATTAGGTTTCCCTTGACCACTATTGATGGAGGGTGAGGATTCATGATGATGACAGGATAAAGAGGATGGATAAAAGATTTTGGATGGGAACAAATTAAAGCTCAAATCAGGATTTTGGTCAAGCTCAAATCAGGATTGGACAAAAGCTTAGATTAGGATGATTGGATGGGACTGCTTTTGATTTTGATGGGATTCAGTAGATGGATGATTGGATCGGGTAGATGATTTGATGAATTTGATTAAAGTACTAGATCAATTTGATTGGATTGGATCAAATGATTAGATGATGTTGATTGGAAAATTGTGATTGGATGAACTTGATAGGATTGGTGTGCTTGGATTGATTAGATGATTGTATGTATTTGATTAGAGGAATGGATTGGTTTGATTAGATAGGAAGAAACAAAAGGTACCACTAGATAGAGCTCAAAAAATTAAGAATTTTGGTTTTTGAATGAAGTTGATCTGATGCACGGTTTGTAAATGACAACCCCAGGAAGTTAGGGGCGTGTCCACCCCGCAATGTGGGGTGTGGCTACCCTGGGATGGTCAAATTCTTGATAGGAGAAAATGGAAGGTACCACTAAATAGAGCTCAAAAAACTAAGCAACTTTGGTTTTTAGACGAAGTTGATCCGATGCACGGTTTGTAAATGATGGCCCCGGGAAGTTAAAGGGGCGTAGTCATCTTTCTGTGGTGAATTAGGGGCGTAGTCAGCTTTCTGTAGTAAATCAGGGGCATTGACAGCTTTTTGCAGTAAATCAGGGGCATTGACAGCAAAATTAGGGGCGCTAACAGCAAAATCAGGGGCGTTGACAGCTTTCTGCAGCAAAACAGGGGCACTTCCGCCTTTCTGCAGCAAAACAGGGGCGTTGACAGCAAAATCAAAGGCGTTGATAGCTTTCTGTAGCAAAACAGAGGGTGCTTCTGCCTTTCTGCAGTAAGACAGGGGCGCTTCCACCTTTCTGTAGCAAAATAGGGTGCTTCCACCTTTCTACAGCAAAAACAGGGGCGCTTCCACCTTAAATAGGGGCGCTTCTGCCTTTCTGCAGCAAAATAGAGAGCACTTTCGCCTTTCTGCAGTAAGACAGGGGCGCTTCCGCCTTAAACAGGGGCGCTTCCACCTCTTTGCAGCAAAACAGAGGGCGCTTCTGCCTTTCTGTAGTAAAGCAGAGGGCGCTTCCGCCTTTTTGCACTGATTATAAGTGGTGTTTGGTGATGTAAATGGTAAAAATTATGACGTTTGCTAGGTGAGGGTGTGGATTTTTGAATGGAATATGAGTAAATTAGAATGAACGGGCAGATTGAAGATGATTGTGGAGAATGAGTGGGGATTTAGAATGGTTAAACAAAGATTTGGAATGATAAGATGGAGGTTTAAACGGATCAAATGGAGGTTTTGGGAGACTTAAAGTGATGAAACGGAGGCTTGGGATGATGAGATAATGGTTGGGAATGATTAAATGATGGTTTAGAGGCTAAATGAATCCAAATGGGGTGATTTCAGGTGTTTAGGAGGGCAAATCCGCCCCTCTGCAGCAAAAATCAGGGGCGCTTCCGCCTTAAACAGGGGTGCTTCCACCTTAAACAGGGGCACTTCTGCCTTTCTATAGCAAAACAGAGGGCGCTTCCGCTTTTCTGTAGTAAGACAAAGCTTGGTTTTGATGGAAATGGCTATGGCAAGGACTCAAAATGATAAAGTAAGGCCAAAGTATCAAAGATTTCACAGGTTTTTCACAAGAGAACACTTCAAGCAAGCACAATCCTATGATTAATGTTAAGGGTATGGCCAGGAAAGGTCTTAATCTAGGATGCACAAGGCTTCTAGGGAGTCCTCGATATACTGTCGGTACGTGAGGCACAACCGTGAACACCAGCCCGTCACAAGCATCAGTGGGGAACCCCAGCGAGATACTGAAAGGCTCAGACCAACTCTTCATGTCTATCTAGGTATCACCCTAGCTTCGACACTTTGCCAATTATGACGTGACTGGATTGGGGTACAACTTTCGTTCTCCCCCCTTTATATACCCTACCGGTACATGTGGTTAGAATCGTCCCTTGGGGTAATGAAATCCCCAAGCAGGTACCACTAGAAAGAAGACAATAACCATTTCCAACTACTCCCCAGGCTCACACGAAGTGCAAGGGGAAAGTGAAAACAAATTAATGCCCCCTTGGGTGTCACAATAATAGACAAGCACAACAAGCAATGAAGGTTACTTCCCCCTAATTAGACTATATTCGAATACGGATAATTTTTTCAAAAAATTGATCAAATAGATGGCCCTGCAAGCAAATGTTAGCTATCTTCTCCTTTGTTCTTGGTCAATTACGCCATAATATGCTGCAAAACATTAGCAAAAAACACTAATATCCTTGCCAAAACAATATTAGAGGGTTATTACTTGAAAATAGCTAAAAATGAGAGAAAAAATGATGCTAAAATGATTGTTTTACCTTCCAAACTATGCTATTTTGGGGCGCTTCCACCTTTCTGCAGCAAAACAGGGGCACTTCCACCTTTCTGCAGCAAAAATAGGGCGCTTCCACCTTTCTGCAACAAAAAAAGGTTGCTTCCACCTTAAACAGGGGCACTTCTAACTTTCTGTAGCAAAACAGAGGGTGCTTCCACCTTTCTGTAGCAAAACAGGGGTGCTTCTGCCTTTCTGCAGCAAAATAGGGGCAATTCTGTCTTTCTGCAACAAAACAGGGGCACTTCTGCCTTAAACAGGGGCACTTCCACCTTTCTGCAGCAAAACAGAGGGCGCTTCCGCCTTTCTGCAGCAAAACAGGGGCACTTCCGCCTTTCTGCAGCAAAAGGTTAGAAGAAGAGAACCTTTCAAAATGAAAGGGTGTATCCACCCCTATGTAGGAAACGTTATCAAATTTTTAAAAAGGAAAGTTGTACGCCCCACTACAAGAAAGTGTCAGAAACAAACTTCTAAGTATACACCTAACTGCAGCAAACTGTTAGAAGAAAATAAAATTGTCAGATATAGGGCGCTTCTGCCTATCTGTAGCAGACAAGAGGGCGCTTCTGCCTTTTTGTGGTAAAGTAGAGGGCGCTTCCACCTTTCTGCGGTAAAACAGAGGGCGCTTCCACCTTTCTGCGACCTTTTCTTGCAAAATTCTTAGCAAAAATGAAGGTTAAATGCAAGATATAGGGCGCTTCCGCCTTTCTACGGTAAAAAAGAGGGCGCTTCCGCCTTTCTGTAATAAAAAGGAGGGTGTTTCTACCTTTCTACGATAAAAAAGAAGGCACTTCTGCCTTTCTGTAGTAAAAAGGAGGGTGCTTCCGCCTTTCTACAGTAAAAAAGAGGGCACTTCTGCCTTTCTACAGTAAAAAGGAGGGCGCTTCCACCTTTCTGCAGTAAAAGGGAGGGTGCTTCCACCTTTCTATGGTAAAAAAAGAGGGTGCTTCTGTCTTTCTATAGTAAAAAGGAGGGCACTTCTTCCTTTCTGCAGTAAAACAGAGGGCGCTTCTGCCTTTCTGCAACCTTTTTCTGTAAAATACTTAGCAAAAATGAATGTTAAATGCAAGAACCTGTTTGTGGGTCCCATCGGGCGTGCCAGAAATGTGTACCTTTAGAATTTTACCTTACTTTAATGTGCAAAATAACTAAAAATCTGAATGATAAAAGACTAAGGGCACTTCAAGATTAGCCTAAAAGAGTGATAAAACAAGAAGGAAAATAAATGAAACAATATGTAAATGATTATACCTTCCTTACTGTTGATGACTCCTTGGTTGGCCCTTGATTGGGATGATTTTGTGTGCTCCTTAGATGGTTTGTGATGTAGCTAGATGCAAGATTGAATGTACAACAAATGATCAAAGTGGATGGCTAAGTGATAACAAGTGCTTGAGAATGCAAATTGGCAGCATAAGGTTGCTCAAATCAAAAGTCTTGAAAATGCCCTTGAGGAGGGGGTATTTATAGAAGAATTTGAATTCTCTAGAGAATTCAACGGTCAAGATTCATCCAACAAGGTCAAGATGAAGGGCTATGGTGAGTTGAGAACTCACAAGCCCTCACATCTTGACATGTGGATGGTGAAGTGGCTAAGAGGAGATGAGGTGTAAGTGGGGTGGCCAAAAGGTACATGAGGTGGAGGAAGGACAAGTACCTTTTAGGTACGTTGGGAGATGGGAAGAATAAAAGTGAATTTTAAATTCACAATGATTGGAAGAATCTAGTGGATAAGAAAATGTTCCCAAAAGGTGGGAGTTTGTCAGATGTGACTTGATGTGACAAGTCAAAGGTTCTAGAAGATGCATGGGAAAAAGGGATTCTAGGAAGGATAAAAAAGAATTAAAAATTCCTTGGGGAATGGGGAGAGTTGACCAAGGTACTAATTAGGTTTGACTAATAAGTAATTAGAGGATAATTAGGGGTTAATGAGGATTAAAAGCCAACTTGCAAAAGTTGGAGGATGTGACACATCCTAATCAAGGATTAGGCATGTGCACATCCTTAATGAAGAGATTAGGAGATGGATTAGGATTAGATGAAAATGACATGTGAGAAATTAAATAAATGTACTATTTATTTAATTTATTTGATGAAAGGAGGATTAAAAGAGTAAAGTATTTAATTATTAATTAAATACCTTAGAGATTTGGCAGAATTAAGGGTATTAATTAAATAATAGTAATATTACTTAATTAACTTGGATAAGAGGATGTTTAGATAAAAAGTGATAAATTTGGATAAATTAAGTGTCCAAATTTGGACGTCTACAGTAATATTGAATAAAAGGTAGTGAGCCATTTGAAAAAATACCTCTAAGAAATGGGGTCTCATGGTACATCACCATGAGATCCCATTTCTTTGAGGGTGATTTGTTTGAAAAAAATAGTGTCAAAGAAATGGGGTGTCATGGTGATGTATATCACCATGAGACCCCATTTCTTTTAGGCATTTTTTCAAACAACTCACTACCTTATCAATGTGCTAGCATTGGAAAGGTAGTGATCTCAATACCTAGTCATTACGTGTGAAGTGGGCTAAGATAACTTAACCACCATTCATCAACCCACTCCTTTGACTCACACTCATTCCAAGCTTGAATTGTATATGAAGAACAAAACCATGCCATCTTCCAAGTATAGATACTCCTTGAACTTGCATTTGAGCTAAGGAAGAAGTGTAGCTCACTTGATCCTATTAGTGTACAATAATCCTCATATGATGCAATGTTAGTATCATCTACCAACCAAAAAATCTATGAACTAAAGACTTACCTTCATTACTTGGACCCATCAAAGCATTGAAACACTCGATAATTGATTTTTCATCTATTAACTTGCATTGTCTTTGTACTTTAAATCTTCTCATGCTAATGCTCTTTTGGTACATGATCTCGCATCATCATGCCCCCCCTTTCCATGTGTAGCCCCATAAAATTTCCACATATGTTGAACACCTTTAATAACATACATCATGCTCAACCAATAAAATATCATATCATATGCTATGCCCCTCCTATCTAAATCATTGTAGAACAATTGAAAGCAACCTTGCATGAACTCTATAGAATGTGTACAATCATCACTAATGCAAAAGTGGTACTCCCTCAATACCTTCTTGTTATCCTCTATACTATCATATACATAAATGAATGTTATGTGCACAAATATAGAAAATTGTGTGGAGTTGTAATATTGTGATTGCACCTCACATTGTGGAGCTATAGAGTGTAGTTCTCTACAAATTCGATGACTAAAACAATGCTACCAAGTGAAAAGGTTTTCTTCCATAACATGAATTTCTAATCCAACCATCAAGCTCTATGGGTATGCATTGCATACTCATACACTATACTGTCACAAAATGTAGACATAAATTGATACACTGGAATCTTTTAAATAACCAAATCACACCTTTTTGGTTCTTTACCATCTTTTGTATTGTAGGCCGCCGCTGTTTTACACTTGTTGAACTCTACTAGTTCCTTTCCAACCACATGTGTGCTTTCCATGTGTTCACATATTGAAATACATTGCAAGCCATCACAATGTTGACATGTTTCATCCAAGCATAATTTCCTATCATATATTTGACCTTCCTCTCTTTCACATAATTTTTTTGATAAGAATTCTCTTGAAGATGTTGATGGGGCATGTATGCCACAATCTTGCAAAAAATTATTATTATGCAAATCCAAACATATATAACTATAAACATCAAAATTGTTAGAAAATTTAATTCTCTCTGAGGCCTATCCTTCCCACACCTCTCTCTTTTAGGTCTCTCTCTCTCCAACCAGATCTCTCCCACTTCCTCTCTCTCCCACCCTCTCACTTAGGTCTCTCCCTCCTACCCCTTCTCCCTCTCTCAGGTCTCTCTCTCTCTCACTCTCTCTATCTCTTTCCTATCCCTCTATCTCCTGCTCCCTCTCTCTCCCACTCCCTCTCTCCCTCCCTCTCCCTCTCCCTCTCCCTCTCTCTCCTTCTCTCTCTCTCTCAAGTCTCTCTATTCTACGCCCTCTCTCTTAGGTCTCTCCCTAAGGAACCCTACCTACATAATTAGATAAATCTCTTTCTCTCTCTCTCCCTCTCTCTTACGTCTCTCCCTCCCACCCCCTCTCCCGCTCTCAATTCTCATTCTCTCTCACTCCCTCTATCTCTCTCTCACTCCCTCTATCTCTCTCCCACTCCCTATCTCTCTCACCCCCTCTCTCTCCCACTACCTCTCTCTCGCACTCCCTCTCTCTCTCTCCCCCTATCTCTTAGGTCTCTCCCTCCAACCCCCTTCTCTCTCAAGTCTCTCTCTCTAGCACCCTACCTAGGTAACTCCCTTTCTCTCCTCCCTCTCTCTCTATCCCTCCTAGACTACCTAGATAATTCCATCTCATTCCAACCCCCTCTCTCCCAACTACCTCTCTCCCCCTCTCTCTCCATTTCTCTCAAGTCTCTCCCTCCCAACCCCCCTCTCTCTCTTAGGTATCTCCCTAAGGCACCCTACCAACATAACTAGATAACTCTCTCTCTCACTCACTCTCTCTCTCTCTTTCCCTTTCTCTCAATTCTCTCCCTCACACCCCCTCTCCCTCTCTCAGGTATCTCTCTCTCACTCCCTCTATCTCTCTCCCACTTCCACTCTCTCTCTCCCTCTCTCACACACACATAGACACACACAGACACACAGACACACTCAATCACTGACTCCCTTTATCTCTCTCCCACTTCCTCTCTTTCACTCCCTCTCTCTCTATCTCCGTATTCTCAGGTTTCTCCCTCCTACGCCCCTTCTCTCTCTCAAGTCTCTCCCTCTAGCACCCTACCTAGGTAACTTTCTCTCTCTCTCTCTCTCCCTCCCCCTCTCTCTATCCCTCCCACCCTACCTAGATAAGTCCCTCTCACTCAAACCACCTCTCTCCCACTCCCTCTCTCTCTCTCTCCCTCCCACATCCTCTCCCTCTCTCAGGTCTCTCTCTCTCACTCCCTCTATTTCTCTCCTACTCCCTCTCTCTTCCTATCTCTCAAGTCTCTTCCTCTGGCACCCTACTTGCATAAATCTCTTTCTCTCCCTCTCTCTCCCACCCCCTCTCTCTCCCTCTATCCCTCCCACCCTACCTAGATAAGTCTCTCTCACTCCAACCCTTTCTCTCCCACTCCCTCTCTCTCAGGTCTCTCCCTCCCACTCCCTCTCCCTCTCTCAAGTTTTTCTCTCTCACTTCCTCTCTACCTCTCTCTATCTCTCTCTCAGGTCTCTCCCTCCATCTGTCCCTCCCACCCTACCTAGACAAATCTATCTCTCTCTCTCTCTCTCTTAAAGTTCTCCCTGCCTCTAAATATACACATACATACATATAAGAAAACATACATATATACAAGCATACATACATATGTACATACAATCTTACATACATACATACATACATACATACATGCATACAAGCATACATGTACAAGAATACATACATATGGCATACATACATACATACATACATACATACATACAAATATATTTGCATACATTTAAAATAGACTAACATTTAATGCAAGGAAAGCCATAACACGAGCACGTTATAATGCACTCATGTTATGTATTGCTTAGGCAACACTTAAGCATAAATGCAAAAAATATGTCAAAAACTTGAAATAGCACGAGTGCATTATAACACGCTCACATTATTTCTTTCTTGAGGAATCCCCAAGCCTTAGGATTGGTATTTTCTTTGGATTACCAACCCAAAGGCTTGGAGTGCCTTCCCAATATCCAAAAATGTGTTTTTGCATATTCTACAAGATTTCACATAATCACGTCCAAGCTAACCATTAGGATTGCACGTGTTTCAAAAAAAAAAATCAAACACCTAGGTATTGTTAGGCTCTCTCTTAGCTATTTAACAATGTATTTTTTTTTTCACTTTTTGACAATGTTAAGCCTTTCATCTTTAATTTCTTTTGTTTGTGTGTCTGTTTTTTGGCAAAAATCATTGTTTGGTATTTTTTCATTATAAATTAACCGTTCATTGAAATTTTGAATAAATTTCATTTTTTAGAACTAGACTCCATTCTACACATATTATAAAAATATTTTATTTTCATTTTTTTTCAAAATTTATAGGGGTAGCACGGCCAAAATTCTATTTTTAGGATGTGTCGACTTTGAAAATTAGTAAAAAATCAAATATTCATTAAAAAATTATCATAAAAATCAGGCATAAACTACATGCTATTAGCTAATTTCTCACCAAAGTGATTTTAAAAATACTTAAAAAAAGTTAACCTTTTGAGGGAGCCACAAAGGTCACTATGTTATGTATTTTTGACAAAAATAGTACCAATTTCTATGGCTCCCTCTTTTGAACCCCTTAATCTATAACATTTTAAAAAAAATAGTTCACAAGGTAGACTCACTACAATCATTTTTTTGTTGCATCTAATTTTTATGAGTGTAACTATCCTCAATTTCACATCCAAGGTTAGTATTTCTTGATTTTAGAAAAAATGTGGCCACTTAAGACCCCTTTTTGGCCCCCCATCTTTTTTCACTTACCCATATATATTATATATATGATAATGATTTCTACAACACTGAATTATTAAAGCGCATAACATTATAAATATAGCAAATGCTAAGTATTGTGTGCAACATACAGTTAAAGGAAATATCACTTGAGATAAGGAAACACATAACCATAAGTAATGGTTAAAGTATTTAAAGTGTTGAGTATTATGAATAAGGTAAACACTATATAAAAGCACATGGTTTCATATGCCAACCAACGTGTTAAGTAAATTTCCAAAGACTAAGTCAATGCAAAGGAAAAAATGAATATCCACACATAGGAAAATTTGACTTGGTCATTGCAAATAGTAGCCAAAGGAATAGGGCACATAGGAAGCAATGTGGCACCAACTTGTGAGAAGTCTAAATCAATTAAAAGTCTAATTTGTAATATGAATTCTAGATTATGAATCATTATGAAATATGAGAAATGGTCAAGTGTGTAGCTGGCCAAGTAATTCAACTTGTAGAAGACAATTACCTTGTATTTTTTATTATAATACTTGTTGTTCATTTGAGTAAAGCGACTCATTCCCCATGGACATGTATGTGTTTAGTGTACAACGATTATAGTTTCCACCTTTTCTTAATCTTTCTAAGTTGAACCTTTTTAGATGAGAAGTATCATGTTCTTGATACCCTGTTTCTAGCCTTTAGTTTTCAACCTTTGTGTATAAATAGAGGTGCTATCTACCTCAATAGGGACACACATCTATATTTTTGCTAGATGATTTTCTAAGTTGTTATTTTCTAATTTTCTAAGTTGAGAGAGAGAGTTTGAGAGTTGCAAGAGGATTTTGAGATTGAGATTTTGGAGAAGAGGGAGAAGGTTAATTGGGGAATTGTTTACTAATTTTGGGAAGGTTGAGCTAGGAATGCAGTTTGATTAATTGGAGCTTTGCATAACTAGGCATGCTGATTTCTACCCTTTTATGCTTTATATATTTTTAAAAGGATTGTCTTTAGTTACCTTGTTTTGGAAAATATGTTTAATTATTTATTATGGAAATATTCTTGATGAGTCTAGTTGTTAATAAACCTTGTTATAGGGATATATATGCATATACTCTATATAATAGATTATGAGTGTTTAAGTTATTAGCTTGTAATTCTAAGAAAATTGTTGTGGACGATGAGGTTAGTAAACACAATTCATGAAAGGTGGCATGATAGAAATTTCATCATTGTTATGTTGTGATGTTATGTAAACCTTGATTGATAATCTTATCTGATTGATTAATTATTCTTCCTAGAAAGTAGGAAGAGAGTCGTGACCTTTGGATAAGGGTATAAACTTAGTGGATATTTCAATATTCAATAATAGAGTTGATAAAATATATTTCATGGCTATGCTATTTTCTTATTTTGAATCAAAGTCTATTCCTATTCATGGAATTCTAAAGGAGGACACACTTTTTGGTAACCCAAAATTGTATTGTGAGAGGACTATAGGTGTAGATGAACCAACTCCTCACAAGTTGATTATGTCCTCTAGATGATATACATATATAGTAAACATGTGAATGTTTGATGTATTTGAAAGAGAATTTTTATGATTGGTTTATGTTCACTTGAACACTACTTTACTTTGATTGAAACCATAGGTCAAAAATAACTTATTTGGTTGGGTTGTTTACTTGATTAGTGTTTGAAGAACATAAGTTCAAATTAGCCATTATGATCTATTTTGATCATTTTATTGTTGATTATATCTTTGTTTGAAGTAATTTATTGTTGAAGATTATACTTTTGATTGAGGTCTTTTATTGATGAGATTATACCTTTGGATTAGAGTCATTTATTGTTGAGATTACACTCTTGTATGGGGAATTTTATTGATGTGAATGTACTTTTGAAATAGACTCATTTAATGATGTGACATTATGAATATTCGTATGGTTAATTGGTATGCTATATTTTATTTGAATTACTTAGAAGAAGTGTCATAGTGTACTTAAGAGGTTATAGGTCATTCCTAGGGTTAAGGTTACCCCATGGCATAAGGGGATAGCCTATGCATAGGTTATTAATGGTCAATACAAATTGAGCTAGGAAGGTGGGTGAATTATATGATGTCCATTCTAAATCTTGGGTGATCAATAATTTGGCCAAAGTAGTTTAAGTTTCCACTACTTACACTGTTAGTCACTGTGATCTAGGTTTATACACTAGGTAGAGAATATCATATGGGGTTGTAGCCATTGTGTGATAGATCTAGATATGTAGGACACAACACCAAGCTCAGGTAAGGTGAATTTTTATTTTAGGATACCAAAATAATCTCTTTGTTGAAGGGTAGGGCCATTTACCAACTAGGTAGATGTGTGGGGGACTATAGTGAGTTTGTGGTTGGAAAAAAGGTGCTTGAGTGATGCTTCTCCTCATCAATAGGTGACCAGGATTTGACGGAGGGAACTTGTATCATTTATATGCTTAATGCCAATAAGCTCATGGAAGCTATGTAAGTATTTTATGTATCCATTTCTATGGAAAGTTGTAAAAGTGAAATGTTATCATGAGATTATGTTATATGAAATCAGTACTTTGGGAAGTTGTAATACTTTATTATAATGCAATGGGAAAGTTTGGAAAGATGTTTATTTCAAATGTGTGTTATATTCTTATTTATGAAAGTAAAAATTTTATTGCTAAGTGTAGGCATCATAATTTATTTACTTGAGGTTAAGTCATAGGCACGTTACCAGTAGAGCAATGGGCATGTTACACATGGTATTAGAGCTACTAGGTTCACCTATAGAAACTATGAGCTCATTATGAAAAAACATAAACCTTATTGGAAGTTAAAGGTTGAAAAGTTCTTGCACCAAGATGACAAGATGAAAGGAACAAAGGTGAAACAAAAAGGGATTGTTTAAGTTGGGACTAGGAAAGAGTCATCCCCAGAGTTGGAAACTCCTAAATCAACAACTCATTCAAAAATACCTTTGGATTACGGAAGATTATGTAACTAGGTTCAGTAGAAAGATTATGTAGGATTACCAAGGAGTACCCTCACCTTATGAAATAGTTTAAATGACTCTGAAGGATGGAAAGAGTTGAAGTAATCTCCTTCATTGATAGCAACCAATAGTTGTAAAAGGTCTGGGATTATGAATTAAATAGGGATTTTATGAATATATGAGTATGCTTTATTGGAAAAGAACTTATGATTAACATAAATTGGAATATTTTGTCAAAGTAGGAAGCTAAAATTTTGTGAACTAATCTCTACTAGAGAGGTATCTAGGAGGTAGAACAACCCTTGAAAGACCTAATTTAGTACAAGGTTAAAATATTTCAAAGATAATCAGAACCAAGAGTGAAGGATTAATACCTTAGAATAAAGGTTAGAGACCAAATTGGTCTGTAAAGGGAAAAAAATTAAAAGAAGAAGATGAAAGTTGACATGATTCCACCAATTGAAATAGGCAAGGTCAAATTGGAGTTTTGAATTGAGATCAGAAAAAGAAACTGAGCAACTTTAGAGTGTTGAGAGTTATCACATAGATACTATAAATCATCTATAACTAGCATGAACCCAAAATAATATGCATAATCAACAATAACACATAATTCTAAGAAAAAGATCTAATATACATGAGCACAACATGTGCATCCTATAATGAATAATCATAATTACAAGCCAATACATAACCTCATAGTAAGATATTTGATAGTCATACAATCATCACCATAAAAAATCTAAAATACAACCTCAAAAACCTTGATGGCACAAAAACCTCATTGGAAAGTTGGTGCATAAATTATAATACATGAATCACATAAAACACTAATTCAATACTAATTTAAATAACATATCTCATATTAATTACAAAGAAAACCACAAGAGGGGTCATTACAAAACTAGTTAAGTAGACACATGAGAATAAATAACACTAGATAAAAGTTTCTCTCTAATAAACCAAGGATTTTTTGATAGCTAGGATGTCTCACTAGTGATATGTGAAATGCAACTTCTTTCACCTTATTAAGCTTCAAAGCTCATGACAAAAGGGTCCATTGATAAGGTCCATTAAGAATAATGTCCTTTATTTTACTATTATGATTTTTCTTTCTATTATGTACTATGGTCCAACAATCCTCATTTCTGAGAGGATGAGAATGTCTAATATGTTTCATACTCACCTTGGAAGTCCTCATTTTTGTGAAGATGAGAATCTATAATATGTTTCACACTCAACTTGGAAGTTGACTTTGAAGGTTAGGTAATAAAAGCACAATCCTTGATTTTATAGTTAGAGAATTAAAATTTATAACATGTGTTAGGAAAGTTGATATACAAGATACTCTTGGCTAGGCATTGGTCATTGTTAGAGTAATAAAGTCATCAACTAATTAATTAATATCATTAATTAATTGGGTCACTTTATGCTTTATTACACTTAAGGTAAACTTATGAGTGCTTTTATTTCATTATTTTCTTTAATTAATTAGTTTCTTTTTGCATAATTAGAGCCTCTAATATTAGAACATGTTGTATCATTCATTCCTATGAGGACACTTGTCATCTTCTAATCTAACCCTAATCTAGGGTTAGCTTTCATCCTTTTCATAAGGATGGATTCATTGTAATTATTATCAACTTTTTCTACATTAGCATATTCATGGAAGTTGTTCAAATAATACAGGTTATTTGCATCAATAATAATTCTTAGGTTATTGAGCACGATCTCACTCTTGATCTTCTCTATTGTGATAGGTAATTGCTTGCAAGTGTTTCATGGGAGATGTGGATTGAATCAATTAATTCCAACATGGTATCAGAGCCCAGATATGCAACCCCCTATTCAATTTTTGGAGGGATCTAACCTTGAGAAATTTTTTGGTGGATCCTAGAGAAAAACAGACATCGTCATCACATCTGGAGCAGTCGAAAACCTTAAGATAACCTATCATTTTGCTCAAATCTGAGCAGTTGCAAGAAAATAATTATTTTTTAGAGGCACGTAGATCCGTACATATCTGAGTGCCTCGTTTTGCATGCTAGTGCAAATTTATAGGTACAAAGTATGAGGGTTTTAAAAAAAATTCTCGTTTTGTTTTTTTTTCTTTTCTGAAATTAAAATTATATAAAAAAAGTAAGTCAAATTAGAATTTTTTGTTTTTAAAAAATCAAAAGCAAAAAATATAGAAGGCTTTAAAAGCCTGTGTGGGGTAAACCTGTATAGGTGTACAGGCGCAAGCCCCATTATGCAAATGATGGTGGAAAGGTGAAAGGACCACCGGTCGTAACTCCTACCAGTCATCGACCCTTTTCAAATATAACGGCTCCTTTTTGAACACTGGCATCCTCTTTAACTTCACTAGCGGCCATAAAATCATCAACCCTCATAAGGAGAGAATCCTAGGTGAAAATTATGATGGTTGCATAAGAGAACCCACCCCCTCAAAATACCTTTGATGACAAAATCAAGGTAGTAGAATAGTCTAGGAAAAATTTCGGCAAAAGATAGAGAATCTTCAGGGATCTACGGTATATTCTCCTAACCACAATTTTTTTTTGGTAACTAGGCATATTTTTTTCGGTGACGGCCAGATGGACATCAATTTTTTTTCATGGACTGATGATGTCAACATGACATCATGCCAACATCATTGTACGGTTGGGTCATTTTCCCCCTCCTAAACCTTGTTTGTCATAAAGGAGCTATTTTTTTCTTTTTGGCATAACTTGGGCATATAGTGTCAAAATCAAGAAAATGAGATATCATTGGAAAGTTGGTTCTGTGAAATTTCTAGTGGTATAGGTCTCATTATCATATTTTTCTAATGGATCCTATTATTCTCAGTCAAATTCAGATCTTCATTTTGTGCTTTCGAGCTCATAACTTTTTTCCTGTATCTCTGATTTTCGTGATCCAAGTAGCGTTAGAAAGGTATTTCAAAGCTCTTCAGATCTATTCATGCACCTTTTCTAGAATCTACCCTATGTACATTTTATATAGTATTTTTTGTTTTCACACTTTGCTTAATTACTTGGACATCTTGACACCTGGAAAGGATTTGTTTGCATGAGATGACATCATTTGATCTACTTTATCAGTATTGAGGGTTTTAGTCTCTGATTTTTTTCATTTGAGTGAGTATCATGGTTTTTTCTATTCATCCTTTTGTAATCAACTTGGAAAAGGAAAATCATGAGTCTTGGAAAAATGGCATGCTGATACATCTCAGGTGGCTTGATATTTTTCCTTATCTATATGGACTCATACCTACACTAGACATACTAGGGAGTTTTTTAGCATGGGGAAACATCGTAGATCATATTGTAGTGGTTATATGTTCTAGTGTTGATCTTGAAAATACGTATGTTGTATTAGACATTGAATGTCCCCACATACTTTGGACATGACTTTGGGAGATCCATGGAGACCCTCATATCTCTCCATACCTAGAGGATCTTGTTGTAGATTGTCTCATCCCTCTTGCAGATGCGGATTCCATACCCTTTGATGATGATACTTTAGAGGAGCTTGAGTACATCACATGTCTTGCATGTTCCAATGGTTGAGAGACTTGCATTCATGTTCCCACTCTTTAGATTAAGGCTACATTAGCATCTCCTATTGTTCCTGATCATTTTGACATTTCCACATCCTTGGCCCTTATTGATTCAGTGCAACAAGACATCATACATCTTCTAGACATAGCTACTTGGGATTCATATCTCACAATCATATCATCCTTGTTTGTAGAGTCCAATATTGCAGATATGAAGGATTAATTTGAGGAAATTCATCTCCTCTTTGTTGACAACCACATCACTGTTGTTGGCCCACCATCTTCATTGTGTTTGCAACTTGTTCTATATCAGTATTCATAGGATCTTGGATCACCATCATTGCTTTCTGACATGTGGATATGTGAGCACTTTTTAGAGGCACGCATCTTGAGACATATTGGTTCATCACTCTTCACAGGGTTTCTTCGACATCGTCCTTTGGATCTGTTTCTTCCTAAGGGGAGGAATTTTATTTGTCACTTTGGGATCTCTTTCTGGATTCTACATTAGGAATCCACCATTACGACAGGAGTTTCTTCATTGTGGGGGTCCCTTCTAGTCTCTTTCTATCTCTTCTATGGAGACTATTGTATATGTACTTATGTGATAGAAGTTGTCTTTGGGGGGTATCATGTAATCCACCTTCTATCCTTCTTCTATTAGTGCATTACATTCTTTCCTTTTCTCTCTTTTGGAGGGGAGTTTTATTCCCATTTGGTTTTCTCCCTTTCTCTTTTTGTGAGAGATCCATATGTTGTACATGGGTACCTCATCATCCGTTAGGGCATGACCCATTCATGCATCATTTCAAGTATTTATTTATCATAGTTTAGTTTCTCCCTAGTTCATCTTAAGGGGGATTGTTAGAGTAATAAAGTCATCACATAATTAATTAATTAATCATTAATTAATTGGGTCACTTTATGCTTTATTGCACTTAAGATAAACTTAGGAGTGATTTTATTTTATTATTTTCTTTAATTAATTAGTTTCTTTTTGCATAATTAGAGCCTCTAATATTAGAACATGTTGTCTCATTCATTCCTATGAGGACACTTGTCATGTTCTAATCTAACCCTAATCTAGGGTTAGCTTTCATCCTTTTCATAAGGATTGATTTATTGTAATTATTATCAACTTTGTCTATGGAAAAATATTCATGGTAGTTGTTCACACAATACAGGTTATTTGAATCAATGATAATTCTCAAGTTATTGAGCACAATCTCGCTCTTGATCTTCTCTATTGTGATAGGTAATCGCTTGCAGGTGTTTCATGGGAGTTGTGGATTGAGTCAGTCAATTTCAACAGTCATATATCTATATTTTAATAGAATCCTTGAGGTCATTAGATGACCCCAAATATATATAAATTTTTTTTGTATGCGTGAGAAAAAAATTGTTTGACATGAACAACATGGCCTAGAGAAGCCAAAATATAGTTCAAAAAAGGTTACAAAGATAATGTACGTTTAAAAAACTTTACTCATATAGGGACTCAATGGAAACACTCCTTCGAGAGAAAAAAGTCTTAGATCCAATAAGTAAATATCAATAAAGAGTTATGAATGTACTATGAGTTATATTAAAATTTAATAGGATTGAGAAACTCAACATCCAAGAAGTAAAAAGGGATTTTTTTTATTGTAATATTTAAATGAATAGTTTCCATGTGGAACTCATGAGGGAAATAGGTGGAATTGATCCACTTCTTTAGATATATTTAAAAGAGGATTCTATATACAAAATAGTTGACAAAAGTAAAAATTTTAAGCCATTTACATGCATTGTCAAAATATTAAATAAGTAAACTCTTAAACACACCTAAATATTGAGAAGGGGGGTGAATTAGTCTACACAATAAATTTAACCCCTTATAGAACTTAAGTCTTTCAGATTAATTCAACCTTCTTTATTAGATGAAAACCTTATAACATAATAGTAGCAAAGAATGGTATAATAGTTTGAATCCTTAGTAACTTCAACAACCTTTAAGCAATGCAAGATATATCAATTCTTCTTCTAACTAAAGTAGCAGTGAGAAAGAAATAGAGGACACACACATGCACAAGGAGAACACCAGATTTACATGGAAAAACTAATGAGGGAAAAACCATGGTGAGAGTTAACTCACAATATAAAGGCTCACTGCCAAAAAGACTTACATGAAGGCTCACTTC
>VDFB02000003.1:335921282-335952830 GCA_007258455.2 Sequoia sempervirens | reverse complement strand
TCCAAATTTTTTTTTGGAATCTATAGACAAATTTTGAAAAGACTCTAGTTTCTATCATCTTCAAATTCCTCATGGTTTCATCGCTATAGGTGCCCAAATGTGAAGATTTAGTTAAAAAAAAAATCAGTGTCCAATTTGGCCAAAAATTGTAAACCACTATTGTGGGATCACCCTGTTATTAGATTCAAGTTCCTCTGTAGAAGCTTAATAGCTTGAGGCAAAGATTTGGGATGGCACGTGATGGTTCATACAAGGGTCCTAGGTTTGATGGGACTAATTACTCTTTCTAGAAAATTAGAATGGAAGTACACCTAAAATATCTTGGGTTTGGTGTGTGGCAATCAGTCAAAAGTGGTTATACTACTCCTACCACTCCTCTTATAGATCCAACTAAATTCAGACTATATGAATGTAATTCCAAAGCTAAGAAATGCTATTTTGTGTTGATTGGTTGATTCAAAACTTTTGAAGTTGATGAACTATAGTTATACCAAAGATGCTTGGGAAAATATTATCAACATCTATGAAGGAGATACTAAAGTGAAGCAAGCCAAGATGTAGATATTTAAGAGAAAATTTGAGACTCTAAGGATGACAGAAGATAAATACATTGAAACCTATATGCTTTGGGCATAAGAAGTTACCTTTGGCATCTCCAATATTGGTGTTGAAGTAAAGGAAAGTGAAATTATGAAGAAGGTCTTGAGATCTCCCTAAAAATCCTATAGTCACAAAGTGTCTACCTTTGAAGAGTCAAAGGACTTGGATCAATATTTATTTGATGAAAGTTTTGGTACTCTTACTACCTTTGACATGAGAGAGTTTGGTCAAGAAGTTCCAAAGAAGGAAGCTTCTTTCAAAGCTAAGAAAAATATTGAAGATGAAGTTGTTGATCAAAATGATGACTTTGTTGCTCAATTGAAGCAAAATTTTTGAGAAGATTGAAGAAAGGCATCGACAAGTACAAAGGTAAGTTACCATTCAAGTTTTTCAATTATGGAAGAATAGGTCATTTTGCATCTAAATTCCCTTATAAAGAATTAGATGATAGCAATAAAAGAGATAAGATTGAAAAGGGTCTCTACTCTAAAGAGAATAGTGGCTCCTCTAAAGATTCCATGAGGAGAATGAATCAAAAGATGAAACTCTCTTTATGGCTTTCAATATTATTGATAGAAAGTGTAATATTAAAAAATACAAGTAGTTCGGCTCCTTAAGTGATGAATACATGTTTTCCTCTAATCTGTATTTGGAATCTATGGAACCTAAAGGTTGGGAATTCAATTCAAATGAGTGGGGAATATAATTTGAAGGAAAATTTTGATCTACTATGAAATACTTTAATGAAGTAAGGGACTAAATCATAAATATGAAAGCTTTCTTGCAAAATCAAAGGAACAAGGATGATACTACACTTGTAGAATCATTTTGACCCCTGAAAAGAAAAAGGTGTTGACGATTTCAACATGAAAGAAGATTTGAATTAGATCAGACAGTGTGCAGATTTGTTGTGCATAAATGGACCCTCATTGAAGATCCTTGTGAAGGTAGATGATGTGTGAAGGTTGGTACACTTGCTCTGATTAACGTCATTCTAGTTTGGTGTACCGCATATAAAGATAAAGTCTCAAAAGAATAAGGAATTTACGGTGCATTCTCTTTGGTGAAGTCAAGGTATTTTGGTCCACTCCTTTCCATGGGAAAGGGTTCTATCTTGCAATCTAGAAGCTAAGTTAATCGTGGTGTGAAGATATCATATCCAAGCTTTCAAGTCTTTATACCTTTTGAAGTGAAAGATATTAGTGATAGATTTTTGAACTGGCATAGTGAAGAAATGTTGAAGGCTTGTTGGAATGATTTATATTCTTTTGGAAGAAAGTATTGTCCATACATATCTATGGAGATATTTAGTGCATGTAATCTTGATGTGTGAAATTATTTGGTGTGTCAAAAATCTCTATATGGCCTCAAGCAAGCTCCTAGACCTTGGTATTCTAGATTGGATAAGTACCTACTTCAACAAGGGTTCAAGAAAGGTAATATAGATAGTAATTTGTACATTAAGGTTTAGGAAGACAAGTTTATGATTGTGATTGTGCATGTTGATGACATCATATTTGGTAGAGATGATGATATATGTAAAAAAAATTGTAGAAGAAATGCAAAAAGAATTTGAAATGTCAATGATTAATGAATTGTCTTTCTTCCTTGGACTTCAAATTATTCAGCAAGATGGTGATATCTTTATCTCTCAAGCCAAATATGTAAAGGAAATGGTGAAGAAGTTTGGGATGGAAGATTCCAAACCAATGGGTACTCCTATTGTGACAAAATATCACTTAAGAAAACTTGATGAGTCTCCAGACGTTGATCAGACTCTCTATAGGTCCATGATTGGAGGTTTGTTGAATTTAAATACTTTTAGATCGAATACCATGCACGCGATATGTTTGATTTCCATTTTTGAAGCCAATCCTAAGTAATCTCATGAGAAAGTTGTGAAACAAATCTTTAGATACTTAAAGGGAACTCTAGATTATGGCTTATAGTACAAAAAGGATCAAAATATCTCTTCGAGTGCCTATAGTGATGTTGATTGGTTAGGTTGTCTCGATTATCAGAGGAGTACAAGTGGAAGTGCATTCTTTTTGGGGGACAGATTGGTATCATGGTTCAGTAAAAAGTAGGATTCAATGTCTTTGTCCACAACAAAAGAAAAATATATTGCTACAACATCTTGTTGTACTCAAGTGCTTTGGATGAAGTAAACTTTGAAGGATGTGAAGGCTAGAATATGATGAAACTATTCCTATACTATGTGACAATACAAGTGCAATTTTAACATTTCCAAGAATCCATTAATGCACTCAAGGACTAAACACATTTCAATCCAATATCACTTTTTGAGAGAAGTTTGTAGAACATGAAATTATAATGGAGTATGTGTTTACCAAGGACCAAATTGTAGAAAATTTCACTAAGGCACTTTCAAATGATACTTTTGAGTATCTCTGGTAGAAGTTAGGGGTAATTGCAACTCATTGTTCTAACTAGATGCATATGTCCAGGGAGAGAAATTCATGTCATAGCTTTTTTTCCTTGGATTGATGTATGCTACCACTCAAGGGGGGTAAGGGGGAGTTTTTTGCATTTGTAAAAGTTTTGTTAGTCAAAGGGGGAGTATGTGTTGCTACTTCAATAGATGATCATTTTTCCCTTTGTCTCTAAAGTCAGAACAAATGTCATTTCTTTATACAAACATATATATGGCCCTTTATCCTTGATGTCAAAGGTGGAGAGTGAGTAGTGTGTGTTTCCATCAATTCCAAAGGGGGAGATTATTGGAAGTTTTTGTAATTGATGTCAACACTAAGGATATTTTTGGCAGTTGTTGCCATTGATGTCAACGCTAATTATTTTTTGTCATTGATGTCAACACTTGAGAAGTAAGTTGTTAGTCCTTTATATTGGTTGGCATTGTTATGGTTAGTTGGTGATGAATTTCATGGTTAGATGTCATTCCTTATCAAAGAATAATTTCTAAAATTACATGATTGGATGTCATGCCTTATCAAAGACGAGTTGTTGAAGTTGGTATAATGCATTATTAATTCATTAGTAGAGTTGATTTCATAATGATATATTTAGATGAGGATTAGAAGTATTAATATGAGGATTAGAAGCATGAATGATTGAGGAGAGATGTCATTGAAGGTCTATAGTATTTATTATCCTCTCTCTCTCTTGATGTTCCTAATGAAGTGTGTTGTTGAAATGAAGTTTTGGCTTTCATAAGTTGCTTAAGTGTTTCTGGTTCAAGAAGTTGTATTGAAGTATGTCCAGGAGAATGCTCTGTATTCCTTAATTTTTGATGTTTTGGTCTTGTGGTTTGGTATTCAATGTCAGTGTTCTATGGATGTTGTAATCCTATCTTTTACGTCACCTGTGTTTCCAAGGATATCTATGTGAATTGCAAAGGGTTGGCAGTGTTTTTAGTTGTCAAGATTGGTCCAGGAAATGCTACATATTTCTCCACATTGATGTCTCTAATCCTATGGATTAGTGAATTTTCTCTCAACATTTGTGCATTATCTCAGTTCCAATCTCATATGTTGAAGTGATATGTAAGTTTTTCTACTAATGCTACATCATTTGGTTGTGTGTTTTGTGCTTCTGAAATGAAGTATTATGTACTTGTTTGATCTACTGAGGTTGTTGATGGCATGAAAGTATGGAAGACTTATATGAAATTGTTGTTGGATGTTTAGGGAACATCCCCATGTGATCCACACACTGCTAATTGTTCTCTTTGGTGTCGGATTATGTCTTGAGTTGGCTTTTTGGGATATTTATGGATATCTAGTCAATAGGGCTTGTTCCTTTGCTTGTATCATGTGCTTGGGAATTTACACTAGAAATGGAAGATGTTTTGTGATATATTTGGGTTGTAACATATCCTACTTGGGAGCACATCATGTTAATTCAATAAGATGTATCTTTTTGGGTCGATTGGATATGTGCTTCAAGATCTCATCCACATGTTTCCTTGATGTCAACTTAGATTGATGTGTTCCTGTGCGTAAATTGTTTTGGATCACATTAGAAGAAGTGATAAGAGTGTTTTGGTCCTCTCTATCTTTTGGATAGGACCGCATTATGTTTTGGTGGTTGACTAGTTGATTTTATTGTTTATCCTTTTCTTGGCTGATCTAATTGAAGTTTTGAAGTGTTGCAGTGGATATAAATGCAAGACCATTTCAGATGCAACATGATGGAGTAGTGTACATATGAAAATTTGTGTGTGAAAATTATATTGAATATCTAGGTGATCCCACAATACTAGTTTACAATTTTTTGCCAAACCAGACACTGAACTAATTTTTTCTAACTAAATCTTCACTTTCGGGCACCTATGGCGGCTAAACCGTGAGAAATTTGAAGATGATACAAACTAGTGATTTGTGGAATATTGTCTATAGATTCTAAATATATTTTTTTCAAAAAAATGGAATTTAAGATTGCACTTCTTTTTCCATCTCCTTCAAAAACTAGTTTTTTTTCAAAACACCATTTTTAAGGAGTGACGCTCATCGTATAACACATAACTTTTTTTCCATGAAGGATAAAATTCTTTTTTTTTTAATTTAGATTTTAAATCTGATATCTAGGACTTCCAATTGGTTTCATAGTTTTTTATTGAATATTTTTTCCTTAATCAAGTTTCGAAGTCAAACCAATTACAATTTAGACATAGGGACCCTATAACACATAAAAATTTGTATGTATCAAAATTCAATTTTTTTTGTTGGATCAAGGACTTCAATAACTAGTGCACTCTTTTTTCTTTTTTTTTTGATAATCTTCTATTTTTCCACATGTCCAAAACAAAGAGCTTGAGTTTCGGTGAAAAAACTACATTCACAAGAAATAGAAAATAAATATAATAAAATAAATAAATTTATTATACTTTTTGGTAAGCTTATTTAATAAGGACTACATAATTACAAAAATAAATTTTAAACGAATTCATTTGATCCCCCAAAAGGTAAATCAAAAGTTTTTTTTTATTAGCATTTTGATAGGTGTAAAGGAGACTCTGTTATAGGTATGGTTTAAAACTAATGAGGTTTTATCCAAGGGGGTTTGATCTAAGGTAGTTTGATCAAATCCTCTTCAATTGGAATGCTTTAAATGGAAAATTTTAAGGCTTAAATCATTATATTTTCTAAAAATATGTGATTTAAGGAAAAACTAGAATCTCCCAAAAAATTGTAAACCAACTTTGTGGGATCACCCATCCAATAGTGATAGTGCTAAAGCATGTGAAATGAAAGATCAATTGTGCTATAATGCCACAGTTGGTAGAGTGTTATGTTAACAAGAATTGTAATCTTTATCTAAAAATTTGTATCCTACTCTAAGATAGTGAATCTCATAAGCTCCTTTATATCTTGCTCCTAAAGTTATGTTGGTTTGAGTCCTACAAGTCCTTTTGTATCTTTCTCTAAGGAAGTGAGCCTTCATGTAAGTCTTTTTGGCAGTGAGCCTTTATATTGTGAGTTAACTCTCACCATGGTTTTTCCCTCATTAGTTTTTCCATGTAAATCTGGTGTTCTCCTTGTGCATGTGTGTGTCCTCTATTTCTTTCTCACTGCTACTTTAGTTAGAAGAAGAATTGATATATCTTGCATTGCTTAAAGGTTGTTGAAGTTACTAAGGATTCAAACTATTATACCATTCTTTGCTACTATTATGTTATAAGGTTTTCATCTAATAAAGAAGGTTGAATTAATCTGAAAGACTTAAGTTCTATAAGGGGTTAAATTTATTGTGTAGACTAATTCACCCCCCTTCTCAATATTTAGGTGTGTTTAAGAGTTTACTTATTTAATATTTTGACAATGCATGTAAATGGCTTAAAATTTTTACTTTTGTCAACTATTTTGTATATAGAATCCTCTTTTAAATATATCTAAAGAAGTGGATCAATTCCACCTATTTCCCTCATGAGTTCCACATGGAAACTATTCATTTAAATATTACAATAAAAAAAATCCCTTTTTACTTCTTGGATGTTGAGTTTCTCAATCCTATTAAATTTTAATATAACTCATAGTACATTCATAACTCTTTATTGATATTTACTTATTGGATCTAAGACTTTTTTCTCTCGAAGGAGTGTTTCCATTGAGTCCCTATATGAGTAAAGTTTTTTAAACGTACATTATCTTTGTAACCTTTTTTGAACTATATTTTGGCTTCTCTAGGCCATGTTGTTCATGTCAAACAATTTTTTTCTCACGCATACAAAAAAAATTTATATATATTTGGGGTCATCTAATGACCTCAAGGATTCTATTAAAATATAGATATATGACTGTTGAAATTGACTGACTCAATCCACAACTCCCATGAAACACCTGCAAGCGATTACCTATCACAATAGAGAAGATCAAGAGCGAGATTGTGCTCAATAACTTGAGAATTATCATTGATTCAAATAACCTGTATTGTGTGAACAACTACCATGAATATTTTTCCATAGACAAAGTTGATAATAATTACAATAAATCAATCCTTATGAAAAGGATGAAAGCTAACCCTAGATTAGGGTTAGATTAGAACATGACAAGTGTCCTCATAGGAATGAATGAGACAACATGTTCTAATATTAGAGGCTCTAATTATGCAAAAAGAAACTAATTAATTAAAGAAAATAATAAAATAAAATCACTCCTAAGTTTATCTTAAGTGCAATAAAGCATAAAGTGACCCAATTAATTAATGATTAATTAATTAATTATGTGATGACTTTATTACTCTAACAATCCCCCTTAAGATGAACTAGGGAGAAACTAAACTATGATAAATAAATACTTGAAATGATGCATGAATGGGTCATGCCCTAACGGATGATGAGGTACCCATGTACAACATATGGATCTCTCACAAAAAGAGAAAGGGAGAAAACCAAATGGGAATAAAACTCCCCTCCAAAAGAGAGAAAAGGAAAGAATGTAATGCACTAATAGAAGAAGGATAGAAGGTGGATTACATGATACCCCCCAAAGACAACTTCTATCACATAAGTACATATACAATAGTCTCCATAGAAGAGATAGAAAGAGACTAGAAGGGACCCCCACAATGAAGAAACTCCTGTCGTAATGGTGGATTCCTAATGTAGAATCCAGAAAGAGATCCCAAAGTGACAAATAAAATTCCTCCCCTTAGGAAGAAACAGATCCAAAGGACGATGTCGAAGAAACCCTGTGAAGAGTGATGAACCAATATGTCTCAAGATGCGTGCCTCTAAAAAGTGCTCACATATCCACATGTCAGAAAGCAATGATGGTGATCCAAGATCCTATGAATACTGATATAGAACAAGTTGCAAACACAATGAAGATGGTGGGCCAACAACAGTGATGTGGTTGTCAACAAAGAGGAGATGAATTTCCTCAAATTAATCCTTCATATCTGCAATATTGGACTCTACAAACAAGGATGATATGATTGTGAGATATGAATCCCAAGTAGCTATGTCTAGAAGATGTATGATGTCTTGTTGCACTGAATCAATAAGGGCCAAGGATGTGGAAATGTCAAAATGATCAGGAACAATAGGAGATGCTAATGTAGCCTTAATCTAAAGAGTGGGAACATGAATGCAAGTCTCTCAACCATTGGAACATGCAAGACATGTGATGTACTCAAGCTCCTCTAAAGTATCATCATCAAAGGGTATGGAATCCGCATCTGCAAGAGGGATGAGACAATCTACAACAAGATCCTCTAGGTATGGAGAGATATGAGGGTCTCCATGGATCTCCCAAAGTCATGTCCAAAGTATGTGGGGACATTCAATGTCTAATACAACATACGTATTTTCAAGATCAACACTAGAACATATAACCACTACAATATGATCTACGATGTTTCCCCATGCTAAAAAACTCCCTAGTATGTCTAGTGTAGGTATGAGTCCATATAGATAAGGAAAAATATCAAGCCACCTGAGATGTATCAGCATGCCATTTTTCCAAGACTCATGATTTTCCTTTTCCAAGTTGATTACAAAAGGATGAATAGAAAAAACCATGATACTCACTCAAATGAAAAAAATCAGAGACTAAAACCCTCAATACTGATAAAGTAGATCAAATGATGTCATCTCATGCAAACAAATCCTTTCCAGGTGTCAAGATGTCCAAGTAATTAAGCAAAGTGTGAAAACAAAAAATACTATATAAAATGTACATAGGGTAGATTCTAGAAAAGGTGCATGAATAGATCTGAAGAGCTTTGAAATACCTTTCTAACGCTACTTGGATCACGAAAATCAGAGATACAGGAAAAAAGTTATGAGCTCGAAAGCACAAAATGAAGATCTGAATTTGACTGAGAATAATAGGATCCATTAGAAAAATATGATAATGAGACCTATACCACTAGAAATTTCACAGAACCAACTTTCCAATGATATCTCATTTTCTTGATTTTGACACTATATGCCCAAGTTATGCCAAAAAGAAAAAAATAGCTCCTTTATGACAAACAAGGTTTAGGAGGGGGAAAATGACCCAACCGTACAATGATGTTGGCATGATGTCATGTTGACATCATCAGTCCATGAAAAAAAATTGATGTCCATCTGGCCGTCACCGAAAAAAATATGCCTAGTTACCAAAAAAAAATTGTGGTTAGGAGAATATACCGTAGATCCCTGAAGATTCTCTATCTTTTGCCGAAATTTTTCCTAGACTATTCTACTACCTTGATTTTGTCATCAAAGGTATTTTGAGGGGGTGGGTTCTCTTATGCAACCATCATAATTTTCACCTAGGATTCTCTCCTTATGAGGGTTGATGATTTTATGGCCGCTAGTGAAGTTAAAGAGGATGCCAGTGTTCAAAAAGGAGCCGTTATATTTGAAAAGGGTCGATGACTGGTAGGAGTTACGACCGGTGGTCCTTTCACCTTTCCACCATCATTTGCATAATGGGGCTTGCGCCTGTACACCTATACAGGTTTACCCCACACAGGCTTTTAAAGCCTTCTATATTTTTTGCTTTTGATTTTTTAAAAACAAAAAATTCTAATTTGACTTACTTTTTTTATATAATTTTAATTTCAGAAAAGAAAAAAAAACAAAACGAGAATTTTTTTTAAAACCCTCATACTTTGTACCTATAAATTTGCACTAGCATGCAAAACGAGGCACTCAGATATGTACGGATCTACGTGCCTCTAAAAAATAATTATTTTCTTGCAACTGCTCAGATTTGAGCAAAATGATAGGTTATCTTAAGGTTTTCGACTGCTCCAGATGTGATGACGATGTCTGTTTTTCTCTAGGATCCACCAAAAAATTTCTCAAGGTTAGATCCCTCCAAAAATTGAATAGGGGGTTGCATATCTGGGCTCTGATACCATGTTGGAATTAATTGATTCAATCCACATCTCCCATGAAACACTTGCAAGCAATTACCTATCACAATAGAGAAGATCAAGAGTGAGATCGTGCTCAATAACCTAAGAATTATTATTGATGCAAATAACCTGTATTATTTGAACAACTTCCATGAATATGCTAATGTAGAAAAAGTTGATAATAATTACAATGAATCCATCCTTATGAAAAGGATGAAAGCTAACCCTAGATTAGGGTTAGATTAGAAGATGACAAGTGTCCTCATAGGAATGAATGATACAACATGTTCTAATATTAGAGGCTCTAATTATGCAAAAAGAAACTAATTAATTAAAGAAAATAATGAAATAAAAGCACTCATAAGTTTACCTTAAGTGTAATAAAGCATAAAGTGACCCAATTAATTAATGATATTAATTAATTAGTTGATGACTTTATTACTCTAACAATGACCAATGCCTAGCCAAGAGTATCTTGTATATCAACTTTCCTAACACATGTTATAAATTTTAATTCTCTAACTATAAAATCAAGGATTGTGCTTTTATTACCTAACCTTCAAAGTCAACTTCCAAGTTGAGTGTGAAACATATTATAGATTCTCATCTTCACAAAAATGAGGACTTCCAAGGTGAGTATGAAACATATTAGACATTCTCATCCTCTCAGAAATGAGGATTGTTGGACCATAGTACATAATAGAAAGAAAAATCATAATAGTAAAATAAAGGACATTATTCTTAATGGACCTTATCAATGGACCCTTTTGTCATGAGCTTTGAAGCTTAATAAGGTGAAAGAAGTTGCATTTCACATATCACTAGTGAGACATCCTAGCTATCAAAAAATCCTTGGTTTATTAGAGAGAAACTTTTATCTAGTGTTATTTATTCTCATGTGTCTACTTAACTAGTTTTGTAATGACCCCTCTTGTGGTTTTCTTTGTAATTAATATGAGATATGTTATTTAAATTAGTATTGAATTAGTGTTTTATGTGATTCATGTATTATAATTTATGCACCAACTTTCCAATGAGGTTTTTGTGCCATCAAGGTTTTTGAGGTTGTATTTTAGATTTTTTATGGTGATGATTGTATGACTATCAAATATCTTACTATGAGGTTATGTATTGGCTTGTAATTATGATTATTCATTATAGGATGCACATGTTGTGCTCATGTATATTAGATCTTTTTCTTAGAATTATGTGTTATTGTTGATTATGCATATTATTTTGGGTTCATGCTAGTTATAGATGATTTATAGTATCTATGTGATAACTCTCAACACTCTAAAGTTGCTCAGTTTCTTTTTCTGATCTCAATTCAAAACTCCAATTTGACCTTGCCTATTTCAATTGGTGGAATCATGTCAACTTTCATCTTCTTCTTTTAATTTTTTTCCCTTTACAGACCAATTTGGTCTCTAACCTTTATTCTAAGGTATTAATCCTTCACTCTTGGTTCTGATTATCTTTGAAATATTTTAACCTTGTACTAAATTAGGTCTTTCAAGGGTTGTTCTACCTCCTAGATACCTCTCTAGTAGAGATTAGTTCACAAAATTTTAGCTTCCTACTTTGACAAAATATTCCAATTTATGTTAATCATAAGTTCTTTTCCAATAAAGCATACTCATATATTCATAAAATCCCTATTTAATTCATAATCCCAGACCTTTTACAACTATTGGTTGCTATCAATGAAGGAGATTACTTCAACTCTTTCCATCCTTCAGAGTCATTTAAACTATTTCATAAGGTGAGGGTACTCCTTGGTAATCCTACATAATCTTTCTACTGAACCTAGTTACATAATCTTCCGTAATCCAAAGGTATTTTTGAATGAGTTGTTGATTTAGGAGTTTCCAACTCTGGGGATGACTCTTTCCTAGTCCCAACTTAAACAATCCCTTTTTGTTTCACCTTTGTTCCTTTCATCTTGTCATCTTGGTGCAAGAACTTTTCAACCTTTAACTTCCAATAAGGTTTATGTTTTTTCATAATGAGCTCATAGTTTCTATAGGTGAACCTAGTAGCTCTAATACCATGTGTAACATGCCCATTGCTCTACTGGTAACGTGCCTATGACTTAACCTCAAGTAAATAAATTATGATGCCTACACTTAGCAATAAAATTTTTACTTTCATAAATAAGAATATAACACACATTTGAAATAAACATCTTTCCAAACTTTCCCATTGCATTATAATAAAGTATTACAACTTCCCAAAGTACTGATTTCATATAACATAATCTCATGATAACATTTCACTTTTACAACTTTCCATAGAAATGGATACATAAAATACTTACATAGCTTCCATGAGCTTATTGGCATTAAGCATATAAATGATACAAGTTCCCTCCGTCAAATCCTGGTCACCTATTGATGAGGAGAAGCATCACTCAAGCACCTTTTTTCCAACCACAAACTCACTATAGTCCCCCACACATCTACCTAGTTGGTAAATGGCCCTACCCTTCAACAAAGAGATTATTTTGGTATCCTAAAATAAAAATTCACCTTACCTGAGCTTGGTGTTGTGTCCTACATATCTAGATCTATCACACAATGGCTACAACCCCATATGATATTCTCTACCTAGTGTATAAACCTAGATCACAGTGACTAACAGTGTAAGTAGTGGAAACTTAAACTACTTTGGCCAAATTATTGATCACCCAAGATTTAGAATGGACATCATATAATTCACCCACCTTCCTAGCTCAATTTGTATTGACCATTAATAACCTATGCATAGGCTATCCCCTTATGCCATGGGGTAACCTTAACCCTAGGAATGACCTATAACCTCTTAAGTACACTATGACACTTCTTCTAAGTAATTCAAATAAAATATAGCATACCAATTAACCATACGAATATTCATAATGTCACATCATTAAATGAGTCTATTTCAAAAGTACATTCACATCAATAAAATTCCCCATACAAGAGTGTAATCTCAACAATAAATGACTCTAATCCAAAGGTATAATCTCATCAATAAAAGACCTCAATCAAAAGTATAATCTTCAACAATAAATTACTTCAAACAAAGATATAATCAACAATAAAATGATCAAAATAGATCATAATGGCTAATTTGAACTTATGTTCTTCAAACACTAATCAAGTAAACAACCCAACCAAATAAGTTATTTTTGACCTATGGTTTCAATCAAAGTAAAGTAGTGTTCAAGTGAACATAAACCAATCATAAAAATTCTCTTTCAAATACATCAAACATTCACATGTTTACTATATATGTATATCATCTAGAGGACATAATCAACTTGTGAGGAGTTGGTTCATCTACACCTATAGTCCTCTCACAATACAATTTTGGGTTACCAAAAAGTGTGTCCTCCTTTAGAATTCCATGAATAGGAATAGACTTTGATTCAAAATAAGAAAATAGCATAGCCATGAAATATATTTTATCAACTCTATTATTGAATATTGAAATATCCACTAAGTTTATACCCTTATCCAAAGGTCACGACTCTCTTCCTACTTTCTAGGAAGAATAATTAATCAATCAGATAAGATTATCAATCAAGGTTTACATAACATCACAACATAACAATGATGAAATTTCTATCATGCCACCTTTCATGAATTGTGTTTACTAACCTCATCGTCCACAACAATTTTCTTAGAATTACAAGCTAATAACTTAAACACTCATAATCTATTATATAGAGTATATGCATATATATCCCTATAACAAGGTTTATTAACAACTAGACTCATCAAGAATATTTCCATAATAAATAATTAAACATATTTTCCAAAACAAGGTAACTAAAGACAATCCTTTTAAAAATATATAAAGCATAAAAGGGTAGAAATCAGCATGCCTAGTTATGCAAAGCTCCAATTAATCAAACTGCATTCCTAGCTCAACCTTCCCAAAATTAGTAAACAATTCCCCAATTAACCTTCTCCCTCTTCTCCAAAATCTCAATCTCAAAATCCTCTTGCAACTCTCAAACTCTCTCTCTCAACTTAGAAAATTAGAAAATAACAACTTAGAAAATCATCTAGCAAAAATATAGATGTGTGTCCCTATTGAGGTAGATAGCACCTCTATTTATACACAAAGGTTGAAAACTAAAGGCTAGAAACAGGGTATCAAGAACATGATACTTCTCATCTAAAAAGGTTCAACTTAGAAAGATTAAGAAAAGGTGGAAACTATAATCGTTGTACACTAAACACATACATGTCCATGGGGAATGAGTCGCTTTACTCAAATGAACAACAAGTATTATAATAAAAAATACAAGGTAATTGTCTTCTACAAGTTGAATTACTTGGCCAGCTACACACTTGACCATTTCTCATATTTCATAATGATTCATAATCTAGAATTCATATTACAAATTAGACTTTTAATTGATTTAGACTTCTCACAAGTTGGTGCCACATTGCTTCCTATGTGCCCTATTCCTTTGGCTACTATTTGCAATGACCAAGTCAAATTTTCCTATGTGTGGATATTCATTTTTTCCTTTGCATTGACTTAGTCTTTGGAAATTTACTTAACACGTTGGTTGGCATATGAAACCATGTGCTTTTATATAGTGTTTACCTTATTCATAATACTCAACACTTTAAATACTTTAACCATTACTTATGGTTATGTGTTTCCTTATCTCAAGTGATATTTCCTTTAACTGTATGTTGCACACAATACTTAGCATTTGCTATATTTATAATGTTATGCGCTTTAATAATTCAGTGTTGTAGAAATCATTATCATATATATAATATATATGGGTAAGTGAAAAAAGATGGGGGGCCAAAAAGGGGTCTTAAGTGGCCACATTTTTTCTAAAATCAAGAAATACTAACCTTGGATGTGAAATTGAGGATAGTTACACTCATAAAAATTAGATGCAACAAAAAAATGATTGTAGTGAGTCTACCTTGTGAACTATTTTTTTTAAAATGTTATAGATTAAGGGGTTCAAAAGAGGGAGCCATAGAAATTGGTACTATTTTTGTCAAAAATACATAACATAGTGACCTTTGTGGCTCCCTCAAAAGGTTAACTTTTTTTAAGTATTTTTAAAATCACTTTGGTGAGAAATTAGCTAATAGCATGTAGTTTATGCCTGATTTTTATGATAATTTTTTAATGAATATTTGATTTTTTACTAATTTTCAAAGTCGACACATCCTAAAAATAGAATTTTGGCCGTGCTACCCCTATAAATTTTGAAAAAAAATGAAAATAAAATATTTTTATAATATGTGTAGAATGGAGTCTAGTTCTAAAAAATGAAATTTATTCAAAATTTCAATGAACGGTTAATTTATAATGAAAAAATACCAAACAATGATTTTTGCCAAAAAACAGACACACAAACAAAAGAAATTAAAGATGAAAGGCTTAACATTGTCAAAAAGTGAAAAAAAAAATACATTGTTAAATAGCTAAGAGAGAGCCTAACAATACCTAGGTGTTTGATTTTTTTTTTTGAAACACGTGCAATCCTAATGGTTAGCTTGGACGTGATTATGTGAAATCTTGTAGAATATGCAAAAACACATTTTTGGATATTGGGAAGGCACTCCAAGCCTTTGGGTTGGTAATCCAAAGAAAATACCAATCCTAAGGCTTGGGGATTCCTCAAGAAAGAAATAATGTGAGCGTGTTATAATGCACTCGTGCTATTTCAAGTTTTTGACATATTTTTTGCATTTATGCTTAAGTGTTGCCTAAGCAATACATAACATGAGTGCATTATAACGTGCTCGTGTTATGGCCTACCAAAATGTTAGTCTATTGGGTCTCATGCATATATATTTGTATGTATGTATGTATGTATGCTTGCTTATATGTATGTATGTATGTATGTAAGATTGTATGTATGCTTGTATGCATGTAAGATTGTATGTACATATGTATGTATGCTTGTGTGTAAGATTGTATGCACATATGTATGCATGCTTGTATGTATGTATGTATATATTTCTTTAGAGGGAGGGAGAATTTTAAGAGAGAGAGAGAGATTTGTCTAGGTAGGGGTGGGAGGGAGAGATGGAGGGAGACTCTAAGAGAGGAGACAGAGAGAGTGTAGAGAGGCAAGAGAGAGATAAACCTGAGAGAAGGAGAGGGAGGGGAGGGAGAGGGACTTGAGAGAGAGGGAGCAGAGGAAAGGTTTGGAGTGAGAGGACTCTATCTAGGTAGGGTGGGAGGGATAGAGGGAGAGAGAGGGGGTGGGAGAGAGAGGGAGAGAAAGAGATTTATGCAAGTAGGGTGCCAGAGGAAGAGACTTGAGAGATAGGAAGAGAGAGGGAGTAGGAGAGAAATAGAGGGAGTGAGAGAGAGAGACCTGAGAGAGGGAGAGGATGTGGGAGGGAGAGAGAGAGAGAGGGAGTGGGAGAGAGGTGGTTTGAGTGAGAGGGACTTATCTAGGTAGGGTGGGAGGGATAGAGAGAGAGGGGAGAGAGAGAGAGCTACTCCAGGCAGGGTGCTAGAGGGAGAGACCTAAGAGAGAGAAGGGGCATGGGAGGGAGAAACCCGAGAATAGGGAGAAAGAGAGAGAGAGAGGGAGGAAAGAGAGTGAAGTGGGAGAGAGATAAAGGGAGTCAGTGATTGAGTGTGTGGCTCCATATGTGTGTGTGTCTATGTGTGTGTGAGAGAGGGAGAGAGAGAGTGGAAGTGGGAGAGAGATAGAGGGAGTGAGAGAGAGATACCTGAGAGAGGGAGAGGGGGTGTGAGGGAGAGAATTGAGAGAAAGGGAAAGAGAGAGAGAGAGTGAGTGAGAGAGAGAGTTATCTAGTTATGTTGGTAGGGTGCCTTAGGGAGATACCTAAGAGAGAGAGGGGGGTTGGGAGGGAGAGACTTGAGAGAAATGGAGAGAGAGGGGGAGAGAGGTAGTTGGGAGAGAGGGGGTTGGAATGAGATGGAATTATCTAGGTAGTCTAGGAGGGATAGAGAGAGAGGGAGGAGAGAAAGGGAGTTACCTAGGTAGGGTGCTAGAGAGAGAGACTTGAGAGAGAAGGGGGTTGGAGGGAGAGACCTAAGAGATAGGGGGAGAGAGAGAGAGGGAGTGCGAGAGAGAGGTAGTGGGAGAGAGAGGGGGTGAGAGAGATAGGGAGTGGGAGAGAGATAGAGGGAGTGAGAGAGAGATAGAGGGAGTGAGAGAGAATGAGAATTGAGAGCGGGAGAGGGGGTGGGAGGGAGAGACGTAAGAGAGAGGGAGAGAGAGAGAAAGAGATTTATCTAATTATGTAGGTAGGGTTCCTTAGGGAGAGACCTAAGAGAGAGGGCGTAGAATAGAGAGACTTGAGAGAGAGAGAGAAGGAGAGAGAGGGAGAGGGAGAGGGAGAGGGAGGGAGAGAGGGAGTGGGAGAGAGAGGGAGCAGGAGATAGAGGGATAGGAAAGAGATAGAGAGAGTGAGAGAGAGAGAGACCTGAGAGAGGGAGAAGGGGTAGGAGGGAGAGACCTAAGTGAGAGGGTGGGAGAGAGAGGAAGTGGGAGAGATCTGGTTGGAGAGAGAGAGACCTAAAAGAGAGAGGTGTGGGAAGGATAGGCCTCAGAGAGAATTAAATTTTCTAACAATTTTGATGTTTATAGTTATATATGTTTGGATTTGCATAATAATAATTTTTTGCAAGATTGTGGCATACATGCCCCATCAACATCTTCAAGAGAATTCTTATCAAAAAAATTATGTGAAAGAGAGGAAGGTCAAATATATGATAGGAAATTATGCTTGGATGAAACATGTCAACATTGTGATGGCTTGCAATGTATTTCAATATGTGAACACATGGAAAGCACACATGTGGTTGGAAAGGAACTAGTAGAGTTCAACAAGTGTAAAACAGCGGCGGCCTACAATACAAAAGATGGTAAAGAACCAAAAAGGTGTGATTTGGTTATTTAAAAGATTCCAGTGTATCAATTTATGTCTACATTTTGTGACAGTATAGTGTATGAGTATGCAATGCATACCCATAGAGCTTGATGGTTGGATTAGAAATTCATGTTATGGAAGAAAACCTTTTCACTTGGTAGCATTGTTTTAGTCATCGAATTTGTAGAGAACTACACTCTATAGCTCCACAATGTGAGGTGCAATCACAATATTACAACTCCACACAATTTTCTATATTTGTGCACATAACATTCATTTATGTATATGATAGTATAGAGGATAACAAGAAGGTATTGAGGGAGTACCACTTTTGCATTAGTGATGATTGTACACATTCTATAGAGTTCATGCAAGGTTGCTTTCAATTGTTCTACAATGATTTAGATAGGAGGGGCATAGCATATGATATGATATTTTATTGGTTGAGCATGATGTATGTTATTAAAGGTGTTCAACATATGTGGAAATTTTATGGGGCTACACATGGAAAGGGGGGGCATGATGATGCGAGATCATGTACCAAAAGAGCATTAGCATGAGAAGATTTAAAGTACAAAGACAATGCAAGTTAATAGATGAAAAATCAATTATCGAGTGTTTCAATGCTTTGATGGGTCCAAGTAATGAAGGTAAGTCTTTAGTTCATAGATTTTTTGGTTGGTAGATGATACTAACATTGCATCATATGAGGATTATTGTACACTAATAGGATCAAGTGAGCTACACTTCTTCCTTAGCTCAAATGCAAGTTCAAGGAGTATCTATACTTGGAAGATGGCATGGTTTTGTTCTTCATATACAATTCAAGCTTGGAATGAGTGTGAGTCAAAGGAGTGGGTTGATGAATGGTGGTTAAGTTATCTTAGCCCACTTCACACGTAATGACTAGGTATTGAGATCACTACCTTTCCAATGCTAGCACATTGATAAGGTAGTGAGTTGTTTGAAAAAATGCCTAAAAGAAATGGGGTCTCATGGTGATATACATCACCATGACACCCCATTTCTTTGACACTATTTTTTTCAAACAAATCACCCTCAAAGAAATGGGATCTCATGGTGATGTACCATGAGACCCCATTTCTTAGAGGTATTTTTTCAAATGGCTCACTACCTTTTATTCAATATTACAAACAATATTCCTTCTAAGCCCACTTATAGATAGGAGAATCTTCTATTAATTCATTGGTTGTGAGTTCATTATTTGACTCAATAGAAGTTGGTCCACTTGATTAATTTGTCAATTTTCAATAATTTATTTTTTATTCATCACCTCTTTCTATCATTCATCCTATTTATTTTGGCATACCTTTGTGAGAATGAATATTTTTCCTCAATGATTAACCACTAAAAATACATTCTTTAAAAAATTGGTTTGATTGATATCTTAAAAAATGTATGTTTGTGCCCTTTCCTCTTACAGATTATACCATTTTAATTAACATCCTAAATTTATTAACGTGTAAGTGCATTGTTTTACATTAAAAATATAAACTCTAACTTTGACTATATTTTTCTCATATTGTCCTTTTATTAGTTTTTCTACAAGGTAGCAATGACAAGGTAGTGAGTTCTTTGAAAAAAATCCACAAAGAAATGGGGTGTCATGGTGATGTATATCACCATGAGACCCCATTTCTTTGAGGCTAAGTTGTTTGCAAAAAATGCATCAAAGAAATGGGATGTCATGGTGATGTATATCACCATGAGACCCCATTTCTTTGAGGAATTTTTTCAAACAACCCACTACCATGTTAATGTTGTAGCATTGGCAAGGTAGTGAGCTCAATACATGGTCAATGTGGATGCATTGACAAGGTAGTGAGGAAATGGAGTCTCATGGTGATGTACATCACCATGAGACCCAATTTCTTTGAGGTATTTTTTCTTACGATTCTCACTACCTTGTCAATGCATCCACATTGACCATGAGGACATATCTCATTGAGGCATTTTTTCAAATATTTCATTTGCCTTTTCTATGAATCCACATTTTTCATTTGTCTACTAAGGCCCTTGCAACCATAACACTCATGAAAATCCCCCCTTTTATGTTTTGATAGATGCCATACCCCATTCCAAGGTACCCTTGCTACTATGGTTAAAAGCCTAAAACATGTGCTTTCAACAAAACTATCGATGCATGGAAAAAATATATCAAAGCATAATTGTAAGCAAAATCATAGACAAGGTATTGAGTTTTTTGTAAAAATGACTCAAAGAAATACGACTTCATGGTGATGTCCATCACCATGAGACCACATTTCTTTGAGGATTTTTTTCAAATAGCTCATTACCTTGTCTATGCTACCACATTTTCCATTTTGGGCATATCCTACAATCATTCCAATATTTATGGGTAGATTAACAAATGAACAAATGAATTTAAAGATTCTTGAACTTAAGACTTTTGTGGAGAAAATATAACTATAATTAGACGATAAGGAAGAAGTAATATGAAATGTAAGTGAAAAAAAGGAGAATCAATGTGGTGGACACTTTAAAGTCTTATCTATAAAGGTAGAGAACTTTTTTCAAGAACTCATTCAAAGAAAAAATTGCATTATATAATTAGAAAGACACTTCTGAAGATGATAACAATAGTTGTAGATGCAAAGGAAATAGTTGGAAGTGTTGAAATTAAAGCAAAACAACCAAAGACTAAAATTAACCACTTAGACAAGGAATTAAAAGAAAAGAAGAATATTTTATCATTAATGAAAAGGAGGTTATTCTGCTTTAAAAACACTTGAAAAATAAGTTGACCAAATTGAATGAGATACATAATGTATTTAATGAAGAGATTCTTCCTGCTCTTGAGAAGTTGAGGAAGGTGTGTATGTAGATTCTTCTTTGTTCATCATACAACTAAACCGACTATTCCAACACATCTATATGGGTTGTTTTATGCTAGTAAAGGTCCTCTTTTGCACCCAAACATGTTGAAACAGTCTAAGCCACGTTCTACCAGTGAAGTCTCTTAAGAGACCAAAATGCAAAAGGGTAGAAAACTTTTACAAGAAATTATTCAGAAACTATAGAACTTGTAAATATGACATTTAAGGCTATGAGATCATGTACAACCCCTCTACAATAACCTCTCTTGGTTTTTGATAGGTCCAAGTCATTTTCCTGTGGTGAATAGATTTTAGTTGATGGAAAATAGTTTAGTTGCATGTAGTGTAATGTTGGAAAGTGGTGTAACTTTTTCTCTGTTTGTCATACGATTGAACTAACTATTCCAACACATCCATATGGGTGATTTTATGCTAGGAAAAGTCCTTTTTCACACCCAAACACACTGAAATGGTCTGATCCACATTCTACCAATGAAGTCTCTTGAGAGACCAAAGTGCAAAAGGGCAGCAAACCGTGATGAGCAATTACTTGGAAACCGTCGAACTTGGAAACATTCTATCTAAGGCTACAGGATCATGTAGGGCCCTTCTATAATAACTTTCTTAGTTTTTTATAGCTCCAAGTCATTTTCCCAGGGTGAACAGATTTCAGTTGATAGAAAACGAGTCAGTTGCATGTAGTGTAAAGTTGGAAAGTATTGTAACTTTCATTTTTTTCATCATACAACTAAACTGACTATTCCAATATGTCTGTATGGGTGGTTTTATGCTAGGAAATGTCATCTTTTACACCCAAACATGTTGAAACAGTCTGAGCCAGATTCTATCGACAAAGTCTCTTAAGAGACTATTGTGCAAAAGGGCGACAAATTTTGACTTGCGAAATTACTCGAAAATATTTTATCTAAGCATATGAGAACATGTAGGGCCCCTCTACAATAACCTCTCTCATTTTTTCATAGCTCCAAGGTTTTTTCCCGTGGTGAATAGATTTTAGTTGATGGAAAAAGCATTTGTTGTATGTAGTGTAAAGTTGAAAAGTGGTGTAACATTTGCTATGTTTGTCATACGACTGAACTGACTATTCCAACATGTTTGTATTGGTTGGTTAATTCTATGAATAGTCCTCTTTTGCACCCAAACATGTCGAAATAGTTTGAGCCACATTCTCCTAGTGAAGTCTCTTAAGAGACCAAAGTGCAAAAGGGTAGCAAACTTCGACAAGCAATTACTCAAAAAATCATGGCACTTAGAAACATTTTTTCTAAGTCTACAAAATCATATAGGGCCCCTCTACAATAACCTCTCTCATTTTTTTGTAGGTCCAATTCATTTTCCCATGATGAACAAATTTCAATTGATGGAGAACAAGTCAGTTGCATGTAGTATAAAGTTGGAAAGTGGTGTAACTTTCATTTTGTTCATCATACGACCAAATCAACTGCTCTAACACATATGTATGGGTGGGTGAATGTTAGGAAAGGTCCTCTTTTGTACCCAAACACACTGAAACAGTCTAAGCCAAATTCTACTGATGAAGTTTCTTAAGAGACCAAAGTGCAAAAGGGCAACAAACTTCGATGAGTGATTACTTAGAAATTTGGAACTTAGAAACATTATGTCTGAGGCTACGAGATCATGTAGGGCCCCACTACAATAACCTCTCTTAGTTTTTGATAGCTCCATGTCATTTTCCCATGCTAAATAGATTTCAATTAATGGAAAATGGGTTAGTTGCATGTAGTGTAAAGTTGGAAAGTGGTGTAACATTTATTCTATTTTTCATACGACTGAATCAACTATTTTTACACATCCATATGGGTGTTTTTATGTTAGGAAAGGTATTTTATAATATCCAAACATGTTGAAATAGTCAAAACCACATTCTACCAGTGAAGTCTCTTAAGAGACCAAAGTGTAAAAAGGCAGCAAACTTTCATGAGTGATTACTCAAAAACCATAGCACTTGGAAAAATTATTTCTGGGGATATAGGATCATGTAGGGACCCTCTACAACAACCTCTCTCAATTTTTGATATCTCCAAGTCATTTTCCCATGGTGAATAGATTTTTGTTGATGGAAAATGGGTTAGTTGCATATAGTGTAAAGTTGAAAAGTGGTGTAACTTTCATTTTGTTCATCATAAAACCAAATTAATTGTTCCAACATGTCCATATGGGTGGTTTAATGCTATGAAAGGTCATATTTTGCACCCAAACATGTCGAAATAGTCTAAGCCACATTCTACCGATGAAGTTTCTTAAGAGACCAAAGTGTAAAAGGGCAACAAACTTCAACGAGCGATTACTCGGAAACCATGGCACTTGTAAACATTCCATCTAAGGCTATGAGATCATGTAAGGCCCCTATATAATAGCCTCTATCATTTTTTTATAGCTCCAAATCATTTTCCCATGGTGAACATATTTCAGTTGATGGAAAATGGGTCAGTTGCATGTAGTGAGTGTAAAGTTGCAAGGTAGGCTACTTTTTTTTGTTCTTCATGGGGCCAAAAAATTAGCACCAACATGTCTAGGTGGGCACATCTATGCTAGGCATGGTCACCACACTTTGTTATAAAAGGTTCATAGTCTTTCCAATTTGAAGGGTCACAACTTTTCGCCTTTGAAAAGTCACAACCAAATTCATATCATCACTATTCATGAGAACCTAAATTGATTTATTTGTAACTTTTCAAATATTCTTGGGGAAAATGAAATTCTTGAACTTTCAATTAGTTATGTTTATGTCATGCACATCTCTTGAAGCTATTTATTGACTATTGTAAGCATGCAATTTTAACTTTTAAAGTTGTACATTATTCTAATTATTGGGTTCAAATTCACATTTAGAAATAGGATGAATATCTATTAAATTTTTTGTTGGGAAGGTTGATTCGTGGTCTCTTAATCTCCAATAATCCAATTCCCTTATGATCTTTAATAAGACTTGCATGCCTTGATTTTTTTTTGTGAGACTTAGTTGTTACTTTCCATTTTCTTTTGTCAATAGTTTTATGATGTTTTCTTTATCTACGTAATACATGAAGCATGAAGCATACAACCAAATGGTAGAATGAAGCATACACGTGGAATGGTAGATGTCTTCCTCAATGATATAAATTATGAAGCATACACATGAAGCATGAAGCATCAAACATACAAATGAATTTCCTCCATGAAGCACATGAAGCATGAAGCATGAAGCATTAATATATTCATACAATTGATTTAATGTTCAATAATCTTACAAGAGAATAATGTTCAAACTTTATTATGCATTTAATATTATAGAAAAGAAGAGTGCATGGAAAACACTTAAATTTTAAATATTTGAAGTAAATCATCTACTATAAATATATATTGAAGCATGGATTTATAATGAAAATATGGACACCATCAATTAAAAATGTTTGTATTAACCAAATAGTCATGTAGGCATACATCAATATATGTCGATATTAGTATAAAATACATACAAAATAGTCATATAGGCTTACAAGAATTCCATATAGGCATACAATGTCAAGTATATGCAATACAAAATTTGCCCAAAAATTCCATATAGGCATACAACAAAGCACCCCAATCAAAAGAAATTGTCCTCCAAGTGGAGGAAATAGAAAGGTGGCCTTTGTTGGTTTGGTGGATGGCTATTTGTATGACACTCATTTACTTTGAATTCAAAGGTTGATCCTCCTCTTTAGTTCCAGATCAATCTTCACCTATTACAATAACAAGTAAAGAAATTACTAATCTTCCTCACACCCCCATGAGATAAAAATAATATATTTAACTTCTAAATAACAACTTACTCCTCGCCAAAAAAAATCTCTATCCTCAAGTGGAAGATCCATGCTTAGGTTCCTTTATGTGCCAAAGTCATATAGAAACCATCCAAATAGAAATTCAAACTATAAATCAATAATCATTTGATTTTTCAGTAATAACAACCATTATAACAATGAATGTAATTTGAAATTTACTAATCTTCCTCACACCCCATGAGATAAAAAATAAAAAACAAATTATTCAATAAAAAAAACTAGAATAGTGATACAAAATTTTGGTACTTATTAAACTATATATTTCTTACTATTATGCTTGCCTGTCTGGCTTGTTTAGAAAGTGTAGACATTCAATTTTACCACTCCCCATGGCAAAATTAGGTCCTTTATTAGGTCTATTTCATATTCCTATCAATGTAATTGATGATTTGTTTAAGTAATAACCCTCTAAGGTTTCTTAAAAGAAGTATTTAATTTAATAATTAAATACTTTTCCTTTCATCCCTTCCTCTCTAAATTAAATAAATATATCAATTTATTTAATTTAATCATTTGACCTTTTGAATTTAAATCAATTTTAAATTCCCTATTTTCTCTCTCCTTGTCACATCCTACATAATCCTCTTCTAATATGGATTAATTTAATTAATACATGATTAAGATATGCACACCTTTAATCAAGATTAATGTCACATCGTCCATATTTTTCCACTTGCTTTCAATCCTTCATTAGTCTTCTTAATCACCTATTTGCACAACCTTAGTCTAATCCTCATGCCATTCTTGGTATCCCTCTAAGTCAGCCTTCATAAGTGCTTTCTTTATTTAGCCAAGACCTCTTCCCCATGTGAATTAAAAATTCACATTTATTCCTCCAATGCTTTTCTCTTCCCCATGTAGGTTGTTGAGAAATTCTAAAACTTCCCATATGTCACATCTCTCCATGAGGACAAGGACCTCCTTTATGAGGACTTTGTCTTATTCCCAAGGTACTTCCAATCATGTGAATTCAAAATTCATATTTATTGTTCCAAGGGTTTATCTCTTCCCCATAATGATTAGTGGGGAATTCTAAAATTCCTCATGTGTCACATCCTTCACAAATGGGGACAAGAACTTCCTTTTTGAGGAAATCTTCTCCCAATCCCAAGGTACTTACAAGAAATATTCTCCCAATCCCAAGGTACTTACAAGTACCTCCATATCACATGTCCTATTTTCACCTCATTTCCACATGGCAAGATGTGAGGGCTTGTGAGTCCTCAACTCATCACAGCTCTTCATCTTGTCCATGCTGGCTAAATCCTAGCCATCTAATTCTCTAGAGACTTTTCCCCTAAAATAGAGGATTTTAGTCTCATTTTCATTCATTACACGTTACGTGCATTCACAATCTCAGTCTCAAGCACTCAAGCAATCTCATACTCTCATTCAAGCACTCTCATCCACCATTTTTGCACTCTTCAAACTCATCTTGAATTCATTTTAGGTATTTAATCAAATATCCACCTCCATCATTGAATCCTCCATTGCATCACCATCATTTTTCATCCATTTTTAGGTGATTTTCCATCAAGAAGCACACAAATTATCAACATCAAATGGATAACCAACAAACCAACTTGAGCAAGGTAATATCTTTTGTTTAATCTTTCTTTTGTTCAAGTTCAACTAGGCTTATCTTGAGGTGGTGTTTTGTGTTCTCCTTGTTGCATTCCTTTTGTTTTGCACCATTTAGGGTAGGAAAAACATCATGTACACATTTATGGCACTCCCGGTGGGACCCACAAATGGATCTGCTCTTTTTATGTTCTTTTTTGTTTGAAGTTTTGTAAGTTTAGGTTACACAAAGGTGATTTTGATACTGGAACGAGCAATTTTGTAGAAAAAGGGGAAATTATTCCATTAAAATAGGTGAGTCTTCCTTTAACAGAGGAGAATCTGCACTTGCAAATTCACCCATCTATCAAGCAGGGGAAAATTTGCTCCTTATTTCTCAAACAGGCAACCCTGTTCCTAACTTGGGAAAGCCTATTTTCTGGAAACAGGTGAGCCTGCCTCTAAAATAGGTAATACTGCTACTGATAGGAGTGATTTTTCTCCTAACAAGGGTGATTTTACTATCAGAATAGGCGATTCTGAGGTAAAACAGTGATTTAAATCTTCATTTTTAGTATTTTTTTCTTGTTGTTTTCAAGTATTGATCCCCTAATGTGTCTGTTTGTGAGTGTTTCTACTTTTTGCTAACATTTTTGTAGTTGTTTCCTACTTTGCCAAGACCAAAGGTTCAAACTACTAACACTTTCTTATAGAACGATTAGTCCCAGTGTAGTTAGTTTAGTTTGTTTGTTATTTTCTATACTAGTTAGGCACACATAGTTTAAGTAGGGGGACTCAATATACTTGTTTGATGTGCTTGTTAAGTGGGCTATTGATGTATCCAATCCCCTTGCGCCATTTGGCAATCTTGGGTAATGAAAAATCACAGTCCACTTCAGTCCATTTGTGTTACCTAGGAGATACTAGAACATCTAAGCTCTCCCCTTGCGCTTCATGTGAGCCTAGGGACTAGCCAAAAATGTCTAGTGTCTTCTTTTAGTGGGAAGGATCAGCTCAGTCAGGTGAGACATTCAGTGGTCAGTGTTGTAGTGTCGGGACTCCTGATGTGTTTAGCCTAGACAGGTATGTTGGCCATACCCTTCTCACTAATTTTAGGATTATGTTGCTTGAAGTATCTTCTTTGTGCAAAACTAGTGCATTTCTTTTTAGTTGAGTCAGCCTTACCCTTTGTCTTTTGCTTGCTGGGAAATTGTCCTTTGCCATAGTTAGTTGTTTTTCATCAAGTCCAGTCCAAGTCTATCATTTGGGAGTTTTCCTTTGTTAAGGGAAAACTTGAGTGTTGTTTAGAGATTGAACCTATTAATGAGGGGTGTGTATCTTTTATGCAGGTCCTTTCCTTGGTCATTTTATGTCAAAATTTCCCATTCTCTCCACCAAATAGGCAGAAGCTTATTGCCTTGTTTGGGTGAGTTTTCCATTGTTTTGGGTGGCTTGATACACAGAATTTTCTCCTCTACGTTTTGAGAATCATTCTACAAGTCAAACAACCCATCACATTGCTGTTCGTAAAGGGTTGATTTTCCCTTTGTTTTGGGTGAATCTGGCCTCATTAGATGAGTCCTATTTCCCTTTAAGGAGTTTGTTTCCCCATTCGGTTAGTTGTTTCCCAATTTAGAGTCTTTTTCCTATTAGATGAGTTTGTTGTCCATTTGGTTAGTTTTTTCCTGTTGGTTTGTCCATTTACATTTGTTTATGGTTCCTATTATGAAAGATTTGTCCATTCAAAGGTTTGTTTCTATGTGAACCAAGATTCTAACACCTGAAAAACACAAGAAACAATGAACTTATTAGATTAAATGCAAGGTTAAAATCATGATTCCTCCAGAAATTCATTTGAATGTAAAAGAAGAACGAAATGAAGAACACAATAAACTTGAAACAAAATATCAAATCTTATTCTAAAACCAAACAAACTCTCAATCTCTTCAGGGAGTTGGTGTCAATTTGATGAGGAAATTGGCCCTTTCCCAACTCCAATGATGCAAGCTTGATGTATGTTGATGGTGATCCACTTTGCGAAGATTCAAATGTGCTCCATGTTGAAAAACCTGCATAACCTAGCTATGGATGGATGAATCTTGCAAATGCTTGGAGATTTATTTGAGTAGAGTAAGTTTACTCAAATTGTGGATGATCAAATGAGGAGAGGAGCTCTTCATTTATGGATGAAATTGAAGGATGAATGTCCAAATTTGGGAAATGTGGGACTAACATTCATCCAATGGCATGATGCCACTTGTCAAGCCATGAATGGATGATGGTTGTGCAAGATTTGGAAAATGTGCCCAAGAGGGGGGAAATTCAAATTCAAAATATGGCTTGAAGAATGAGCACATGCACATGGCTCAAGAAAAGGACATGTGATATTTTTTAAATGCTTTGTTGAAAGGGACAAGTCCTTTTTTGGGGGGGGAGATTTCAAATTTGAGGAATATTCCCACTTGGATGCCTTTTTTGAATGAAAATAGATAATTTATAAATCAATTAAATTGATTTTCATGTGCAAGTTGCAAAATCTAGAGGATTTGAGTGATTAGGATTAAGTTAATCAGGATTTGATTAATTTAAAGGAGATTAGCTAATTTTGACTTTTGACTTAGATTTTTGGGATTAATTTAAATCAAAAAGAGAGGAATAATGATATAGATTTAATTAAATAAATATTTTCATTTATTTAACTAAAGAGGGATGATGTTAGATAAAGATTGATTTAATTTAATAGAATGACTTTAGAGATTTAATTAAATAAAATGGATTATTTAATTAAAAGAGGGATTACATAATTAATTAAATAAAATTGATTTATTTATTAATAGGAATTCATCTAAGCTTAATTAGATAAATGATTATTTATTTAATTAAAGGGATGAATAATGTGTGGTGGAAAGGTGATTAGAATGAGCAAAATGTTGAATTAAATAGGGATCCATTAGTAGAGATCAATTAGTATATTTTACATGTCTGAATTTCCCTTGTTAGAGTTGTTCACTACCCCATTTATCGACATCGTTTGATCATCTTCAAATTTAGACAAGTCTAAAATTTGTTTGGGTGAGACTGATACTTGTTTAGATGACCCTACATCCTGGTTGGGCGACCCTGCACCTTGTTTAGGTGAGCCTATCACCTATTTGGATGACCTTGCATCCTACTTGGGTGAACCTGACCTCTGTTTGGGCAAGCCTGTCACCTGTTTAGGTGATTGTGCATCCTTTTCAGGCAATTGTCCACCCTGATTGGGCGATTCTACACCCTATTTGGGAGATTGTGCACCCTGGTTGGGTGATTTTGTACCCTGTTTGGGTGATTCTACACCTTGTTTGGGCGATCCTACACCCTGTCTAGGTAATTCTACATCTTCTTTAGGTGATTTTGATCCCTATTTAGGACAATTAGTTTGTAGGGCCTCCAAAATCTTGTTATTTTTTGAGTCGTTTGCATCTTTCATTCACTTATAATCTTCATTTCAGTCCATCTGCATTTTCCAAATGTCATTCATTTATCATTTAAATCATATAGGTAAATCCTAAAACATCTTGAGGTTGCACATCTATTATCGTTTTCTCAATTTGAATCCCCTAAACTTTATTTTAGGAGTTATTATCCAAATTGGCATAGGTGTCTCAATCTAATCGTTAGAAGTCACATCTACTCAGGATTGTCATCTATCTTGAGTCAGTTATCATCTTCGGCCCAATCAATCCACTTTCACTTCAAGGTGGATTCGGTGTCGTAATCATCTATCTATCCTTCAATGTTATCAATTAGCACCTTAAGTCACCTAGGTGATTTTTGAACTTGGTTTAGAATCCATTTCATCATCTTATCTAATCCATCATCTAATCTAATCAATCATTTCATCAATCAATCCTATCCAATCATCCAATCTATTGATCCCTCATCTGATCCAATCAATCCTTCAATCATCACTTAGGTCATCTTTGCATCACATCTTACAGTTTAGCCTCATCTTAGTTCACCTAGTATTTTTACACTTTCATGCCCATTCAAACTCGATCACAAGCAAAAAAAAAATGGAAGAACAAAAAACCCAAGGTTTCCAACCAAAGATCCCTCAAGATCCCAACAATGGTGCCTCATCACAATCCAACACCAACCTTTAGAACACCACCTAGTGATGAGAACATGGTCATTTAGCCTGAAGTCACGGTTGAGGAATACCTTAGTAACCTTGCCAATTTTTAGATGATGGATCACCTTCTCAACGAGCATGGAGATAAGATTCTTGCCACTCTAATTATGAAAGGAATCAAACTGCCACCCAATTTTGATATGTCACAATATACTGACACCTAGTCTCTTTCAACACCTCAAGACCCACAAACTTCACAAAATGTTCCAAGAAATTAATATATTCTTGAGGGTCCACCTATAGACAATTGGTATCAACCTAGGTTTATAAATGTTGTGATGTATCAAGTTGCAAGCTACCCTCGCCTTCCAACCTCGGCCTCAGAAGCGCAACTTGATCTAAATGATCCCTATGCTTATAGTATGCCACATAATATTCCATCTTCTCCACCACTCCTGCCTCATCATCCTAGTCAACCTCCCATCAACACTAAGGGAAATAATGTTCTTGCATTGATTCCACCTCCAAGGTCTGCACCTGCTAGAAATTTACTACTACCACCTCAAGGTAACATTCCTGAATTCTAGCAGCCTCCCGTTAATCCTCAACAATCCACTGCATCACAAGCATCGTTGCAACACACTACTATCTCATTGCAAGTGCCACCACAACATATTACTATAGTTGCTATGTCATCTCAACCACCTCATCAACAACCCCCACAACAAAATGTTCCAATTCTACAACAAAACACAGCAAAAAAATCTAATCCCATAGCAACATACGGTTGTTCCTACACAACCTCCTAATTAGGTAACTCAGGCTACACTGCAACCTCAACAACTGCCCCACGGTGCCTCCACACTGATTCCTCAATAGCAACACATCCTATCTCGCCCACCTTATCAATAGCCACCCCAGCACATGTAAATTCCTACACAAGCACAATGTAATCCCCTCACACAATATCTCTAGCATCTGTCAAGCACATATACCACCTATGCTACTCCATAAAATCCAAATCATAATCTAGTCCCTTAGAATCCACCATGATCTTAACTGCCACTTTACACCAACCCTCCACAATCCCACTCAAATCCTTACTGTCAATCCTCCAATCCACAACCACCTCCATATACCACACAACAACCAAACATTGTGTACAACTACCAATCTAATCCATACTACACTTAGCAACAACCGCCTTATCAACAAGGTGCTCCATCCACTTCCTACTATCAACAACCATCGTCACATCAACAAGGTGCTTCCACATAATCATACTACCAAGCTCCCTCACAATATCAGCAAGGTGATGCATTTGTTTCATAGTATGAATAGTAACCACCTTA
>VDFB02000003.1:335820565-335921182 GCA_007258455.2 Sequoia sempervirens | reverse complement strand
TTTACTTTGGCAGGATCAACTTCAATACCTCTGCGAGAGACTATGAAACCCAGCAGTTTCCCTGACGTGACCACAAAGACACACTTTTTTGGATTCAACCACAACTTGTAGTGCTCTAATCATTCAAATATCTTTTTCAGAATGGTGGGATGCTCTGCCCGCGTTCTGGATTTCCCTAATAGGTCATCAACATAGTCTTCCATGATGATATGGATGAGGTCATGGAAGATAACCATCATAGCTCTTTGATACGTTGCCCCTGCATTCTTAAGACCGAAGGGCATAACATTGTAACAGAAGGTGCCCCAAGGAGTTGTGAAGGCGGTTTTGTGTTGGTCTTCAGGTGCAATTCGGATCTGGTTGTAACTGGAGAAGCCATCCATGAGGGACAACATCTCATGTCCTGCTGTTAAGTCAACCAACATGTCAATATTAGGAAGGGGGAAATCATCTTTTGGGCAGGCTTTGTTGAGATCCCTAAAATCTGTGTAGACCCGAATGTCACCGTTTGGTTTAGCAACCGACACTATGTTGGAGATCCATTCGGAGTAGTCAATAGGTCTGATAAAACCCGCGTCCAGTAACTTCTCCAACTCTTTCTTTACTAACAATGCAACTTGCGGATGCATCTTACGAAGTTTCTGCTTGACGGGTTTGGCGTCTGGGCGAATGTCTAAGTGGTGGACCACTAAAGCAGGGTCTAAGCCTGGCATGTCTGAGTATGACCAGGCAAAGTTGATGATTCCTTCTCGGAGTAGTTGCACAAAGATCAGATACTCTTGTTCGGAGAGGACTTGGCTACATAGGTGATCTTTGGACTTTCAACAATTCCCAAATTAACTTCTTGCGTCTCTTCAATCAGGATAGATGATCTGGCAGATAGCTGAGTTCCCATAAGGGGAAGATGAACATCTCCATCTTCTAGCGCCTCTTCGAGGTTTTCACCATCAGATGCATCCTTTATTTTTACTTTTTCTAGGTCAGGAAGTGCCTCAGGGAGGTTTTCACTAGATGACCTCTTTTTATTTTTCTGATTTTTATTTTTGTGACTGGAGTGTTCATCCTCCCCCAATCCCATAAGGTTTATGTAGGTGTCCGTAGACATACTGACAGGTGTGGTGTTGTGTAGGTCCCAATCAATTAGTTCAGGGTGACGAAGGGATAGGATGATGGTGCAAACGGATAGGCATTCGAACATGGAGGATAAATTAGTGTGATCGACATCATCGTATGCATGTATGATGGATTCCTCCTCAGGTACGTCTTCCAATGAGCCATCATCCACGGTGATACTATTGGAAGTATTAGATGACGTTGCAAGGCTTTTCTATTTGCTGTCATACCCAATTCCTACCTTCTTTGGTAACTGTTGTGTATCAATGGGTTGCAATCGCCCTTGTTCCTCTTTACCTAGGTCTCTACCTTGGTAGTTATGTTTTTCCACGAACTTTGTTGGCCAAGGATACTTTTCCTGAAAAATATTTCCTTAGAGGAGTTTCTGGTTCGGGCTCTTCACGGTAGACCCACTGACTTATGTCTTCCTTTGGTGCATCGATCTTGACACTCGGAGATCTGAAGGTGGTAGTAGGAATGTTTTTTCCGCTGAAAGTGATGATCTTGTCTTCCTTTTGTATAGCATGTGAAGGTTGACCGTACTCATGCGGTGATGGTGGCATAGTGGCTACATTGAGAGCCGTATGCATCTCATACTCACCGCACCCTTTGTCAATGATCTGGACTCTAGTGACTGAAGGGTTAGTGGTGGAGGATGGAGTGGTGATTACAGTGAATGATGGATTGGAGGATGATGGATTTGAGGATGATGGATTGGAGGGTGATGACTGGGATGCCCCCATTTCGACCCCTGGGCAATAATGTAAATGTGGAAAAGATGCTTCTAAAGCTCGACAATACTCAAACGGTTGGGGGTCGGCATAGATGGTGACCTCCTGTCCATTGACTGGGAATTTGAGGCATTGATGGTACGTGGATGGGATGGCTTGCATAGCATGGAGCCATGGACGGCCAAGGAGGAGATTATACGGTAAGTCCAGATCAAGGACATGACAGGTAGTATATTGGAGCACAGGTCCCACTTGGATAGGAAGACTGATGATTCGTTCTGAATTTCTCTCTGCATTATCGTAAGCTTTGATTGTAATTATCTGGTTGCTTAGGTCCGCTTGAGAATACCCTATCTATTTTATGAATTTCAAAGTACATAGATTAAGGGCAGAGCCATTATCTACCAAGACCCTTTTTATTTTATGGCGGGCGACTATGACTTCAATATGTAGGGGACGGTTGTGATTAACATCGATATTGGGCATATCATCTTGGCTGAAATGGAGGCGATGAGACAAAGCCAGGTGTCCCACCAAAGCTTGGAATTGTATGGGGTTGATGTCATTTGGTACATGGGTCTCTTGCAAGGCTCTATTGAGGATCTCTTGATGTACCGGGGAAGACTTAAGCAAATCCAAAATGGATATGTGAGCGGGGGTCTTCCTTAGGTGATCAAGGATGTTATATTGAGAGTTTACAGGAGTGGGTTGGATGGGTGTAGAGGCTGCAGGGACAGTGATGCGGGCTTGTCGTGTAGTCACAGGACATTGAGGGTCTTTGGCTTTAACGTGTATCATGGATACTTGGGGTTCCACCTGCTCAATGAAATGAATAACACCTTCATAATTGAAGGGAACATTCTTGTAGTTTACATTATTAGTGCTGTTGTTTTGGGGATGACTAGTGGAGGTGCTAGGGCCTTGACTATGGTTTGGGAAGGCATTTTGATAGATTTGTAGTTGAGCATTGGACGACGAAGGTTGACTGGGGTCAACCTTGATATCTCCTCGATCAATGAGATCTTGGACATAATTTTTTAAACCTTGACACTTATTCAAGGAGTGTCCCTTGATTTTATGAAAGTCACAATACTCATTGTCTTTGAACCATGCCAGCTTGGGTTTGGACTCATCGAATGGTTTGGTGATAGGATATGTGATGGGATAATTGATTTGTAACAATTTATTGAAAACAACACTCAAGGGTTCACCCAATTGGGCGTATTGACGTTTGGTGTTCCCTTGATTTCTTTGGTTTGATTGTTGAGGGGGATGAGGTGCCCCCTGGGGTACCGATATGGTATTGGGTACAAAATGCTGTTGACTTTGGGATGCATTAGCCACTTGGACATGTTTGGTGTCTGTCACTCCGTCATTGACCGCATTCTTGTTTTTGTTCCAAAATCGTGATTTATCTCCGAATGACCGTTCTTTATCATGACTGTGTATTTTGATGTGTCCTTTGGCAATAAGGGCACGTTCAAGGATAGGTCCCTTTTCCACTATCTCGGAAAAAGTGGTGACACAGTGTAGTCTGAAATTGTGGGCCAAGTCAGGATGAGAATTTTCCACAAAAAGGGTGACCATGTCTTTCTCTTTCAAAGGATTTTTCATTCGACTGGCTAATGCACACCACCGTTGGAGGTAGCTGGTAAAGGTCTCTCCATCACGTTGTTTCTCTTTCAGGAGATCTAAGGTGTCTGTATCCTTTCGCAAGTTGAAAGAGAAATAGGATACAAACTGCTTTGATAAGTCTGCAAAAGTTTTTATAGACCCCTTTTCGAGAGTCATGAACCAATCTAGGGCATGACTTGCTAGGCTTCGTGGGAACAAGCGTAAGAGATAGTTATCACTGTACATGACTTCTTGACACTATGAATAAAACTCCTGCAAGTGAGCCTTTGGGTCTTTGTCTCCCTTGTATTTGTCAAATTTTGGAATCTCGAAATGTTTAGGAAATGGGATCAGTGAGATGGAGGGATCAAACGGATATGGGCATATATCTTCAAATTTGAATGATTGTTTTGTAGCCCCTGCTTGAAGTTCCTTAAGTGCGGCTTTGATTTCCAACAAATCCGAGCTAGCTGGTGGTGGGTTGGGGGGATATTGATGATAGAAAGATGAGGGATCTCGTTGAAAGGGTGTCGGATTATTGAAATGTAGGTTTGGGTGATTGGATGATGATATAGCTTGCTGGTAGGATGAAGGGTTTTGTTGAAATGGGGGTTGTTGTTGTGGGGCGTAATATGAATTTGTTTGGTAAACGTGTGGGGTAGGTGGTTGAGGAACTTGGATAGGACGTTGCATGTTAGTTTGTTGGTACTGAGGGTATTGTTGTGGTGGTTGGGAGGTCGTGTAAAGTGGTTGTTGGGGAAGTTTTTGTTGGTTGTGATAGTAGTAGTGTTGTGGAGGTTGTTGTTGTGGTGTCGAGTGTTGTATGGACTGAGGTGGGATATTATGTTGTGGATGAACCTTTGGACGCAAAAGGGATGCAAGAAAGGGAGATATGGTTTGGGTAGGCGGTTGAGATGGATTGCCTTGTGATTGGTAGGATGGTTGTTGTGAAGAGGTCAAAGTATTGGGTATAGGTTGTTGCGGATGAGACGGCGGAGGTTGTGTGGGCACATTTTGTGAAAGAGGTTGTTGGGTTCCGCTCGGAATGTTCAGCTGGGGTGTGCCTTGTGGAGGAAATTAAGGTGGAATGGTAGGTTGGTGAACCTGTTGAGGTGGTGTGTTGGTGGTCCCAGGAGGCAGAAGCGATGTAGCAAAGGAGGTACCCCCAATGTTGACTGTAGGTGGGTTCAAAGGAGGGGGTGCGGTTAATGTTAATGGCAGAGGTTGTGGAACATTTTGTGGAATGCCATAAGCGAAAGGATTATTGGGATCAGGCACTTGAGGTCCTCCTATAGCCGAGGTGGAAGCGTGTGGGGGATAATTAACCTGATAAAGAATGACATTTCCAAATTCGGGTTGATGCCAACCCTCGACTGGAGGAACATTGGAGAAGTATGAACCTTCGGGTGCATTTTGGGACTCTTGGAGTATGTTAGATGGGGTGCCCTTATATTTGGATAAGTCCACATTGGAGGGAGGTTTAACCCCCTTCTCAATCAAGTGGGCCAAGATTTCTTCCCCATGTTTCTCAAGCAAACGGTCAGTCATTTGCACATTGGCGGGGTTACTAAAATGTTCCTCAAGTGTGAGTTCGGGTTGGCTAGCCATACTTTCTTCACCATGTGGCGAGTTATTCTGATTCTCAGTGTTAGAATGTGATGAAGCACCGTTATGAGGATCATGAGGGACGTTGGTGCCCTTGTTGGGATCTGATGAGACATGAATTATGTTTTTGGGATCTTGGGGATTGTTGGATTGGGCATTTTGAGCTTGACGGTCGGCCATTTTCTTTGCTTGTGAACGGGTCTGAACGGGCATGCAAATGTGGGATGAGTGGATTAGAGACTTTGTCAAATGATTTGATTATGATGGGATGAGATTTGGATCAGATTTTGTTGGGATATATTGGATCAGATTGGATTTCGATTGGATTTGATTGGATTGGATTTGGATTTGATTGGATTTGATTTGGATTTGATTGGATTTGATTTGATTGGATTTGGATTTGGTTGGATTTGATTTGGATTTGATTGGATTTGATTGGATTTGATTTGGGGTTCATTGGATTTGATTGGATTGGATTTGGGTTTGATTGGATTTGATTTGATTGGATTTGGATTTGGTTGGATTTGATTTGGATTTGATTTGATTTGATTGGATTTGATTTGGATTTGATTGGATTTGATTGGAGTTGATTTGGGTTTGATTGGATTAAATTATGAAAGGTGTGAGGGAAAGACCTTAAGCTTGATCACGTGAGATTACCCTTAGTAACCCTAGAGCTCTGATTGATTAATAGGATGATTACAGCACCGAATCCACCTTAAGCTAGGAATGGATTGATTGGGCCAAGGCTGATAACTTACAACACCGAATTCACCTCAAGATGGAAGCGAATTGATTGGGTTTGAAGTTAAAGACTAATAATCAATTTCAAGTGCTATAGTCAATTTGGGTAACCACTTAGTAATACAAGGTTAGGACGGTTTGGCTATAGGTGGTGTTTGGAGATGCAAATGGTAAGAAATGATTGGTGGATTAGGAAGAAATTAGAATGAATGGGGGGATTAAGGATAATTGTGGATAATGTATGGGGATTTAGGATGGTTGAATGAAAGTTTAGAATAATGAGATGGAGGTTTAAAAGGGATAAATGGAGGTTTTTGAAAGTTTAAAGTGACAAAATAAAGGTTTGGGATGATGAGGTAATGGTTGGGAATGGTGAAATGAAGGTTTAAAGGCTAAAGGAATCCAAATGGGGGGATTTCGGGTGTTCAGGAGGGCATAATTGCACTTCTGTAGCAAAACAGGGGCGTAATTGCACTTCTACAGCAAAATAGGGGCGTAATTGCACTTTTGCAGCAAAACAGGGGCGTAGACGCACTTCTGTAGCAAAACAGGGGCGTAGCCGCCCTTCTACAGCAAAACAGGGGCGTACCCACCCTTCTGCAGCAAAACAGGGGCGTACCCACCCTTTTGCAGTGGAACAGAGGCTTGGTTTGATGCAAATGGCTATGGCAAGGACTTTAAAATGATAATGATAAGGCCAAATTGTCAAGAGTTCACTGGTTTCTCACAAGAAAACACTCTCAAGCAAATACAACCCTATGATTAGTGTTAAGGGTATGGCAAAAGTGGTCTTAATCTAGGATGCACAAGGTATCTAGGGAGTCCTCAATATACTCTCGGTACGTGAGGCACAACCATAAACACCAGCCCATCACAAGCGTGAGTTGGGAACCCCAGCGAGATACTGAAGGGCTCAGACCAACTCTTCACATCTATCTAGGTATCACCCTAGCTTCGACGCTCTGCCAATTACGACATGACTGGATTGGGGTACAGCTTTCGCTCTCCCCCCTTTGTATACCCCGCCAGTACGTGTGGTTGGAATCGTCCCTTGGGGTGATGAAATCCCCAAGCAGGTCCCACTATGAAGAAAGAACTAACCACTTCCAACTACTCCCCAGGCTCACACGAAGTGGAAGGGGAAAGCGGAAACAAGCTAATACTCCCTTAGGGTAACACAAAGAGACAAGAACAACAAGCAACGAATATTACTCCCCCTAATTAAGCTATGTTCTTAGATTAATGCAAACAACCAGGATAATTTTAAAGAAGATTGAGCAAATGGATAGCCCTGCAAGCAAATATTAGATATTTTATCCCGCTTTCTCCATCAACTTCACAAGAATATGCTGCAAAAGGTTAGCACAAAACACATGTATCCTTGCAAGAACAACGTTAATGAGAAGAATAGCAATTAAATCTAAAATCAAAACACCAATTTTACCTTCCAGGGGGCGCAGTCGCCCTTCTGCAGCAAAATAGGGGCGTAGATGCACTTTTGCAGTGACCAGGAGGGCAGAATTGTACTTTTGCAGTAAAACAGGGGCATAGACGCCCTTCTGCGGAAAACAGGGGCGTAGCCGCCCTTCTGCGGAAAAACGGGCCGTAGCCGCCCTTCTACGAAAAGTGTTAGCAAAAAGTGCAATTTTAGCCACGTGGGTGCACATGCCCTTCTGCAAAAAAAAAAGTGTTAATAAAAAGTTGAAATTTAAGCCCAAGTGGGCGCACGCGCACTTCTGCATAAAAGTGTTAGTAGAAAGTTGCAATTTAAGCCCAGGTGGGCGCACACGCACTTCTACATAAAAGTGTTAGTAGAAAGTTGAAATTTGAGCCCAGGTGGGCGCACATGCACTTCTGCAGTAAAATAGGGGCGTAGACGCCCTTCTACAGAAAATGGGGGCGTAGCTGCCCTTCTGCAGAAAAATGGGGCGTAGCCGCCCTTCTGCGGAAAACCGGGGCATAGCCGCCCTTCTGCGGAAAAATGGGGCGTAGCCGCCCTTCTGCGGAAAAATGGGCGTAGCCGCCCTTCTGCGGAAAAATGGGGCATAGCCGCCCTTCTGCGGAAAATAGGGGCGTAGCCGCCCTTCTGCGACGTGTTCCTATAAAAACTTAAACAACAACAAACGTAAAATATGGGAACCCGTTTGTGGGTCCCACCGGGCGTGCCAAAAATGTATACCCTGATATTTATACTTCTCTAAATAAGCAAAACAACTAAGAAATATGAAAAACAAAATACCAAGGACACCTCAAGATTAGCCAAAAGAGAGTGACAAAACAATAAGGAAAGTAGATAGCACAAGACAAATAGTTTTACCTTCCTTTGTTGTTGATACTCATTTGATTGACCCTTGCTTAAGATGGGATGTGTGCTCCTTGATGGCTCTATTGAGGATCTTTACTATGTGCTTGGATGCAAATGCAAGTGGATGTAATTGAAAATTGGATGAGTTCACAAAATGGCAGCATGTAGTTGCAAATTGGCTAAGTGTTCTAAATGCTTATTGAGAGGGGGTATTTATAGAGGAATTAGAAGGGTCAAGATTGATCCAACAAGGTCAAGATGAAGGGCTATGGTGGGTTGAAAACCCACAAGCCCTCACATCTTGACATGTGGAGGGTGAAGTGGCCAAGGGGATATGAGATGGAGATGAGGTGTCAAGAAGGTACATGAGGTGGAAAAAGGACATGCACCTTGGGGAGTGAGGAGATTTCCACAAAAAGGGATTTCTTGTCCCCAAGTGGGAGTGAAAGGGACATTTGAGGAATTTTAGAATTCCTCAAAAATCTACATGGGAAAAGGAAAGATGGTTGGGGGGATAAATGTGAATTAAAAATTCACATTCTTAGGATGATCTAGAGGGTAAAAGGTGGGCTCCAAAAAGGTGGGACTTGGTCACATGTGGAGATTGTGACAAGTCCAAGGTTCTAGAAGCCTTGGAAGAATGGAATGCGAATTAAAAATTCACATTTAAAAAAGGGGGTCAATGTCCAAAAAAGAAAAATGGAAGAATTGACCAAAAAGTGGTGCTAAATTTAGCTAATGACTTTGGTTAAGGTTGTGCAAATATTGGATTAGGCTAATTAACAGAAGATTAAAGGCAAGTGGAAAATGTAGGAGGATGTGACATTAATCTTTGATTAAGAGGATGCACATCATAACCCTGAATTAATTAAATTAATTCAGATTAGGGTGAGATTATGGAGGATGTGACAAGGAGAGAGAAAGTGAGGAAATTTAAATTGATTTTTAAATCAAAAAGAGGAAGAATGACTAAATTAAATAAATTAGTGTATTTATTTAATTTAGAGAGGAATAAGGTAAAAGACAAAGCATTAATTATTAAATTAAATACTTTACCGATATGAGACAAAAGGTGTAATATTAATTTAATAAATTAATATTAATACGATAGATGGAAAGGCAGTAATTTTAATCATATGGAAGTGATTAAATTTGGATGCCTACAGAAACAATGCCTCAAAGAAATGTGGTCTAATGGTGATAGAATGGAATGATGAATGTCATGAAAAGAAAATTGCTATGGATTGTCATGGCAGTCCACCACCATTGAGACCCCATTTCTTTGAGGATTTTATTCAAATAGTTTGCTGCCTTGTCTATGAGCTATTGCTTATTATTATGCTTTGATAGATTTTTTCCAAGAATCCATAGCTTGTTTGGAAGCACCTATTTTAGGCTTTTAGCCATAGCAGCAAGGAGGTGAACTGTTTGAGAAAATGCTTTGGTAAACATGTATGGAAAATGTGGTAGCATAGACAAGGCAACAAACTGTTTGAAAAAATTCCTCAAAGAAATGTGGTCTCATGGTGATGGAATGCCATGACAATCCATAGCTTGTTTGAAAGTAACTATTTTAGGCTTTTAGCCATAGCAGCAAAGCAATGAACTATTTGATAAAATGATTTAATAGACATGTATGAAAAATGCGTTAGCATAGACAAGGCAATGAACTCTTTGAAAAAATTCCTCAGAGAAATGAGTTCTCATGGTGATGAAATTCCATGACAATCAAATGTCATGGAATTCCATCACCATGAGACCTCATTTCTCTGAGGCATTTTTTCAAAGATTTCACCGCCTTGTCTATGATATCGCTTACTATTATGCTTTCGATAGATTTTTTCCAAGCATCCATAGCTTGTTCGAAAGCACTTGTTTTAGGCTTTTAGCCATAGCAACAAGGCAATGAACTATTTGACAAAATGCTTTGGTAGAAATGTATAAAAAATGTGGTAGTATAGAAAAGGTAGTGAATTGTTTGAAAAAATTCCTCAAAGAAATGTGGTCTCATAGAATGCCATGACAAGTAAATGCAAGTGGGAGCTGCTCCTAGTTATTAGTTATGCAATGTGAAGTAATTGCATAACTGCTTAGGTTGACTTTGTAAAAACTATATTGTAATTGAATTTTTTTATATCTATTAGCATCTAGTTATTAGTTATGCAATGTGAAGCAATGCTTTGAGTTTGAAATATGTGCAATGCAATGTAATCAATGATATGAATATAAACTACAAAAATCTATTTTTTACAATTTATTAGTTAAACTCTTTATTTTATTTTCTCTCTATATCTCTATGCTATGGAAATGCCTTCAAATTTTTTTATTTTTTTTTCTCTTGTTCTACTCTTTTTTACCTTTTTTTTTTAAATCTGATTTTTTCCCTATTTTTTCTAGACTTTTTCCCAAATTTTTCAAAAAATCTTATACTTTTGGTTTGCCAATTTTTTCCCCAAAAGATTTTTTCTGCTATGGTATAAACACATATCTTTTTGTGATATCAAGGATATTTTTTGAAACTTCCATGCATTGCTAATCTAAAAGGAAAAGTCTTTTGCCTAATCTATATGCAGCCATGCTTTTGACATTGTCAAAAAGAGCAAATATGGACACCATCGATAAAAAATATTTGTATTAACCAAATAGCCATGTACACATACATCAATATATGTTGATATAAGTATAAAATATAGTTACAAAATAGCCATATAAGCTTACGCTTGAATGGCATATAGGCATACAATGTCAAATATATCCAAGACAAGATATGTACAAAATTGCCATGTCTAGGCATACAACAAAGGGCTATGGAATCAAAATTCATTTCTCTCCATGCTCTAGAAATAAATTCTTTCCCTTTGTTTGGTGATCTGATGGCGATAAGTCCGCACTCATTTCTACTGTGCTCGAGGAGTGCTCATATTGCTCCTCCTATAGTTTAACTCCTGGTGAAGTTTTAACTGTTAGAATAAGAAGTAAAGACATTATTATATAGAAATTACATTATAAGAAATGATATATTTAACAAAATAATCACTTATGACCATCTCATGATCACTCTCCACAATGGAAATATTTGCATGCTAATGCTCATGCATGCTCAAACCTTGTATAAACCATCCAAATAGGAATTAAACTACAAATCAATAATGGCTTGATTTTTCACTAGAACTAACATCTATAACAACAAATGTAAATTGAAATTTAGTAATTTTCCTCATGCCTCCTCTATCAGAGCCATGGAGGATTATATAGTAGATGAAACACCAATATCCATTGCCATTGTAACATTTGGAGGTGTTTCCACAACCAACATCTGAAAATCAAACAAAAAATTATTCAATCACAAAAGAGTTACAATAATGATCCACATCATGACTTATAATGTATGAGATCTAATGAACAAAATTTTGAGTACAAGTATTAAACTATATATTTCTGGTACACCTTGGTAGTTTGATAGGAAGACCAAGCATGATGGGGATAAGAACACATACTCCATTGTGAAGGATGGGAAGACTTACAACCTTTCACCTCTCCTAGAAGAAGACAAGGAAAAGCATGAAAGGCCTAGTGTTTTGATGGTGGGTGAGAAGGAGTTCATGAAGACCTTGAAGGAAGGAGGAGGAAGAGGATTCTTCCTAATTATGAAGCCAAAAAGTGAAGTAGATCTTCCCACAAAGAAGAAGGAGGATGCACCAAAGGAAGTCCAAGAGCTGTTGGAAAGGTACAAGGACATAACAGTGAATGAATTATGTAGTTCCCTACCTCCCATTAGGGATATAAGCCACCATATTGATTTGATTCTAGGGGCTACATTTCCCAATAAGGCTGCATAAAAGATGATACTTGCTCAAAATGAGGAGATTGTAAGACAAGTGCAAGAGTTGATGGATAAAGGGCTAGTGAGGAAGAGTTTGAGTGCATGCGTTGTTCCTACTATCCTAGCACCAAGGAAGGATGGAAATTGGAGGATTTTCATTGATTAAAGAGCCATTAATAGGATCACAATCAGATATAGGTTCCTGATGCCAAGAATGTAGGACCTCATGGATTGTCTATCAGGAGCATCTTATTTTTCCAAGATTGATATAAAGAGCGGGTACCATCAGATAAGGATCACAGAGGGGGATGAATGGAAGACAAATTTTAAGACTAATTAAGGGCTCTATGAGTGGTTGGTGATTCCCTTTTGGTTATCAAATACCCCTAGTACATTTATGCGCCTTATGAATAAGGTATTGAGACCTTTCATTGGAAAGTTTGTTGTAGTTTATTTAGATGACATCCTTGTATTTACCAGGTCTAAAGAAGAATATTTGAAGCACATTGACATGGTACTAAGGAGGTTACAAGAAGAGAAGCTATTGATCAACATGGAAAAGTGTGAATTCATGAAGGAAGAACTAGTCTACCTTGGTGTTTTCATCTCCAAGGGAAGTTTGAAGATGGATTCTTCAAAGGTGGATGCTATTCTTACTTGGAAAACACCAAAATCCATGGGAGATGTGAGAAGCTTCCATGGACTTGCAAGCTTTTATAGAAAGTTCATCAAGAACTTTAGCCAAATTTGTGCACCAATCTTGGACACCATCAAAGGAGGTAACAAAGGTAAGTTTTCTTGGACCAATGAGGCTGATAAACGGTTTGAATATCTGAAAATGAGAGTAGCACAACAACCTATACTTGTTCTCCCTGATTTTGATAAATTTTTTACCATTGAGTGTGATGCTAGCAATCAAACAATAACGGCTATTTTGAGCCAAGAAGGCAGACTGGTTGCATTTTATAGTGAGAGGATAAATGAAGCAAGGAGGAAGTATTCTTCCTATGATTTGGAATTGTATTCTATGTTCCAAGCCCTCAAAAAGTGGAGGTACTACATTTTACCTAAATAATTTGTTGTTTATACTAATAATCATGCCTTGAGTTTTTTGAATGCACAGGACAAATTCACTCATAGGCACATGATGTGGGTAGAGTCTTTGCAAGCCTATACTTTCACAATAAAGCATAAGAAGGGCCAAGAAAATAAGGTGGAAGATGCTCTCACTAGAAGGGAACTTGTAGTGCAAGATATCCAACTCCAAAGCATTGGGGTTGAAGCATTGAAGGATATGTATCATGAAGATTCATATTTCAAGGAGGTATACAATGTTTGTGAGTAGCATTTGAATTCTTTTCATGGTGAATTCTTTGAATTTTTATTGTAGAATGGTTTTCTCTTCAAAGGAAGCCAATTGTGTGTGCGTAAATGCTCAATGAGGGAGAATATCATAAGGGAGAAACACAGTGAGAGTCTTGGAGGTCACTTTGGCCTTGACAAGACCTTGGAACAAGTTAGGAGATTTTACTATTGGCCAAAGTTGCACGTGGATGTGAGAAGGTATGTGGAAGGCTATGCAATATGTCAAAGGGCAAAGGGAACTTCATCAAATGCAGGAATTTATTAGCCACTACCCATTCCCAATAGGCCTTGTGAGTGTGTAAGTATGGAATTTGTCTTGGGGTTTCCTAGAACCCAATAAGGTTTTGATAGTATCTTTGTGGTAGTTGATAGATTTAGTAAGATGGAAAATTTTATTCCTTGAAAATGCACCAATGATGCATCTCATATAGTAGGTCTCTTCTTTAAGGAGGTTGTTAGGATACATGGACTGCCTTTAAGCATTGTTTTTGACAAGGATTCTAAATACATTGGTTACTTTTGGAGGACCTTGTGGAAGAAACTCAAGGAAAAAATATGTCCTTTAGTTCAACATACCATCCACAAAATGATGGAAAAATGAAGTGGTGAATATATCATTGGGAAACCTCTTAATATGCCTTACCAAGGAGCATGGACAAGCTTGGGATTTGATTTTACCTCAGGCTAAATTTGCATATAATTACTCCATGAATAGGAGCATTGGTAGAAGCCCTTTTGAAGTAGTCTATGGAATGCACCCTAGAGGGGTCTATGAACTAAGAGATCTACAAGGAGTTGCTAGGAGAAGTGCTCAAGGTAAGGACTTTGTTGTTACAATCAAGGATATTCATCAACAAGTGAAGGAAACCCTTCAAAATAATGTTGAGAAGTATAAGGAAAAGGTAGATTTAAAGAAGAGGAATGCCCAATTCAAGGTTGGAGACTTGGTGATGGCACTCTTGAAGGAGAGACTTCCAAAAGGAAAGTATACCAAACTCATGATGAAGAAGATAGGACCTTGCAATGTGGTCTACAAGTTTGGCTAAAATTCTTATGAAATAGAGCTACCTCCTGGGGTGGAAATATCTCCTATCTTCAACATTTTTGACTTGTATCCTTTCAAATTTTCTATGAATGCAGTTGATGGAGAAGGTACAAAAGAAATGGAGGATGAATATTGGGTGAAGGAACTACCCCCCAATCTAGCCTATGACTCTTGAATGCATCCTAGACACCAAGGAGACAAAGAATACTAGAAGGAAGGTTTACAAAGAATACCTGGTCAAATAGCAAGGTCTACCTGAAGAGGATGCAACATGGATGTCAGAAAATGATAGTGAACAACATGGAACTACTGTAGAAGACCCGATCTCAAAGAGGACTTGAGATCTTTTTCTTGCTTTAGAGTATGGTGCAGGAGCACCCATGGGTCTAAGGGACCTAGAATAATTTTTCCTATTTTTTTTTCTTGGTTTATGGATGGAATAAGGTATTATGTTCCATTTCAATGCTTTTTAGTAGGTCTTCTAGGTTTTTGGTCTTGGCGACCAACTTCTTTGTACAACAAGGTCTCTATCCTCCTTTGTAAGTCTAGTGCATCTTGGAAAAATAAGGAAAAAGGATGCCTTGTTGTATCTAGACACCTGAGGGGAGTCACCTTACTTTTTGAAAAGGTTTTAAATGCATTTGACACATTTTGGAAGGCTCTTTGTGGTGGTCTGCAAACCCTTTAAATCAGGGTTTTGGGTAAAAATGCATATTTCTTCCATTCCCACATTGTAAAATAGCTAAATCTCAGTGGGATGGAAGATATAAGGATGTAATATCATTTAATCAATGTTTTGGAGAACTACAAGATCATTTTTGGAAGTTGTGCATGAATTTTGGCTTGACATCTCTATGTAGCAAGCATAATTGACAAGCAAAAAATGAGTTTTTTCTTGATTTTGAAGAATCTATTTAAGAGGCACTTAGGAATGTTGGAAAAAGGTGTGGAGAACCTGTAGGAGTTTGAATTTGTGATTTTGGGTGAAGGGGAGAGCCTAGATAGTCAATACCTAGGTGTAGGTCTGTGAATTAGGCCTTTTGGAGCAGCGATAGAAAGGGCCATTGTGAGTGATGTTTTGAAAATCAAGAGGAAGGGTTTTGGAACCTTGTAGGGGTCCATTTTAGGGGTATGAATCCATAGGTTTGGTGTCTTAACAGTCTTCCTTGTGTTTTTTATTCTGACTATCCTACCGGGCAAGTTTTACAAGCCTTAAGAGAGAGTGAGGTCTAAGTCACCATAGCAATGGGTGTTTGTTGAAAGCTAAATGCTAGAGGGTTGCTAAACCTTGTTTTGACTTAATGAGACATGATCCAAATGTTTTCAAGCTTTGTGAGTGGTTTGAGTTGTGAACCCTAGGTGTGTAGGGTTGATCTCTTAAAGAATAGTGGAATTTAAGACTCATGAGAGTATTTGAGAGAAGCATTCAGTGGAGTGACTTTTCCATTTGTGATTGTGAGTTTTCCTTCCCTACCACTTTGCATCATTTCTAAAGCTTATGCAGGCTATTTCCATGGTATTTGTGGTGGTGGCAGGAGTATTTAAGGTTTGTAAGTATCTTATGCAATAAACCCTCCTTTGTAGGGCTTGATTTGTGCATAAAATAAGCTTAGTCAATAAACACATGATGTGAGCAATGTCTTGGAAGTTAGATGAAATAATTGAGGTGTAAATGGTTGATTGTAGTATCTTGGTCTTGAGGAACTAGTTGGTAAAAGTGAAAATTTGGTGAGTTTTTTAAGGAATTGAAAGATTCAGAGCTCCTTATTAGGTTTTTGCTTTGAATTCATATAAATTGATGATGAAAAAGGTGTGTTAGGATCTGATGGATATAGGTTGTAGAATGAAAGATTGGTTTTTGGTTATTTTTTCTAGGTAAAGAAAATTGAGTGGAAGGGTGCCATGGTGAATGATGAAATAGTGGATTGTTTAGTGACTCTAATTAGGTTTCTTGTGAACAGATCAATCATTTTTCTTGATAAATAAGATGTTTGAAGCTTGAGGATGATAAGAAGTATTGAAATGAGTTGGCTTTGTGGTTTGTGAATGAAAAAATGTGATTTTTGATGATAAGAGAGAAATTTTAGTTGCTTATTCAATTTGATCTTCCCCTAATTCAATTGGGTCAGATGTTGGTGCAGGAGCACCTAGGTCATCAAATACTTTTCAATTTTGCAAAAGGGATGAGTGTTCAAATTTGTATTCAGTCAATCAAAAAAGGTCCTGGAAAAATGATGTAAAGCATGTTCAAGGTCATATGAGGTCTTATTTGAATGTATTTAAGGTTATGGGTAAGTTCTAGGTGGTGAAAGTGGGAAAATGCAAACAATGTAATGATGTAATATTGTTAAAAGTTGTTAAATTGACAAAAACAAGGAAATTAGGCATATTAAGGGTTAAAAGGGGTAGTTTCAACTGATGGAAAGACAATTATGGAAAAGGAAATATCCTTAAAAGGCATGTATAGGTGAGAAAAAGTAGAAGTTTGTGTTCTTGTAATCAGATTTTGAAATAAAAATTCCTTGTTTCTGAGTTTGCAACATTACTCTGGATTGTTTTGTTTTCTTGTGTTGGTAATTTAGGAACACCCAAAGTTAAATCATAGTGTGAATACATGTAAAGATGAGTTATTTTCCAATTTCAAGAGTTGGACTTGGTTAGTTTTGGGAAACAAAAGAATAAGAGGCAGTTTTCAGTGCCCAATATAGTCCTTTTAGAAGCAAGTTTGAGAGTCCAATAGGGTTTTTCTTCACTACTCCACCAATGTAGGTCAAGTAAATTGGTGGAGTAGGCTAATTTTAGGATTTTTTGGATGTTTTGATGATTGTAAGTGCAGGGAAAAGAAAGAATACCATGGTGGAGTTGCTTCTACACTGGAAAATAGAGGATTTTCCTACACAAAGTGATGCTATAGTCATGGGTCATGAATAAATAAAGCTTGTAGAGGCTTGGAAACAATGTAGAAGGTATTCATAAAAAATCATGTTCCAGGTGGTGGCTAGAGAAATAGAGGTTTGCAAGAGTATTTTTCACAAAAACCTCCTTGATTTGTGCTTTTACACCCTATAAATGAGGGTTTATTGGATCAAAACATTTTCATGATTTTCAATCCCTATAAATGGTGAAATATTGAGTTATAAGACATGCTTGAAGATTTTTTTGAGGTTTTGAGTGATTTGGAATGGTTTTGAAGGGGTCTCCTTTGTAAAACAGGCCTAATCTACTAGCCTTTCTTCAGAGGAAAGTTTGAAATCTGATGATTTTGTTTATGTCAAACATCTAAGAACTTTGATATGTTGTGATGTGCTAGAAAGTGTCTCTAAATGTGCATTGAGGTTTTTAATAAGCTTTGAGATAAGAATGCATGATAGGTTAGGGTTGGATGAGGCACTCACTACCCCATGCTCCGAGTCCTTACTCCTAAGAACTCCTAGGTGTCTCTTCCACCTTGTCCTAGTGGTCCTACCTCAGGTTTAGGTGCCATTGCTTCTAATGACCAACCCCACTATCAACATGCTTCCCTTCTACCAAGTCAACCTTGGTGCTTCGCCACATTCTTTCCATTGGCCCTTACTCTTCTTTAAAGGCCAAATATCCTCAACCTTTTGTTAGATTCTTGCAGGGGTGAGAGGTGTTGTAAAAGCTTCAAAATAGCCTATCTAGGGTCCTTATCCAATCACAAGTTTCCAATTTCCCATCGCTTTCACAAAATCCCTTCCTAGGGTTATAAGGCTACAAGCCTAGAGCCCCAATTAGGCCTCTTAACAGAGATAAAATGCAATTTTCTCCTAAACCCACTAAAATACCTAGGTTATTTGTTTAGGGTTTGTGTTTATCATGTACACACCTCAAATATTTTTAGGTTTTTAAGCTTGCACAGCCTGTATACTGTCCACACACAAAAATGGTCAAAACCCTAGGGTTTTTTTAAGCTTTACAAGGCTATTTTCAGACTGTTAAAAATTTCTCCCACAAAATGAATTGATAGAACCTCCTCCTAACTACCATGCATTTCCAAGACCCTCAAAAAAATTCACCAAAATGAATTTCTCCAAAATCTCAATTCCCCTGCAAGTTATCTGCATTTTTCTCTAGGTCTTCCCTAGTTGGACCCTGCCTGGCTCGCCTAGGGCAAGACATTGCTAGCATTCCCTGTACACAAACAAAACCTACCGGCTAACATATATACAAGCATGGTGTCTAGGAACTATTTCCAAAGGGCCGTACAGTTTGTACGATGGAAAAGTGCTCTAGCACCACATTTCCTAAAAATAGTCTGGTTCAGACCAGAATTTGAGCAGAGATGAACTATTTACAACAAATGCTTACAAATTCAACAAAGAAGCTTTCTAATCTTACACAAAGCTTGAAGACAACCAAAAATACATTGTACAAATCAAAAAAATAGCAAACTAATCCATAAAAGGTCTATCAAGATACAATAATTCAGAAATTATAACTCAAAAAGCTATTTTTTTTCTCACACAAGGTTTCACCAAAATTTTATTGCTTCCAACCCTGCTCCCGGGTTGAGATATCCCTTAAATAGGCCCTAGAAATAGTTAAGTTTCTTTGATCGGGCCTAAGGATGACCAAATGGTTAGTGTTATAAAACACACTATGTTTTTCAACCTTGGTCATTGTTTTGAAAACAAACATGATAAGCTTCTAAAGCTTATTCACCCTTCACCACTTCTTACCTAGGGAGCAGAAAACCTCAAACAAAAACAAGATGGTCCACATGACCTCACACAACTCAACAAAATTTTAACTTCATACAAAACTACAATAAACCTAGTACTTTCCCAGGTGCTCCTGCACCAATGTAACTACCCAATTCAATGGTTGATAGACCTACTAGAGGAATATGATATTGTTTGATCAAAACAAAGATGTTTGTTTAAACAATGAAAAGGAGGATATTGAGTGCTTGGTTACTATCAAAATAATGATATGATTGATGTTACTAAATCTGGTTAAGGTGTATAAGATAGGTTTGGTGAGTATTATGAAGCCTTTTGAGCAAATTGGTGATTAACCACAAGATGATAATCAAGATTCTATTGTAGCAGGAGTTTGTAAGCTGTAAATAGACTACTGTAGTCAAAATATGGTGAGTACAGTGCTTGATAATGAACTGATAATAATGAGGTATGGTTTAGTTGATTTGTTTCCTTGGTGAATAAATGAAAGGATGAATTGTTCAAGTGTAAATAATCAAGTTTATGTTGTTTTTATGGTGGTTGAGAATGATGTGAATCTAATTGATTAAGTCAAAGTTTTCTTTAATATGGTTTTTTCTTTGAATGAGTCAATTAGAATACTGATTAGTGGAATGATGAATGATGGCCTATGGAATGGCTAAGAGAATTTGAGTAGATTTTGGTTGAATGAAAAGTAGATTTCTGATGAAATTATATTTGATCTTCTCTTGATTCTATTTGGGATTGAAATACCTTGAAGAAATGATGTTGATGGTGTTTTTTGGATGCTCTGCATTAGATGTACCCTGATGATTGAGTGTTTTGATATGATGCTTTGCATCACTAACTGCCTTGTCTATGCTATTTCTTACTATTATGGTTTCATATATTTTTTCCAAGCATCCATAGTTTGTCATGGTGGTGCACTTGTGCAAGCACAGGCCTCCATGTGAAGTAATTGCATCATGCTAGTTATGTTGACTTTCTAAACAACTATATTGTATAGCTGAAATTTTGTCATCTTTCAACATCTAGTTATTAGTTATGGAATTTGAAGTAATGATTTGAGTTTGCATGATGTGTAATACAACACAAGCAACAATATGAATATAAACTACATAAATATATTAAGTAGAATTCATTAGTTAAGTTATCTTTATTCTATTACCTCCATGTACGTTTGAGTGAATCCATTGGCACTAGGAGGTGTTTGCTTGAAACCACCAATATTAGCCTATTCAACATCCAAAATCACATGTATTAAAATACCATTCGTGAAACAATTCTATTAACATATAACAAATTTATAATTGTTTACTAGTCACATACCCCATTAATAGGTGTACTAAAAAAATAAGTAGGTGGAGGACCGGTGTATCTAGTCTCAACACTATGACCCTACAATTTTATTAAAATAATAAAACTAAATTAGTTAATCATGCATTTCAAAATTGAAATTTAATAAATTAAATTCAATGAACATGCTAACTTTTACCCTACTATCAATGCCATATGCATGATGAAAAATGTCATTCGTCCTCTCCATCCTCACAATAGCATATGGATCCTGTGTAGTAGCATACAGATCCTGCATAGCAGCATACAAATCCTACATAGCATTCTCCTGAGTGCTTGTGGGGTCATATGAACAAGTCACCCCACCAGATTGACACACATGGGTTCGAAGGCCACCACCCAAAGACTCCCCTGGATGGTGATGTACAATAGGGCTAGTATGATGGATGATACTCCAAGTCAAAGTGTTGATCACCTATAATGTCTCTATGTCAACACTCTCCTTCAGAACGATGGGAATAACAATGTGCTCACGAGATGGCCTAGCGAGAGGTCATCTCCCTTGCCACATAGGATCTAGCTATGCACTGGGCCTATCCTTAGCTAACCCCCCACCTATCCCTTGGAACTCCCTCGTATCAAAATAATTTGCAATTTTTTTCAATACAAACTCACTGTATAGTTTCCTAAGAAAATATTGGGGAATTCACAATTGTTGCACAATGGGTAATCACCGACAAGTACCACCTATCATAAAAATGGTCCTAATCTCTTGGTGGTGGCACCAATGAATAGGATACCTATTTGCATTGAGGCTAAGATTTTGTTTTGTTTTAGGGTTAGTGAATAGAGAGGACAAATCACCTTTCGTAATTTTTAAATCTTTTAGTTGTTTGTATGATAGTTTATTTGCATAATATGCCCTAGCTGCCTACCTCCTATCTTGCTATCCTATATTTGTTGGGTTATTGAATTTGAATTTTTTAACATCTCTTTCATTGAATTTGATAGTGTCATTCTTTCTGTGGTTGAAGAATTTGGATCACTCAACCTATTGATAAGACCCTCAATTTGTTTTTTGTTGTTTTCAATTTCACTCAATTTTTTTGAGTGTCAGGAGGGTGTTGAGTGATTGGTGAGGGAGGTTGATTTTTTTGAGGAGGATTTTCCTGTTCTTCTTGTTGAGGATTTTCAAGATTATTTGCATCTCCTACAAATTAAAAAAGAACAATCAAATCTAACCTAAAACAAACAAAATCAACTTGAAACTAAGAAATTCAAAACAAATAACAAACAATACTTACCTCCTGCACCTCTTTGTCATCGTCGTGCCATCTTTGAAAATGAAAAGCGACTATTGTTGATGAATTTTGTAGAATGCCTCCTCCTAGAACGTGAGCACAAAAATGAGGGTTTTTGGCTATGGGAAGAGTAGAAAAATAGAAAAGAGAAAATTAATAGCTTTCACTTTTTTTTTGCATTTGCAATCTTTTGTTGAAGTTGGCCACAAAAGTGTAACCCAACTTCATGCACCTGGCCTATATGAAATCAATACTTTGGGAAGTTGTAATACTTTATTATAATGCAATGGGAAAGTATGGAAAGATGTTTATTTCAAATGTGTGCTATATTCTTATTTATGAAAGGAAACATTTTATTGCTAAGTGTAGGCATCATAATTTATTTGCTTGAGGTTAAACAATAGGAACATTACTGAGTAGAGCAATGGGCATGTTACACATGGTATTAGAGCTACTAGGTTCATCTCTAGAACCTATGGGCTTATTACGTAAAAACATAAACCTTATTGGAAGTTAAAGGTTGAAAAGTTAGTACACCAAGATGACAAGAGGAAATGAACAAAGGTGAAACAAAAATGGATTGTTTAAGTTGAGACTAGGAAAGAGTCACCCCTAGAGTTGGAAACTCCTAAATCAACAACTCATTCAGAAATACCTTTGGATTGTAAAAGATTATGTAACCAAGTTTAGTAGAAAGATTATGGAGGATTACCAATGAGTACCCTCACCTTATGAAATAGTTTAAATGACTCCGAGGGATGGAAAGAATTGAAGTAATCTCCTTCATTGATAGCAACCAATAGTTGTAAAAAGTATAGTATTATGGATTAAATATAGATGTTATGAATATATGAGTATGCTTTATTGGAAAAGAACTTATGATTAACATAAATTGGAATATTTTGTCAAATTAGGAAGTAAAATTTTTGTAAATTAAACTCAACTAGAGAGGTATCTAGGAGGTAGGACAACCCTTGACAAACCTAATTTAGTACAAAGTTAAAATATTTCAAAGATAATCAGAACCGAGAGTGAAGGATTAATACCTTAGAATAAAGGTTAGAGACCAGATTGGTCTATAAAGGGAAAAAAATTAAGAGGAGAAGATGAAAGCCGACATGATTCCAACAACCAAAATAGGCAAGGTCAAATTGGAGTTTTGAATTGAGATGAGAAAAAGAAACTGAGCAACTTTAGAGTGTTAAGGGTTATCACATATATACTATAAATCATCTATAACTAACATGAACCCAAAATAATATGCATAATCAACAATAACACATAATTATAAGAAAAAGATCTAATATACATGAGCACAACATGTGCATCCTATAATGAATAGTCATAATTACAAGCCAATACATAACCTCATAGTAAGATCTTTGCTATTCATACAATCATCACCATAAAAAATCTAAAATACAACCTAAAAAACCTTGATGGCAGAAAAGCCTCATTGGAAAGTTGGTGCATAAATTATAATAAACGAATCACATAAAACACAAATGCAATACTAATTAAAATAACATATCTAATATTAATTACAAAGTAAACCACAAAAGGGGTCATTACAAAACTAGTTAAGTAGACACATGAGAATAAATAACACTAGATAGAAGTTGCTCTCTAATAAACCAAGGATTTTTTGATAGCTAGGATGCCTCACTAGTGATATGTGAAATATGACTTCTTTCACCTTATTAGGCTTCAAAGCTCATGACCAAAGGATCCATTGATAAGGTCCATTAAGAATAATGTCCTTTATTTTACTATTATGATTTTTCTTTCTATTATGTACTATGGTCCAACCATCCTCTTTTCAGAGAGGATGAGAATGTCTAATATGTTTCATACTCAACTTGGAAGTCCTCATTTTTGTGAAGATGAGAATCTATAATATGTTTCACACTCAAATTGGAAGTTGACTTTGAAGGTTAGGTAATAAAAGCACAATCCTTGATTTTATTGTCAGAGAATTAAAAATTATAACATGTGTTAGGAAAGTTGATATACAAGATACTCTTGGCTAGGCATTGGTAATTGTTATAGTAATATAGTCATCACCTAATTAATTAATATCATTAATTAATTGGGTCACTTTATGCTTTATTACACTTAAGGTAAACTTATGAGTGCTTTTATTTCATTATTTTCTTTAATTAATTAGTTGATTTTTGCATAATTAGAGCCTCTAATATTAGAACATGTTGTCTCATTCATTCTTATGAGGACACTTGTCATGTTGTAATGTAACCCTAACCTAGGGTTAGATTTCATCCTTTTCATAAGGATTGATTCTGTTAACTCTCAAAAATGCAGGCGGAAAACTTGAAGGGGCTACCAATCTCTTGGAACATTTTAGGGTAACAGATAAGGTCAAATGAATTGAACCTTCTACTCTTTAGGTGCTGCTAAACCTAGGCAGGTGTACCTATATGAATGAAGTGGACTTAATGCGCTTATTTCTCCTGAAATATTTTGTCCATAATGGCAGATGGGAGTGAACAAATAGAACTTGATTTGGTGTAAGCTGTGTAAAACTAAAACCTAATATGTTTAGTTAACAAATGTAAAGAAAATGAATCTAAATGGTGAAAAATGTAGAGAATAGTGCTTTATTGGGTATGCGGAGTCAAATGAGATCAAGATGAGCAACTTTTCCTAGTAGAAACTCAATTTTTTTGGCATATGTTTTGTTTACAACTTGTATAAACATGCAAGACTGTGATTACTAAGCTCTTCTTTAATAATCCAGATGAATTTCCCTAATTACTGTGATCAACCAAAAGGATTTAATCTTTTCATGAAAGAACCAATCAATTAACCACGCAAATACAACAAATGTGCACTGATAAACTTAATATAAAATTGTTATATCAATTTAAACAACCAAAAAGCATCAATCTTGGAGACAACTTAGTAATACTTTCAATAAATTCAACATACAATTGATACCAAGAATGAGTTGGGACATCAACTGATTCTCATTAAAATATCCATTTTGAAATCATAAATCATAATCCCTGTTCTAAGAATTTTATTCTACTGTCTAATCTCTAATCTAATATGATCTTATCTAGTCATTCCATTCACAATCGGGAATGAATATTTATACACCAACATCTGAACAGACACATCGTTTCGCATTCACATGTCGGCCAACAGTTGCAATCGAGCATTTGTTAATATTTGCCAAATATTCACTAAGACAAAATGTAGTCATGCCAAAGATCAATGTATCACCGTCTGTCATCCCTTCATTTCATGTGTATCGCTGTGACAATTCATAGTCAGGGAGATGTCTTGCAGACAAATATTTGTCTTACTGAGAGGTGTTCTTCAATGTATTTTCCAGTCATTGAGACACAAGAATTTTCTCATTGAGATGTGTCCTTTTGTCTCATTCTCTTCACTGTGACCTATTGATGTTGGGGAGACGTCTCATAGGTCATACTTTGTCTTACTGAAAGTCTTCATGATACATTCTTGTCACCATGACAATACCATCCTCACATCGACAAAATATTTTTGTGTTTTATCGACGAGACCCAATGCACTCACCAAGACCATACTCTGAAGACATAACTCTTGCCAAAGTGTTTGTTCATTCCATGCTAGTTGGTGAGACAATAAGAGTTCGCCAAGACTTCATGCTGAAAATCATTTAGTCTTACCGATATGTTCTTTTTGTTGTCGGTTGGTGAGACATGAAACATTCGACGAGACCTTATAACTTCACTCTGAAAGCTTTTAATACCATTCCATTCACATTGTCGGAAAGACCCAATGTATTCGCTAAGACATTACATGGATGAAAAAGTTTCTCACCAATATACCATTTTTATCATCAGTCGACAAGACAAAAATATTTCACCAAGACCTCAGTCTGATGACCTAACTCCTGTCAATAAACTAGCCTCATGCATCAGTCAATGCGACAAAATAACTTTGTTGTGACTCATCTCGATGAAAACCCTCTTGTCTATATGAATCCTCTGTCGCCGAAACATGCTATGTCCTGCCGATAGGTGCCTATAGATGAATTCTAATCACTGTGACACCAAAGAAATCTTGTTGAAAGTCAACAATAGGTGTATATTAGCAAAAATACTCAATGGGTCGAGGAGACCTTGATGTCCTCATGCTGATAGGAACTATAATGTGAAATACTCATACCTCATGGATTTTATGGGACTACATGGCCAAATATGGGAAAATGTGCTTGTGATAGGACTTATTTGGAAACTTATGAGTCTGAACAACATAAAAAATCATCATATTTTACTGTTGGATGTTATATTTTTATAGTTCCAATAGATTCATTGTAATTATTATCAACTTTGTCTACATTATCATATTCATGGTAGTTGTTCACATAATATAGGTTATTTGTATCAATAATAATTCTTACATTATTGAGCATAATCTCGCTCTTGATCTTCTCTATTGTGATAGGTAATCACTTATAGGTGTTTCATGGGAGATGTGGATTGAATCAGTTAATTCCAACATGGTATCAAAGCCCAAATATGCAACCCCCAATTCAATTTTTAGAGGGATCTAACCTTGAGCAATTTATTGGTGCATCCTAGAGCAAAATGGACATCGTCATCGCATCTAGAGCATCAGAAAACCTTAAGATAGCTTGTCGTTTTGATCAAGTCTGAGTAGTTTCAAGAAAAGGAATTTTTTTTAGAGGCACGTAGATCCATATAGATATGAGTGCCTTTTTTTGCATGCTAGTGCAAATTTATAGGTACAAAGTATGAGGGTTTTTAAAAAAAATCTAGTTTTGTTATTTTTTTTCCAAAATTAAAATTATCTAAAAAGAAAGTCAAATTAGAATTTTTTGCTTTTAAAAAATCAAAAGCAAAAAATATAGAAGGCTTTAAAAGCCTATGTAGGGTACGCTTGTATAGGTGTATAGGCACAAGCCCCATTGTGCAAACGCTGGTGGCAAGGTGAAAGGACCATTGGCCACAACTCCTACTGATTGTTGACCCTTTTCAAATCCAACGACTCCTTTTTGAACACTGGCATCCTCTTTAACTTCACTAGTAGCCATAAAATCATCAGCCCTCATAAGGGAAGAATCCCAGGTGAAAAATCTAATGGTTGCATAATAGAACCTACCCCCTCAAAATACCTCTGATGACAAAATTGAGGCAGTGGAATAGTCTGCGAAAAATTTCAGGAAAAGACAGAATCTTCGGGGATCTACAATATATTCTGTTGACTGCAAATTTTTTCTTGTAACTAGGCATTTTTTTTTTTAGTGACACCTAGATGGACATCAATTTTTTTGCTCATGGAGTGATGGTATTAGCATGACATCATGCCGATGTCATCATATGGCCAGGTCATTTGCCCCCTCTTAAACCCTGTTTGTCATAAAAGAGCTAGTTTTTTCTTTTTGGCATAACTTGGGCATATGGTGTCGAAATTGGGAAAATGAGATATCATCAGAACGCTGGTTCTATGAAATTTCTAGTGGTATAGGTATCATTATAATATTTTTCTAGTGGTTCCTATTATTCTCAGTCAAATTAAGATCTTCATTTTATGCTTTCGAGCTCATAACTTTTTGCCTGTATCTCTGATTTTCGTGATCCAAGCAGTGTTGGAAAGGTATTTCAGAGCTCTTCAAATCTATTTGTGCACTTTTTCCAGAATCTTCTCTAGGTACATTTTATATAGTATTTTTTGTTTTCACTCTTTGCTTAATTTTTTTGGACATCTTGGCACCTGAAAAGGATCTGTTTGCATGAGATGGCATCATTTGATCTACTTTATTAGTATTGAGGGTTTTATTCTCTAATTTTTTTCATTAGAGTGAGTATCATGGTTTTTTCTGTTCATCCTTCTGTGATCAACTTGGAAAAGGAAAATCATGAGTCTTGAAAAAATGGCATGCTGACACATCTCAGGTGGCTTGATATTTTTCCTTATCTATATGGACTCATACCTACACCAAACACACCAGGGAGTTTTTTAGCATGTGGCAACATCGTAGATCATATTGTAGGGGTTATATGTTCTAGTATTGATCTTGACACTACGTATTTTGTATCATACATTGAATGTCCCCACATACTTTGGACACGAGTTTGGGAAATCCATGGAGACCCTCGTATCTCTCCATAACTAGAGGATCTTGCTGTAGATTGTCTCATCCCTCTTGCAGACGCAGATTCCATACCCTTTGATGATGATACTTTAGAGGAGCTTGAGTACATCACATGTCTTGCATGTTCTGATGGTTGAGAGACTTGCATTCATGTTCTCACTCTTTAGATTGAGAATGCATTAGCATCTCCTATTGTTCCTGATCATTTTGACATTGCCACATCCTTGGCCCTTATTGATTTAGTGCAACAAGACATCATACATAGATTCTAGACATAGCTACTTGGGATTCATATCTCACAGACATATCATCCTTGTTTGTAGAGTCCAATATTGCAGATTTGGAGGATTAATTTGAGGACATTCATCTCCTCTTTGTTGACAACCACATCATTGTTGTTGGCCCACCATCTTCATCGCGTTTGTAGCTTGTTCTATATTAGTCTTCATAGGATCTTGGATCACCATCATCACTTTTTGACATGTGGATATGTGAGCACTTTTTAGAGGCACACATCTTGAGACATATTGGTTCATCACTCTTCATAGGGTTTCTTTAACATCGTCCTTTGGATCTATTTCTTCCCAAGGGGAGGAATGTTATTTGTCACTTTGGGATCTCTTTTTGGATTCTACATCAGGCATCCACCATTATGACGAGTTTCTTCATTGTGGGGGTGCCTTCTAGTCTCTTTCTATCTCTCCTATGGAGACTATTGTATATGTACTTATGTGATAGAAGTTGTCTTTTGGGGGTATCATGTAATCCACCTTCTATCCTTCTTCTATTAGTGCATTACATTCTTTCCTTTTCTCTCTTTTGGAGGGGAGTTTTATTCCCATTTGGTTTTTTCCCTTTCTCCTTTTGTGAGAGATCTATATGTTGTACATGGGTACCTCATCAACCATTAGGGCATGAACCATTCATGCATCCTTTCAAGTATTTCTTTATCATAATTTATTTTTTCCCTAGTTTATCTTAAGGGGGAGTGTTAGAGTAATAAAGTCATCACCTTATTAATTAATTGGGTCACTTTATGCTTTATTGCACTTAAGATAAACTTAGGAGTGACTTTATTTTATTATTTTCTTTAATTAATTAGTTTCTTTTTGCATAATTAGAGCTTCTAATATTAGAACATGTTGTCTCATTCATTCCTAAGAGGACACTTGTCATGTTCTAATCTAAACCTAATCTATGGTTAGCTTTCATCCTTTTCATAAGGATTGATTCATTGTAATTATTATCAACTTTTTCTATGGCAACATATTCACGGTAGTTGTTCACATAATACAGGTTATTTACATCAATGATAATTCTCAAGTTATTGAGCACAACCTCGCTCTTGATCTTCTCTATTTTGATAGGTAATCATTTGCAGGTGTTTCATGGGAGCTGTGGATTGAATTAGTCAATTCCAACAGTCATATATATCTATATTTTAATACAATCCTTGAGGTCATTAGATGATCCAAATATAAAAAAGAAACTTTTCTATGTGTGAGAAAAAAATTGTTTGACATGAACAACATGGCCTAGAGAAGCCAAAATATAGTTCAAAAAGGTTACAAAGATAATGCATGTTTAAATAACTTTACTCATATAGGGACTCAATGGAAACACTCTTTCAAGAGAAAAAAGTATTATATCCAATAAGTAAATATCAATAAAGAGTTATGAATGTACTAGGAGTTATATTAAAATTTAATAGGATTGAGAAACTCAACATCCAAGAAATAAAAAGAGAATTTTTTTATTGTAATATTTAAATGAATAGTTTCCATGTGGAACTCATGAGGGAAATAGGTGGAATTGATCCACTTCTTTAGATATATTGCAAAGAGAATTCTATAAACAAAATAGTTGACAAAAGTAAAAATTTTAAGCCATTTACATATGTTGTCAAAATATTGAATAAGTAAAACTCTTAAACACACCCGAATATTGAGAGGGGGGGTAAATCAGTCTACATAATAAATTTAACCCTTTCTAGAACTTAACTCTTTCAGATTAATCCAACCTTCTTTATTAGATGAAAACCTTATAACATAATAGTAACAAAGAATGGTATAATAGTTTGAATCCTTAGTAACTTCAACAACCTTTAAGATGCAAGATATACCAATTCTTCTTCTAACTAAAGTAGTGGTAAGAAAGAAATAGAGGAAACACACATGCACAAGGAGAACACTAGATTTACATGGAAAAACCAATGGGGGAAAAACTATGGTGAGAGTTAACTCACAATATAAAGGCTTGCTGCCAAAAAGATTTGCATGAAGTCTCATTGCCTTAGAGAAAGATACAAAAGGACTTGTAGGACTCAAACCAACATAGCTTTAGGAGAAAGATACAAAGGAACTTATGAGATTCACTATCTTAGAGTAGGATACAAATATTTAGATAAAGATTACAATTCTTATCAACATAACACTCTATTGACTGTGGAATTATAGCGCAATTGATCTTTCATTTCATATGCTTTAGCACTATTACTATTGGATGGGTGATCCCACAAAGTTGGTTTACATTTTTTGGGAGATTCTGGTTTTTGCTTAAATCACATATTTTTAAAAAATATAATCATTTAAGCCTTAAAAAGTTCCATTTAAAGCATTCCAATTGAAGAGGGTTTGATCAAACTACCTTAGATCAAACCCCCTTGGATAGAACCTCGCTAGTTTTAAACCATACATATAACAAAGTCTCCTTTACACCTATCAAAATGTAGATAAAAAACCACTTTTGGTTTACCTTTTGGAGGATCAAAATAATTAATTTAAAATTTATTTTTGTAAATATGCAGTCCTTATTATAAGCTTCCTAAAAAGTATAATATATTTAATTTTTTTATTATATTTATTTTTTATTTCTTGTGAATGTAGTTATTTCACCGAAAATCAAGCTCTTTGTTTTGCACAAGTGGAAAAATAGAATATTATTAAAAAAAATGAAAGATAAGAGTGCACTAGATATTAAAGTCCTTGATCGAACAAAAAAAATTGAATTTCGGTAGAAAATTGACATTGAATACCAAACTACAAGACCAAAACATCAAAAATTAAGGAATGCAGAGCATTCTCCTAGACATTCTTCAATGTAACTTCTTAAACCAGAAACACTTAACCAACTTATGAAAGCCAAGACTACATTTCAACAACACACTTCATTAGGAACATCAAGAGAGAGGATAATACATACTGTAGACCTTCAACAAGATCTCTCCTCAATCATTCATGCTTCTAATCCTCATCTAAATATATCATTATGAAATCAACTCTACTAATAACTTAATAATGCATTATACCAACTTCAACAAATCTTCTTTGATAAGGCATGACATCCAATCATGTAATTTTAGAAATTATTCTTTGATAAAGCATGACATCTAACCATGAAATTCATCACCAACTGACTATAACAATGACAACCACTAGAAAGGACTAACAACTTACTTCTCAAGTGCTGAAATCAATGACAACAACTGCCAAAAATATCCTTAGTGTTGACATAAATTACAATAACTACCAACAATCTCCCCCTTTGGAATTTATGGAAACACACACTACTCACTCTCCACCTTTGACATCAAGGACAAAGGGCCATATATATGTCTGTATAAAGAAATAGCATTTGTTCTAACTTCAGAGACAAATTGAAAAATGATCTTCTATTGAAGTAACAACACATACTCCCCCTTTGACTAACAATTTTTTTTACAAATGCAAAAAACTCCCCCTTACTCCCCTTGAGTGGCAGCATACATCAATCCAAGGAGAAAAAGATATGACATGAATTTCTCTCCCTAGACATATGCACCATATATGCATCTAGTTAGAACAAGGAGGGGAAATTACCCCTAACTTCTACCAGAGATACTCAAAAGTATCATTTGAAAGTTCCTTAGAGAAAATATCTACAATTTGGTCCTTGGTAGACACATACTCCTTTTTAATTTCATGTTCTACAACCTTCTCTCAAAAAGTGATATTGGATTGAAATGTGTTTAGTCCTTGAGTGCATTAATGGATACTTGGAAATGTTAAAATTGCAGTTGTATTGTCACATAATATAGGAATAGGTTCATCATAATCTAGCCTTCACGTCCTTCAAAGTCTACTTCATCCAAAACACTTGAGTACAACAAGATGTTGTAGCAATATATTTTGCTTCTGTTGTGGAAAAAGACATTGAATCCTACTTTTTACTAAACCGTGATACCAATCTATCCACCAAAAAGAATGCAGTTCCACTTGTGCTCCTCTGATAATCAAGACAACCTAACCAATCAACATCACTCTAGGCACTCAAAGAGATGTTTTGATCCTTTTCAAGTACTATAAGCCATAATCTAGAGTTCCCTTTAAGTATCTAAAGATTCTTTTCACAACTTTCTCATGAGATTACTTAGGATTGGCTTGAAATATGGAAATCAAACATATCACATGCATGGTATTTGATCTAGAAGTAGTTAAATACAAAAAAGCTCCAATCCGAGACCTATAGAGAGTCCGATCAACCTCTAGAGACTCATCAGGTTTTCTTAAGGGATATTCTATCACAATAGGAGTACCCATTGGTTTGGGATCTTTCATCCCAAACTTCTTCACAATTTCCTTTACATATTTGGCTTGAGAGATAAAGATACCACCATCTTGCTGAATAATTTGAAGTCCAAGGAAGGACAATTCATCAATCATTAGCACTTCAAATTATTTTTGCATTTGTTCTACAATTTTTTTACATATATCATCATCTCTACCAAAGATGATATCATCAACATGCACAATCACAATCATCAACTTGTCCTCCTGAACCTTAATGTACACATTACTATCTATATTACTTTTATTGAACCCTTGTTGAAGTAGGTACTTATCCAATCTAGCATACCAAGGTCTAGGAGCTTGCTTGGGGCCATATAGAGATTTTTGACACACCAAATAATTTCACACTTCAAGATTACATGCACCAAATATCTCCATAGATATGTATGGACAATACTTTGCTTCTGAAAGAATATAAATCATTCAAACAAGCCTTCAACATTTCTTCACTATGCGAGTTCAAAACTCTATCACTAATATCTTTCACTTCAAAAGGTATAAAGACTTGAAAGCTTGGATATGATACATTCACACCATGATTAAATTAGCTTCTAGATTGCAAGATAGAACCCTTTCCCATTGAAAGGAGTGGACCAAAATACTTTGACTTCACCAAAGAGAATGCACTGTAAATGCCTTATTCTTCTGAGACTTTATCTTTATGTGCGATACACCAAACTAGAATGACATTAATCAGAACAAGTGTACCAACCTTCACGCATCATCTACCTTCATGAGGATCTTCAATGAAGGTCCATCACAACAAATCTGCACACTGTCTGATCTAATTTAAATCTTCTTTCATGTTGAAATCGTCAACGCCTTTTTCTTTTCAAGGGTCAAAATTATTCTACAAGTGAAATATCCTCCCGAGAAAATGCTCTATCTCAGTTTGTCTTAGAATCTTGTGAAAAGTCCACAAGTGTAGTATCATCCTTCTTCTCATAGTCTTGTTTCTATAACTTCTCATTTCCCCTATTTTGTTGATTATGGGATTCAACCTTTTTCTAAACTCGTGGCTTAGCAAAGCCACTTCTGCAATAGTTTTCCTTATGTGCCATATTATTGTATTTTTAGCAAACAATGTTGTGCTTTAGAACAAGGTTGTTTCTCTTCACCTTGTATCTACAATCATCATCTTTGTGGCCATAGTTGCAAGCATAACAATATCCCTGAAATAAAAAAGTATTGTTTCTTTGAGGCATGAATGGTCTTCTACCAATGTTGTCATTCCTTCTTTTAACTCTACAATCAACAACCTTATTTCCAAAAATATTGCAAGAAAAATAGTAACCTTGAAAGAATTGATTGAACTTGGAAGGAACATGTTGTTTTGCAAATGGAGGACTTCTAAATCCTTTTTTCTTTTGGTCAAGATTGGATACACTTTATTTCTTGCCATTTTGAACAGTCTTTGCATCTCCAAAGCCATTCATTTTAGAGTCTTCGGTGTAAGCTTTTTCCTCCTTTGTTTTAGGCCTTTCAAATGTTTTGGAGCTATCCTTAGGATTAGACTTTTCTCATTTTTCAATTTGTCCATTTTCTCTTTTAAGAGAATTACTGAGAGTGACAATTTACTCCTCAATCTTTAGAAATTCAATAGTCTTGACATTCAAAAAAATTCAATCCTCTTTCCTTCTTCAACCCTTATTTCAAATTAGAGATCATACATTTTTCTCCTTTTAGTTTTATTTCACATTCTTTTCCTTTTTTAACTTGTATTATCAAATTTTCATTTTCTTCCTTTGATTTTGCAAGCAAGCTTTCATATTTATGACTTAGTCCCTTTGCTTCATTCAAGTATTCCATAGTAGACCAAAATTTTCCTTCAAATTATATTCCCCAATCATTTGAATTGAATTCCCAGCCTTTAGGTTCCATAGATTCCAAATACAGATTAGAGGAAAACATGTATTCATCACTTAAGGAGCCAAACTCCTTGTATTTTTTAATATTACACTTTCTATCAATAATATTGAAAGCCATAAAGAGAGTTTCATCTTTTGATTCATTCTCCTCATGGAATCTTTAGAGGAGCCACTATTCTCTTAAGAGTAGAGCCACTATATTTATTTCTATCAAAGTCATCATTTTGATCAACAACTTCATCTTCAATATTTTTGTTAGTTTTGAAAGAAGCTTCCTTCTTTGGAACATCTTGACCAAACTCTCTCATCTCAAAGACCTAGTAAGAGTACCAAACATTTCATCAAATAAATATTGATCCAAGTCCTTTGACTCTTCAATGGTAGACACTTTGTGACTATAGGATTTTTGGGGAGATCTCAAAACCTTCTTCATAATTTCACTTTCCTTTACTTCAACACCAAGATTGGAGATGCCAAAGGTAACTTCTTATACCCAGAGCATATAGCTTTCAATGTATTCATCTTTTTTCATCCTTAGAGTCTCAAATTTGCTCTTAAATATCTACATCTTGGCTTTTCTCACTTTAGTATCTCCTTCATAGGTGATAATATTTTCTCAAGCATCTTTGGTATAACTATAGTTCATCACCTTCAAAAGTTTTGAATCAACCAATCCACACAAAATACCATTCTTAGCTTTGGCATTACATTCATATAATTTGAATTTAGTTGGATATGTAAGAGGAGTGGTAGGAGCAACATAACCACTTTTAACTGATTGCCACACACCAAACCCAAGAGATTTTAGGTGTACTTCCATTCTCATTTTCTAGAAAGAGTAAATAGTCCCATCAAACCTAAGACCCTTGTATGAACCATCACATGCCATCTCGGATCTTTGCCTCAAGCTATTAAGCTTCTATAAAGGAAATTGACTCTAATAACAATTGTTGAACACACCCAAAGATTGAGAGGGGGGTGAATCAATCTACACAAAAAAACCCCTTCTAAAACTTAACACTTTCAACACAATCCAACCTTCTTTATTAGATCAATACCTTAAAAAATTACATTAACAACTTGAATGGTATAGTAGTTTGAATCCTTAGTAACTTCAACAACCTTTAAGCAATGCAAGATATATCAATTCTACTTCTAACCAAAGAAATAGTGAGAAAGAAACAAATAACACACACATGCATAAGGAAAACACCACATTTACATGGAAAACCCAATGAGGGAAAAACCATGATGAGAGTTAACTCATAATATAAAAGTTCACTACCAAAAAGACTTGCAAGAAGGCTCATTTCCTTAGAGCAAGAAACAAAAGGACTTGCAGGACTGAAGCAAACACAACTTCAGGAGCAAGATACAAAGGACCTATTGAGATTCACTATCTTAGAGAAGGATACAAAGATTTAGATAAATATTAGAATGATTATCAACATATAACACTTTGTTGAATGAGGCATTATAGAAAAATTGATCTTTCATTTCACATGCTTTAGCACTATCACTATTGTATATTCAATATGATTCACACACAGAGTTCTTTTCAAATGTATACTACTCCATCATGTTGGATCTAAAATGATATTTCTTTTATATTCACCACAACACTTGAAATATATCACAACACATCTTCCATTACTGGCACATCCCCCCATGCACATAGTGCAAGTAGAGGAACAAGCCTTGTCAGCTAGATTTCCACAAATATCCTAGAAAGATAACTCAAGAAATAATGCAACACAAAAATGGCCAATTAGCAACATGAAGATGACATGGGGATGTTCCCTAAACATCTAACAACACTTTCATACATCACATGCCACTCTCGGATCTTTGCCTCATAGCCTATTAAGCTTCACTATAAAGGAAATTGACTCTAATAACAATTGTTGAACACACCCAAAGATTGAGAGGGGGGTGAATCAATCTACACAAAAAAACCCCTTCTAAAACTTAACACTTTCAACACAATCCAACCTTCTTTATTAGATCAATACCTTAAAAAATTACATTAACAACTTGAATGGTATAGTAGTTTGAATCCTTAGTAACTTCAACAACCTTTAAGCAATGCAAGATATATCAATTCTACTTCTAACCAAAGAAATAGTGAGAAAGAAACAAATAACACACACATGCATAAGGAAAACACCACATTTACATGGAAAACCCAATGAGGGAAAAACCATGATGAGAGTTAACTCATAATATAAAAGTTCACTACCAAAAAGACTTGCAAGAAGGCTCATTTCCTTAGAGCAAGAAACAAAAGGACTTGCAGGACTGAAGCAAACACAACTTCAGGAGCAAGATACAAAGGACCTATTGAGATTCACTATCTTAGAGAAGGATACAAAGATTTAGATAAATATTAGAATGATTATCAACATATAACACTTTGTTGAATGAGGCATTATAGAAAAATTGATCTTTCATTTCACATGCTTTAGCACTATCACTATTGTATATTCAATATGATTCACACACAGAGTTCTTTTCAAATGTATACTACTCCATCATGTTGGATCTAAAATGATATTTCTTTTATATTCACCACAACACTTGAAATATATCACAACACATCTTCCATTACTGGCACATCCCCCCATGCACATAGTGCAAGTAGAGGAACAAGCCTTGTCAGCTAGATTTCCACAAATATCCTAGAAAGATAACTCAAGAAATAATGCAACACAAAAATGGCCAATTAGCAACATGAAGATGACATGGGGATGTTCCCTAAACATCTAACAACACTTTCATACACGTCTTCCATACTGTCATGCCATCACCAACCACTACAGATCAAACAAGTGCATAATACTTCATTTAGGAAGCACATAACACATAGCCAGATGATGTACCACTAGTAGAACAACTTGAAAATCACATCAAAATGGGAGATTAGAACTAAGAAATTGCACAAATGTTGAGAGAAAATTCACTAAGCCACAAGAGTAGAGACATCAATGTGGAGAAATACATAAGACTAGTCTGGACAACCAACGACACTGCTAGTCTTCTACAATTCACATAGATCTCCTTGGCAACACAAGTAACCAAAAAATATAGGAGTGCAACATCCATAGAATAGTGACATTGAATACCAATCCACAAGACCAAAGCATCAATGATAGAGGAATGGAGAGCATTCTCCCACATAGACTTTACTGCAGCTTCTTGAACCAAAAACACTTAAGCAACTTATGGATGCTAGGACTTCCTTTCAGAAACATCAAGAGAGACCATAAGACATACTATAGACCTTCAAAAACATCTCTCCTCAATTAGTCATGCTTCTAATCCTCATCTGAATATATCATTATGAAATCAACTCTGTTGTTAGTAACAATGCATTATATGAACTTTAGCAAATCTTCTTTGATAAGGAATGACATATAATCATGAACTTTCAACAATTCTTATTTGATAAGGCATGAAATCCAACCATAAAATTCATCACTAACATTAGCCCAAACTAAGTATAACAATAAAAGCTAACACCAAGGACTAATGAATTACTTCTCAAGTGTTGGTATCAATGACAACAACAGCCAATGAAAACAATATTAGGAATAGGCAAGTCACCTCATGAACTAATTTTGGTATGAACATCAAATACTAGGCCACTATTTTTGGCATCCATATACATTAATAAAGTGATCAATGGTGATAAAAAATATTAAAACAATAGCTATATGCGTGGATGATTCCTATGTTGAAGTGTTATTTAGAACAAGTGTGATAAGGAGAAAATAATAACACTAGCATGGGAACATGAGCTAGGTGGAATTGACCCAATTATTTAGCATGATTTCAAAGGGGATTACACTAATGAAATACTTGACAAGAGTAAAATTTTCAAGCCATTTACATGTATTTCTAAAACATTAAATATATTTAAAACAATATTACTTGAATATGTGAGTTACCTCATGAACTAATTTTTGTATGAACTTGCAACAATGATTTGATGCCATTTTCCTATGTGTCTAACATAGCCACATTAACATCAAATACTAAGACATGTTACATGAGTGGTAACTAGACACAAAGAAAAAAAAGATTTAAGATGAGAATCTTTTTAAGAAAATAGCTATAAATGTGGAGGACTCTTATGCTAACATGTAGTTTAAATCAAGGGCGATAAAGATGAGAGAATGACACTAGTGAGGAAATGCAAACCAAGATAAATCAAAACCCTAGTAAATATGTCCCATCGTTAAATAAAATAAAATAGAAATCATTTAGTATTATTTCCTTTTTAACTAGAAAATTAAATATAAAAATAAAAATATTACCCACAAAGATTGAATCCACTTTCTTATAACTTTCATAAGAATATTTTTGATACATTCTTACTTTTCAATGAATTCATATCATACAAGAGAGAAAAAATATATATATATATACAATTTTATTTATAAAAGAGATTTAATTCTAAAATTAATGTTTACCTCAAAAAAAAAAAAAAATTTAAATATTCCAAACTTTTAATAATATTAGTTTATGATTTTACATATAAAAACAGTACATTATTTTACAAAGTTTATACATCATGCACAAAGATAAAAAATAAAGAACTTAAAAATAAAAAAAACAACAAACAATAGTAATCTTAGAAAAAACAATTGGCTCACCCATTACACTTCTACATCATGGCACAAATGCTAGTATTAATATTCATGGTTGATTTAATTATGAAAAATCTTTTTTCCATGATAAATTGAAAAAAGTACTGTATATTTCATTTTATTTTTCATGACAAATTGGCATAGAATACTTTACTAAGGTTAGGAATGGATAACTACCTTTAAGGAAAAGCTTATTTATATTTAAGTAAATAAATTAGTTATCAAAATATTTACTTAGACATGTTATTCTTTCATTCATATGAAGGAAAAGGTGTAGAGCTGTTTTTAACAGTCTAAATGATGATCAGGGAACTGCATTTTTCAGACTTTACTCAGACATTTTTTATCGTCTGATCTCTTTGTTTTCTTATTTACAGACTGAAGCTGAGAAGAATCTAAAGATTGACTTTCAAATTCAACAGATCAAGCTTCAAGTCAATCAGCTTTTCAGGAAGAGGATGGTCACCGTCTCCCATGACCTAAAGTCTTTTTTTCAAGATTGATTTTGTTATCCACTTTGGGTGGTTGTTAGTGGCTGGTTCTTCATGTAATTTCTGTAATTGTATCACTTGTACTGCTACAGGCTGTTGGCTCGCCTTGTCTCTTTATATCGATGTATGTCTTAGCTTTTGTAGTAAGTTATGCTATACTGCCATTGTTACAGCTATACTCTTGTAATTTTCTTTTACAGTTTTTCACTGCATTTTCATTGTAATTTCAACATTTTTCTCAATAAAAAATAAATATATATTTACTTTGTTCCCAAATTTCCATAACATTTATATAAAAATTTAAATAGGGCCTACTACAATTGAGTGGGTAGTTTAAAAGTAGAGACTGTGACACTGTCTGGGAACCAAGATAGGTACACCGCAGTACTCTTGTATTCAAAGGTCTCAAGTTCTTCTGGATGCGTTTTCACATATTTCTTAAAATCAGCAGGTCCCATTATGGCCCCCATATTATCTGCAAATATTCCACTACCATTTCCCACCATTAAATTTTCCTTCAACAAAAGATAGTCTGGCATATAATAGTATTTCAATGGTCAAAGAAAACAAAATCAAAGTAAGGGGAATTCATTTTCTGCAGAAATTCTTGGCTGCATCAAGATGCTCATTGCATTTTCCTTCCACGACATCTACTTTGGACAACCCTGCCAAACATAGACACGTTAGATATAAGTTTTCAACTCGGAGTATAGAAAATTGAATGTAAGTGTAGCTTAAAACTTGTGCACTGTAAAAATAAGTTAGCTTTTAATTCAAAGGTAAATTAGGCCAACCTTTAGATAGCAAGCCCTCAAATCAAAATAAAGTTCAACAAACTAATTCCCTATCGTATCAGCAGAATTTGCTGCTGTTGTATTGACCTTGCTGGTGTTTTATGGCGTGGCTTTGTATCAAAAAAAATTTGCTGGTATATTGTCTTTGTTGATGTAACTGTTTGTAAATTCTGATTTTGTTAATAAAGTCCTTATTCCAATAATAAAAAAAAAACTAATTCCCTATCGTATCATTAAAAATTAAAAAATCATGCAATAAAAACAAAATGACCAGTAGAGGGAAGTAGGTCTTTATCATTAGTCTTGAGCTCCACTATTACAAATTGTATCTTCGTTGCTCTTAAATATCATTCATTCAATTTGTGGTTAATTAATAAATTTTCTTCTAAAAAAAATTAATATTTATTCACCATTTCAAATTTCATTATAAGAAATAGTATTATTTTTTCTGTATATTATAATTAGTATACATATATTAAATATTAATGTATGTAAAATATGCCAAGAGTTATCCTTCTCAAGACACCTATTTTATATATATTAATATTTAATATATGTATGCTAGTATTATTATCCAGTTTCCATTTAGAAAAATACATCATAGCACAATCAAGCGATTTGAGATATTTGAGCTAGTGTATCTAATAAGCTGCGAACTTCTACCATATAGATTTCCATTGGTTGACATAGATTGAGGATATAAATGTTACATTAGTGTGAATGGTAGAGAAGTGGTGCATGCAGGGCACTCTCAGGTGAAGATGGAAATGATAATTTCATTGCCGGTTTGCCCTTCTCCATCAGTTCTAACTCACAGCTCTGGCATAATTGTGTTTCCTAGCATCACGATATCTATCCTTTATCCTTGAAGTCTTCCCCTTCATGACTTCTCAGTTGTGTGAATGTCATCAATAAAAATCCCAATGATATTCATTACATCTATTGTTCATGATGCAGGTGTACAAGGCCTACATGTTGGCTTCATTTAAATCTCCTTTAATTGAAAGTGAAGCCATAGGAACCCCCATCTAGAAGGAGGCCATTCATACTTTCTCTCATTTAAAATCCAATTGGAAAAAGCTTTTGAACATAAACCCTACGCCTTTCGCATTTAGATCGACTTCTGTTGATTGTCATTGTACTTTTAATAACCTTTATATGCTCTAGACTCTTTCAACTTAAAAACCTTGGAGACTGCCCTTTTTTGATCACCCATAATTTGCTGCCCTCCTATGGTCTTTGGTCATATGATTGTTCCGCTGCTTATTGCAAAGGTCTGAAACTTTGAGTGCCATAAAACTGTCATATAGAACATGCTTATTGAATATCTTTTATCTTTTTGCTCAGATAGGGTTTTGAACTTGACTTGACAGTCTTATGGTATTGCTCACTGTCCTGTCTGACCAAAACAATGTCCTTGTGAACTGTCTTCAAGACTGTCTTCAAGATTGTCCTCTGCTCCCTTTCATTTGACTGTATATTGTCCTTTAAGTATAGGTAGCATTGTTCATATTACAGTTCTTTGTCAAAACTCTTCCCCTGCCATCCTTCTCTGCACTGCTCACGACTGTTAATTCAAATTTCAAAGGTTTTGAAGGGACTGTCCATTTGATTTGACTGTGCATTTAAATCATCTTTGTCATTGATGCTTGAAGACTCACGACTGACCCCTTTTGAACCTTGTGACTGTCCTTTTCATTGTGCATGATGACTGTCCTTGAATAAAATTAAAGTATTGTCCCTTGGTCAAATGCCATGTCCTTTGAAATTGAAATGGTTATTGTGCCTTGACCATGTTTGTATGGACTGTTTGTTTGAGATATCCATTTATGTACTATTAGCTGTCATTTAAGGGTCTTCATGAATTTTGTAGAGTATATGACTGATCTTCACTGATTACTGTGATCCATTTATGACTGTGATCTATTTGATTACTTTGAATCTTTGCTCCTTGGACTACAAAACTCACATAGCCATAGTCCACGTTTCATACATCTTTATGACTTATATAATGTCATCCCATGCATGCATTTAGACTGGCATCTATCCCCTCTACTTCATGTATGCCCTTTGATTGACTGTCTTATTTCCTTATTGTGACACTTAAAAGCATTGTTACCTAGGGTTTCACCGTCATGAAAACCCTAAGGGTCTTCCCGTGGTGAATGTTCATTCCTTTGCACAGTCCATACTCACTTTCAACCTTAAAGGACCGCCCTCTTGCAAATTAGTCCTTCATTATTCTTGATTGCTAAAGACTTGCATGAAGTCTGTCCTTCAAGCCTTTAAGACTTGTGATCACTGCTCTCTTTGATTGATCCACCCTTATGTCCTCACTGTTGTTCTTACAAACTCTGTCCTACTGTGAAAAATCACTGTCATGAAGTGGCAGTAAGTCATAAAGGCTGTGACAGTTGCAAATCGCATTCACAAGCTCTTCAAGTACATAGACATATCTACATTTGACTGACCTCTTTTGATTTGACTGTCATATTTGAAGCCTTCTTTTGTTAAAATTTATGACTGCCCCTTATCTTTTGGAGACTCCCTTAAGACAATTATGACTGTCCATTAGAAAGTTTTTAAAGAGGAGCACCCATGATTGGTGGCTGTCTTCCTTTCATAGATCTCATTAAAGTGACTGTCCTTAACATTCTTGCTTGCTCTTTCCATGGATGGCTGTGATTTCTCTCTTGATGACTGTCCATGAAGGTTATCTGTTGTCCTCTTACATCTCCACAGATCTTGGCTGCTTTCATTCCTTCACAATGTGCATCTGCCCTTAACCCCTTTGTGACATGGTGACTACCTCTTGACCTTATTACAGACCTGCCATTGTCTTTATGGATTGGTGATTGTCAACTTGGAATTTGTATCACCTCTGCCCTACTGTCATGCATTGGCTGTCCATTTTAATCTCTCTCCATGACTGCCACAACACAGTCATAAATATCATTGATTATACTTCAATGTGATGCATTGTTTTGTTTTCCTTGCAACGAAGGATTGCCCCTGATCCTCATTACAGTCATAAGAATGTCCTGTCACATTCTCAAATGTTTATAACTCCTTTATTTCCTTTTTACTATTATTTGACCTTCATTCATAGCTCACTGATAACACTTCACTAACTTTCTACTTGGACAATGCTCCTAAAAACTGCCCTTTCAACACTGCCCATGTGATTGTAGACTGTCCTTCACACTCATAAATGTCATTGATCCTTAAAAACTTCATATGATAGTCCTTTTTAGATAACTGTCTTGCATGACTTGATATTGCAAGGTTTAAAACTGTCTCATGCTCTTGCGCCTTATTCGTAAGGTGACTGTTCTTGTATCTGCATACCCATGGTGGCTTTCTCTCTTTTGATTCAGAGCTTTTATCTGCACTTGATGCTGTGTGACCTCCCAGATACGTAGAATAAAGCATTGACGTACACTGAGTGCTGAATGATTTTCTCCATGTTTTGAAAAGCTTATAGAAATTTCATAAGCATCTTTCCTATTAAAATTGAAACCCTCTAAAAGCTATGGCAAGCTCAAAGGCGTACCTGGTAGTTGACACGAAAAACTAATGCAAAGTCTCAACCTCTTCATCTTCTTGTCTTTATGGTGAAATATTTGCAACCACTCCTGAAAACTCCATTCAAGCTCCTCCAATCTTCAGTTGCAGAAAAATGGAGAAACCCTGGCCCCTCTTCCCACGTGAAGCTTTCTCCTCCTCAAATTTCAGTGCCGAAACATCAAGTTCAACCTTCAACTTTGCTTTTCAACATGACTCCCTTGATTTGATTTTTCTTTTTGCTTTTCCATGCCATTTTACCTAAGTTTGGCGTGGAAACCTTTACCTATACACATTAGAATCATTTTTGCCAAGCCTGAACTCTTTGGAGTAGGAAAGAAAAGAAGAGCACATTGTTAAAAGAACTGCTTGTATTCTATGGGTTCAATTAGGGCTCCCTCTATGTTCAATAAAGATTGTAAGGACAATCATACGAATGACTCTTTAAAGTCGGAAGGAAGAGGTGAGAATAATCCCCAAATATCAATGAAAACAAATGCAAATTTTGTTACAGTGACTCTTCTCTTCGATTTTGAATATCATATGCCCATATCAATATTCAGAATCGAAGAGAAGAGTCACTGCAACAGCATTCATCATTTGTCCTGGCGCTTTCGAATCTCTCGGAGAGCAACGGTTCCAGGCCTGAAGCAGGGCCACTCTTCCTCGCCGCCTTAGTTGCCAACTGCTTGCAAGGGGCCTTCCCTCCAGTTGATTTCCTTGCTGTCTGCTTTGTGCAACAAATTTTCTGCAGCAAACCGAAATATATAGCCCCATTCTGTATCGAAACGGTTTGCATGCAATGTGATGGAATGGAATGGGTTGTATCGGAACGGTTTGCATGTCAGTTACATAGCTGGTCATTTCCTTCGTAACCGACAGTAGTAATCACTGCCAGCAAGGACGTCAATTTTAACGTGACTTCTTTCTATTGACACAGACTCGTTGTCGTTGTAATGGTTAAGTACATTCAATATTTGTGATTTGTGTTGGGATAAAAATCACACTTCGACAATCTTAGAGTATTATTCTATCGACAAGGCTAAGGATTCGTATTTGTAAAGATAGAAGAACTCATCAAGAAAGTATGGATGATTTAAAATCATTTTTTTAAGGTGGATATTACCTCCTTCACCTTTGCTTGACTACATTATGTCTTCTCTAGACCATAAAACTCATGTCAAACAAATTTTTGTCTCACATAGAAAATATTTGTTTTTTTAATTTGAATCATCTAAGGACCCTAAGAATTCCATTAAAATCTAGATTGACGACTAGTGCCTAATTAAGAGTGTCATGTATATCAAACTTCCTAATGCATGCTATAAGTGCTAATCCTCTAACAATAAAATCAAGGATGTTCTTTTATTACCTAACCTTCCAAGTCAACTCCCAAGTTGAGTATGGAACATATTAGAGATTCTCATCCTCACAAAAATGAGGACTTCCAAAGTGAGTATGAAACATATTAAACATTCTTATCTTCTCTAAAATGAGTCTAGTATCCTCTAGGCCTCATTACCTTCTATTATTTCAATAATCCATATGACACACAAGGATAAGCCTTAACACTAAGTAGAAAGAGACTCCAAATCTCTAGAATCGTGTGAAAGGTAGAAAAAATCCAAGCCACATGATGAAAGCCTTGTCATTATTAGGAGAATCCTGAAGAATGTATATGTGAGTATTTCTACGCTTCAAATAGGAAGCCTTGGGAGGGACCCAATAGGGAGAGTAATATACATGTTTGGAATATAAAATTTTAGATCACGATCAAAATTTTCATGTGAGCGAAAAATGTTTGGTGATCTAGTAGGCTAGCTTCATTTTAATTTTGGGAATAATTTCCTACCACAATGAGGATGTAGAAGATTCAAAGGAAAATGAAGTGCTAAAGAAATTAAATACTTCCTCATCATCAGTATACTTCCTTGTATAAATTTTAAGATAAGTAGGCTTAGCAGAGAAAGGATATCAATAATATTGGACTTTTTCCCATTAAATAATTGAACAAGAGGCCTTATAAAAAAATTTTGAGTAGAGAAAAAATAATTTTGATATTGTGTTCTTCCTCTACAAGTGTAAGAAAGGAGTCATCTACAAGATACCCACTCACCATCTAAATTTAAAATTAGGAAAAGAAAATACTTTGACCAAATTCTAGGAGACATCATAGGAGATATCTAGAGCCTTTGGATATAATCACATAAAGGGGAGGAGCCATAGGGAATACTTGATGGAGTGAACGAAAGGCCGAAAAGGGTTAGATAGATGACCATTAATGGTGAGCAATCATAGGTATTTACAAAGAGAGTTTTGACTAGGTGCACAATTTGAGGACCAAATCCCAAGGCTTGAAGCATGACACGAATAAAAGGAAAATCAATAAATTTATAAGCTTTTAAGAAATAAATCTTAATTAAAATAGCTTACTGGTATGAGTAGTGAGCCCATTCCATCCCTTCCAAAACAGTAATTATGTTATATGTAATATATCTATATTTTATGGACCCAAATTTATTAAGATGCATGATTTGAGGAAGAAGGGGGTGCAAATTCAGAGAAACATATATTTTTTAAATAATTTTATAAGAGACATTGAGAAAGGAAATTTGTCTCTAATTGTAAACATCTTTTGGATCTCCTAATTTGGGTAGTGCTTGTTAATATTTTCTTTATTGATCAATTTACCTAGAGTATTACTTTGAAGGAATTTTAGATACACATTATGAAGATCTTGTATAGCTAATTCATGGAGAGATTTATAGAATTGATAAGGAAATCCATCACAATCAAGGGTCCTTTTGTTGGCCATACAAAAATAATAAATATCCTTGGGAAGATTAAAAAGAGTGAAAAGGTCACAAACAACTCTATGCGAAGGGGAGGCCATGACATGGTACAACCATAAATTACTAAAAATAATATTATCATTAAGAAGAGTTATTTTATGATGTGAATATTGCTCATATTAGTGAAAAAAATCCTAGAGTATATCAATAAGTTTAGTTAAGAGTTGGTTTTCTTCATATTTTTAACGTCTTGAGAAGTATGTCAAGAGCACAAAGCTTGAAAGGTTCTTTAGAATATTTTTCTATGAATTTAAGAAAATGGAGGAAATATTTAAAAGTTATTCTCTTCTGGTTGTGTGATAATTAGCAATATGCTTTTAATGGTGCATCTTGGAAACATGCATCTACAAGGCATAATCAAAGAGATGGGCTTCATATATGGTACTATATTGGTGGAGCTCCAAGGTGGTAGCCCTGTATGAGTAGTGATGAAAATATTCTAGTTGGTACACATAAATGTAAAGGAAGTAAGAGGCGCATTTGAGAGCACAATTTCACTAATTAATCAAATCTATATGTCGAGTAGGAAAATGTTTGAGATTCCAAACATGTCATATGTGAGACATCATGTTTTGATGAGTCAAAAATTATGTACTTAAGACAAGTATCACTCAACTTGGACAATAAAAATATCCATGGGAAGATGATTGAAAAGAATAATATCTAGCAATGGATCTATTCATAAAGGGAAACAATCAAGCCTTTTTAAAACTTTGTTAGGACTTTTGCTAAAATTAATCCATGTAAACCAATGGAAATGAGTGTGGTAGTAGTCCATTGGGATGAAAAAGCCCCATTTTTTTGTGCACATAGTACCAAACTTCTCATTCACTACTTATACATCTCATTGGATTAGTACCATACTTGTCACATGCCATCTTAACCATATTGAGATGTTTGTATAAAATACAAGTGGATGTAAGAATTGAATAAACCATCTAAAGTAAAATAGAAGATATTTTAATAACATCATTGGATGCATGAACTCAACTCCAAAGAAATGACTGCTAATATTGAAAACAACCCATAATACCCTATTAGGGGGCTCACATCCATGATAAAATAAATGTGAGTTCTCTCTTAAGAGAGAGAAAGGTGACAACTTCTCAATGACTCACATCATGATTTGTACATTCATTTGTTGGCTAAATAACTTGATAACCTACAAAAAGAAAAAAAATTAACTTCCTATAAATAAAGGATATTCAAACCTAGAAATTGATGTCAAGTATCTCACATTGAATACTTCTTGGGGAGGTTTATAAGAAACTTGTCATTCCATGAGACAAAATTAATTATTCTTTGTTGAGAGACATATCCTCACTATCTAGTTTGACATTATTAAGAATTGCATAGTCATTCTATAAAATTTCCTCTCTTGAGAAGTAACCTAGTTAAATAAATTAGGGACTAAATTATTTTATTTAGAATAAATTCCTCTTATAAGCACCTAGAAGGACTATGGGAGTGTGATAGGGCCACTAATAGGGGGGGGGGGAAGGGAGGTTGAACAATAGTTTTGAAGATGAAATCAATGTTAGAAGAGGTGTCTTGGTGTACTTGAATTTATTTGCCTTGTTGGATAGCTCCCTATTAGAGATATTTATTTCCCTTACATGGTTGTTTTAAAATAACATCATTTGGTTTCATGGTAGTCTAACCACCATTATCAACTTAATTCTTAATTAGCAGAATGTTAGGGTTCTAGTTGTTCTTACAACCCCCTTACTTTTTAGGTAGAGAGACCTCACTATCAGGTCAAGGATATGGCTTACTACAAGATGTAACTAAGGGTTAATCCTTGACCTTGTGATCAAATGATTGACTATTGAAGCAAGTATTTAGAAGATTAAGATGAATAACATCTTGAGAATGACACATGTAGCCAATTTATATATCAACATTTTCCTTTAAGTCTTTGGAATTGTTAATTTTAACACAAAATCTTTTAAAGAATGAGTTGAGAAGAACCTTTTTGGCTCAAAATAAATGAATTTATTGAGTAAGATAGCAACTTGAATCAAGAAATATAATCATATCAAAGGTAGATCTAGAAATTCCATGTAGACATGAAACAAAGGTCCCATTCTTTGAAGATAATAAATTCTTAAGTCCAATTTGGGAAGATCAAAGGGGGCACATAGACAAACTGGAGCCAATGTTTGAGGATGCCTTTTGCAAAACTAGAATCCACAAAGTGATAAAATAAAAAATAAAAACATCCTTAATGAAGTTTTTGACAATATCAAGACAAACCCCAAGCATGATTCAAGCTTTATTAACGTTGACCATTAACATGCTTTTTAGTGGGGATTATCTGAATACAATATATTTATCAAAATAAGAACCATATCTGAAAGTGAAGAGGCTGTCCCGAGAATATGAAAGAAGTTTGGTAGCCAAAAGAAATCAACTAAAGTAAAAAAGGCGAAAAATTCTTAATAAAAATTTGGATAGCATCAAAACTCAAGCTTTGCTAACTTTGTCTCTTAGCATTCCTCCTAACAAAACATCCTCTTAAAGTAAGAACCACATCCAGAGGTGACCCTCCCAACATAAGGAGATAAGAGGGTGAGAGGCCCCTGAGAGGATACGAAAGGAGGCGGCAGGCAGAAGAGACCAACTAACACGACTGTTACTAAGCTAGTAAAAAAAATTATTGCCTCAGCCTCACCTTCGGCCTCAATATGGGGAATGTGCAACTGTAAATACTTTGTTTTTCGTAGCATTTACTATTGTATCTTACTTATTAACATTTGGGTCACACAGATCTTCCCTGATCCATTAACAAGATGAACATACATGATTTCTATAACTAAATCTCGTACCTGCAAGCTCGATAATTTGCCTGGCGATGTTGCAATTATCTGCGCTCATCTCAAAACTCAGAAGCTTACTACCCTCCTTGTGCAGCTGCGAAGCAATCCTCACAGCAGAGTTCCCGCAGAATGTCCCGAGCTCAAGAACCACCCGTGGATTATACGTCTCAAAGGCCTTATCTAAAATGGATCCCTTGTCGTCCCCAATGTTCATGCACCAGCTGAAGGTCTTTGCAAAGGTGTCCATTGCATTCAGGACGGAGAGGGGATTTCCCTTCTCAGCCGTTTTGATGACATGGTCGAGCAAAGCCTTCTCTCGCCCTTCCCCTGCTTGACCCGTCGTAACGAGCTCCTTCATGTTCATCATTGCTTTCAGGAAGGAAAAGGTCGTGGACAGAGCCGCAAGAGCCATGTTGATCTGTAATGAAGATATCAATGTTTGTGAGCCTGAATGGGATTAAACACCCTCGTGGAAAATAATAGGAAAGCAATATTCTTGTCGCTCAACATAAAATGCCGGCACGTTGTGTCGCTCTTCTTGTTCATTGTTGTGGAGTTTTCCATGGCCGATGATTACATCTGGTGTAAAAGAATCGTCAAAATCGTTTTCTTTTATTTGCAATTTCTATGCATCGTGTCATTGGAATAAATGATATTACGTGTAAAACATTGCGGATGTGACGTGTGGAATGACTAGATACCTTCACGCACTTGATGTGTTATGAGTAAGTGAAGAAAGTCTTGTGAGAAGCGGCTGGCATTATTCGTTGAAGAATATCTTGCGAGACGCTTTGTCCTAAGTCTGATTGCTGCATGAAGTATTTTCTACAGTAAAATATAATTAAAATTTAGGAAGATTTTATTCCATAAAAGAGGATAAGATATTGTAGAGGCATTTTTGGAGTGTAATGATATAAAGTGTGTTAACAAAAATTCTTATCTTTTATCTTTTATTTTAAATTTTACATTATTTTGTTTATCAAAATATTAATATTTAATAAAATATAATGTTTTAAAAATATGTTTCATGTAATATTTATGTTTCCATGTATGAGTAAATGAAAGAGTTCCTAAATAAAGTAAATTGACTTTTAAATGAATAAAGTAGCTTCAAATTGATAGATCTTAACATTTTTTAAATATTTAAATAGCTATTCAATACCTTATTTCTTAAAATTTGAAGGGTCATATTGAATAGCTAATGACCATTGAGTGTGATTCAAAACATTGACTAAAAACATATATAGTTTAAAACAAAATCTTGCATTACTACTCCATCGACTATGAGAAAATCATACCAACTATAACTAATAATCATTATTAACAAAATTGTTTAATAGATAGGATTGGATAGATCATTATGTTCATATATGTATATGAGTCATCTTTCATTGCAATCTTTTTACTAATTTTATAAGAAAATACATTATATTGGATGCTCGACAATATTTCTCAAACTTGAAGGCTTTTGTTTATAGGAGTTGAAAATTGTAGGTTTAATGCTTTCTTTTCTTCACTGTGTAGTGATCATAAGATGAGACATGGAGGCATTACTTCTTTTGTTTTTTCCTAGGTGGTAGTAACACATCGTAAGTCATGGATGTGACCTCATTTGTTGTGTTTTGTGGGTCCTATTTAATAATAATAACCACTACTAATTGGCTTATGCATGAGGATTTCAATGTGGTCGACTTGGCCTTTCACAAATACAAATAATTTCATATGTGATGACCAACTAGAAAAAGAGAGGCTTAGTATCACATGTATAATAAATTGAGTTTTTTCATTCCAAATGTTGGCCACCATCTTTTTATTTTCACTTGATATATGTGGACTAATTTATGGTCAAGTGCAAAGAAAATTCTTAAACATCTTGATAGGGTTATATTGTTAGGACAACCTATCTTTCCCCTTGTCAACAATTTTCAATTACAAGTGGACCATTTATCAAATATTATTCTTTAAATTATCTTCTAGTCTAATTTTGTGTTGAGGGGAAAATTGTGATCCTTAAAGTGGAAGATTTTTTTTTTTTTAATGATGAAATTCATGAATGTGTGAATATTTTGAATCAATGCATCTTATTTTAGAAAATATAATGAAATGACCAAGAGCCTAAATTATAGTGATTTAATATTAATTGGTTTGATAGGAATTAAGTCATCAAATTAATATTTATGAAACATTTATATCACTATATTTTCACCACAACAAACTACACATTTTTAGTAGGATTCAATCACATAGAATTTTAGAGACATATTTTAGTTAATTGATATAATTGCTAATACCATTATGAATCCACCCTATATGAGGACCAATTTCATCATTTCCATTATAACTCCATGTACTTATTAGAGCCATAATTTCCTTATGTTGGTGAGAATAGGGATATCACCTAACTAGTTCACCTTCTAGGTCTGAGTCATATTGATTACTTTACTTAGGGTACATATAGGATACTTATCACTTGTTGTTTCATATCATAAGATTAAGACACTGGTCATTATTTTATGATGTCTTATGTGTCACCTTGTCCTATGCAATCAAGGGATTCTTATTGTAACTTTAAACAATTCAAATATATTTTATTTACATTCTTTGATAGGAATAGGTTTTATTCTTATCATATTGATCTTCTCATTTATTTGTTCTTTCCAGTAAACCTCTAGATCTTGGGTGGTTATCTTTATAGATAAATCTTACATGGTTTTAGAGCTTGTTGAGTACCTTTGGTTATGTTTTTGGGAGATCTTGAGTGTAAGTTTTGTTTTCTATTAAAAATTATGTATGTTCATTTCTTATATCAAATAATGACCTAAGGAATTATAATTTTTTTTATAGAGATACCAAATTATGGGGGGTTCCTCTTTATAGATTTGTATTAGATCATGCTAATACGAATTAAAGCTAACCATTTAGTTCAAGGCATCTTATAAATTCATTTATCCATTTTTACTTTTTTAAATTGGATATAAAAACCATATCAATAATGGTTTGAAGTTGGGAGGAGGTCACTAGATCTAGAAGGTAGCTGCATATTTAGAGTATTTTAAATCAAATAGAATCTATCCATCACATTTGTGAACCATAGATTTTGTGGTTTCTCTAGGCTACTCTTGCACTCTTAGGGTTTTTCACCTAAAAGGAGAGGGATAAACCCTCAAAATCAATGTCGTTCACTCAATCTAATGTATATATGATGTGATTAAGGCTAAATGAGATGATCTACATGTAGCTAAGTGATTAAATTGATTGATTAAATATGTAAAACCTAAGAAATGCAACTTGTTTGAAAACACATTATGTAATGTAAAAACACCTAGAAATGAATGCAAATTGCAACAAAACTTGACGAAATTGAAAGTGTGCACTTGGAATATCGATGGAGACTAGAAATGACTTTTGGAATGCTGATAATTCTAATTTTCAGGCTTGGTGGGACTCATTCGCCATTCTAGGTGAATCAGTCCCAGTTTTGTAAAAAATAATTTGGAACCTATTTTAGATAAAAGGGTATCTAAAAATGTAGAAAACCAAAAAATGACCTAGAAGTGGGACTCATTCGCCAAGTGTTTACTTCCAAAACTCTGATTTTTGAACCTGAAAGTGAGTTTTTGTTGATATTTTGACTTGATTAATGAAGAGGAGACTTAAAAAACTTTTTAATGAAATATTCAACGATTTGTAAGCTTCCAAGAGGTCTAAATTTGCAAACACACAAGGAAAGAGAGAGAAATATTGAATGTTAGGGCATGAGTGTTAGCCTTGGTCAAACCCCTTTTAGGTAATTAAACCAAAATGGAGAAATAATGTAATGAAACATGCAATAATGGAATTGATTACCTTGCCATGATGTTTAATCTTGAATTTTTGCAAAAAAAATGAAGAATCTTCCCTTGAATGTTTGAAAATTGATGTCTTAATGCCTTGAAATGGTGAAGCCCTAACTTGTTTGATTTGAGATGGAAGAATAATTGATGGATGAATAATGAAGAATGGATGTGATTTAGGGTTTAGAGAGTTGATTTTAAAGGAAATTCACCTTATTAGCCTGAACATTGGATCCCTCAGGCTGACATGTGAAAATAATAAACTTAAATTTTAATTTTTCTGGCTCAATGGTAAAAAATGAGCCAAATGTGAATTATTCACCACCCATGGTGAATGGGTACCACTTGGATGGAACTAACTCTTCGTAGATGGTGAATGGGTCTCATAGGGTCTATTTGATAGTTAGGATGCCAAGAGATAAGGAAATAAGGTTTAAATTACAACTTTGTCAAGTATTAAATTATTAAATTTTGCCTCAAGATGCAAAATATGTGTTAATAGGGACCTACTAATGATGATGTAAAGAGTAATTAGGGCTTGGGACACAAAATTCAATGTGAAAGTGTGATTAAATACACTTTACAATACTAAAATGAGGTCCACATAGCCTAGGAAGGCACAAGAGCCAATGTGAATGTGCAAGACACATTACAACACTAGTTTAACATTAAGTTTAGTTCAAAAACCTTCTAGATTGATACAATAATGTTATTAAACAAATTTTATAATGTTGAATTAGGGAGAAATAAGTTTATTAACTCTAAAAATGCATGAAAGTATCTTACAACACTTTACAACACCTTTACAAGACATTGTTAAAAGCATGTTATTCAATTTGCAAGGGTCCAAGACCTAGTGTGGATGGGAAAACCACCTCACAACACTAATCAATTCCTCATTAAGTCCAATCTATCATGAATTATTCCCCAAGTCAATTAAGTTTCCTTTTTTCTATGGTACAATTTGAAAGGCCTAAGAACCTAAATATTGACCATTGATTCCTAATATTTAGATAAATTTTCCCTAAGTTCTCATATATTTCTGGTTCCCTTATCGTATGAATCATATAATCATCCATACCATTGTATAATCACAAAAATTATAGGTATTAATTGTTTGATATGGTGTATATATTAAAAAATGTTTTTTTAATTTAACTTATATATATTATATGAAAAAATCTAAAAATATTACTCTATGGGTATTACACGATCTATAGATTGGAAAGATACCCACTTTTGTAGAGGTGCTATGTGGTGCATGGTGTTGCACCCTTTCCACCCAACAATTGTTGGCAACCCCCACCATACTAAATAAAAAATGATATCACCAATAGTATTTAATCAAACACAAAATAAGGGTACCCTACCACAAAATTACCTCCAACAAGAGAATGTAATTTACAATGCTTGTTTGAGTGATTTTTAAGCTCAAGTGAGATAGTGGTTTTATACATTGAAAGGGGATTTTAGGAATATAATAGCTAATCAAATAATATTTTGATGATTTTTAGTTTTATAACTATTGACATCAACATGACATTAATAATGATATTAGTAGTTCACTTCACCCAATCTAGACCCCCTCTCCAATGTAATTTTAGTTTAATAAGTAGTTGATCTTTAGGAGGCCACAACTCAATCATTCAACCTCTTTTTGTGAGAGTTTGTTTATGATTTGGGTTAAATTTTATGAGCTTCATAATGGTGTAGATGAATTTGGATTTTGAATATTTTATTTAGAAATAATAGATTCTCATAATTTTTATTGAGAAAATTTTAACTTGGGAACATTCCAACCTTTAATTGGAGTCAAATAGTAATATTTTTGTGTATTTTTTAAAATTACATAATTTTTCAAGTAATTTTAGTGGTGTGGTCAAATTGATCTCATTTTGTAAAAAAATAATACTTTTATTTCTATGGCCAAACTTGACATCTATGATGTACTAAGATGAATAATTCATTTGCCTTGAGAGTGGCTACTATGATTGTGGTATGTATAAATTATCAAATCATAATTAGAGTTATTTCATTGAGTGGAAACTATATGAGTTTATGGTGAATTCCTCAACACCCCAAAATCACATGTAAGACAAAATAACTTCCACAAGGGAGATGGTATTACATAATTTTTCAAGTAATTTTAGTGGTGTGGTATGATTGATCTCATTTTGTTAAAAAATAATACTTTTATTTCTATATATGGCCAAACTTTACATCTATGATGTACTAAGATGAATACTTCATTTGTCTTGAGAGTGGCTACTATGATTGTGGTAAGTATAAATTATCAAATCATAATTAGAGTCATTTCATTGAGTGGAAACTATATGAGTTTATGGTGAATTCCTCAACACCCCAAAATCACATGTAAGACAAAATAACTTACACAAGGGAGATGGATTACATAATTTTTCAATTAATTTTAGTGGTGTGGTCAGATTGATCTCATTTTGTAAAAAAATAATACTTTTATTTCTATGGCCAAACTTGACATCTATGATGTACTAAGATGAATACTTCATTTGTCTTGAGAGTGGCTACTATGATTGTGGTAAGTATAAATTATCAAATCATAATTAGAGTTATTTCATTGAGTGGAAACTATATGAGTTTATGGTGAATCCTCAACACCCCAAAATAACATGTAAGTCAAAATAACTTCCACAAGGGAGATGGTATTACATAATTTTTCAAGTAGTTTTAGTGGTGTGGTCAGATTGATCTCATTTTGTAAAAAATTAATAATTTTATTTAAATGGAAAAAATTGACATCTATGATGTACTAAGATGAATACTTCATTTGTCTTGAGAGTGGCTACTATGATTGTGGTAAGTATAAATTATCAAATCATAATTAGAGTTATTTCATTGAGTGGAAACTATATGAGTTTATGGTGAATTCCTCAACACCCCAAAATCACATGTAAGACAAAATAACTTCCACAAGGGAGATGGTAGAGAGATCATGCTATGATTAACGATGCAAGAAGACCAAAATAACAACCATAATGAATATGGAAATGCACATATGATGCCTTACTTATATAGGCAAGGCAAGAAATAAGATTGGGCAAGATCATGACAAGTGTCTTAATCCTATCACATAAGACAACTAACTCATAACAACCTAGGACAAAAGTATCAAATAAACTCTAACTAGATAAGATAAGTGGCAACTAATAATGCTTAACTAGAAATATTACTTCCGAGGACTAAGTGGAGTTAACATGTAAATAGACCTAGATAGGTAAAACACCTATTTATAACAACATCTCCCCTTAAGTAAAACTTAGGGAGTGGATTATTATAAAAATGATACAAATATGGGTCTTGAATACGAGACCATTTTAGGTACCTATGTACAAATGCAATTTCAATCATTCAAAAAAAAAGAAAAGGAAACAACCTAGTGGGACAAAACTCCTCCCTAAAAGAGAGAAAAGATACAATAAATATCTCCATGAATAATGATAGGACAAAACCTCATTCAAGGAGAAAGAGACCCCCATAAGAGAGACATAGAAGAGACCATTCAATCACCCCTCCATGAAAAGATCCATCATAAATCCAATAAATCTCCATCCACACAAAGGATGAAAAGAGAGATAATATAGCCCCCCATAATGAGATAAACTGTTGTAAAGGAGCACTAGGAGTGCACTTGTGGAGTAACATAAGAATCCTTAATCTAAAAAGCAAAGGAAAGATAAATCTGATGCTAGAAACCATATTAGAGTCACTAAACAACTTAGGTCAAAACCATGATAAAGAAGCAATAGAATCAATGCTAAGGAACACTAGAAAAATCACAAACTGGCACAACCCTAGAATTTGTGAAGTAACAATTGATTGAAAAATGATCTAGAATTGAAATGAAGAGAAAATATCAAAATTGTACCCTCCCAACTATCAAAACATCTAAATAATCTTTAGAACACCATTTGGGGAAAAACTGAAATAGTGATCAACTTGTGATAGATACAAGAAAAAGTGCATGGATGGCAATGTAGAGCTCCTCAATACCTTTCTAACACTGCAAGAATCCTAAAATTCAAAGATCGTGGAAAAATGTTATGAGCTCAGGAGCCATAAAACAAGATCTAACTTAAAATAGTAATAAATACTAAAAAACAACAAAATTATGTAAGGGTGATCCCATAATAGTGGTTTACAATTTTTTGCCAAACTGGACAATGAAATTATTATTTTTAACTAAATCTTCACATTCAGGCACCTATAGCAGCTAAACTGTGAGGAATTTGAAGATGGTGCAAACTAGAGTCTCATCAATTTTTATCTGTAGATTCTAAAAATATTTTTTTCAAAATTTTAGGAATCAAATTGCACTTCTTTTTCCATCTCCCACGAAAATAGATTTTTTTCAGAAAACAACATTTTTAAAAAGTGATGCACACCATATAACGCATAAATTTTTTTCCATGAAGGATAAAATTCTAATTCTTTCAAATTTGGATTTGTAACTCTGATATCTAGTGCTTCCACTTGGTTAGATAGTTTTTTATTGAATATTTTTTCCTTAATCAAGTTTCAAAGTCAAACGAATTACCATTTAGACATAGCGCGACTGTATAAAGTGTAACTTTTTTTGTTTATGTCAAAATTTAATTTAATTTTTTTTGTTGAATCAAGGACTTCAATATCTAGTGCACTCATATTTTTCAATTTTTTTTTGATAATCTTCTATTTTTCCACATGTGAAGAACAAAGAAATTCATTTTCGATGAAAAACCTATGTTTAATAAAACATTAAAAACAAATACATAACAAAACCAAAACATATTAAAGTTATATTCATTAGATAGCTTGTTCTAAGGAATACCATAATCATTTGAAATAAATTTTAAATGAATTCATTTGATCCCCAAAATCTAAATCAAAAGTGATTTTTATCAGCATTTTGATAGGTGTAAAGGAGACGCATTTATAGGTATGGTTTAAAACTAGCCAGGTTCTATCCAAGGGGGTTTGATCTAAGGTGATTTGATCAAACCCTCTTCAATTGGAATCCTTAAAATGGAAATTTTTAAGGCTTAAATCATTATATTTTCTAAAAATATGTGATTTCAGCTAAAATTTGTTCCTCTCAGGAATTGTAAACCACTATTATGACAGCACCCGTAAAATAACCTACACCATGGAAAAATTTATAGTGCTAGATTTTCGATGATGACTCATTCAATTTGTTTTCCTCTTGGATTGCAAGTTATGATAAAAAAAGGCATATTTGGGGACATTTGAACACTAAACATGCACAAAGATCAAGCCCCTGGGGGCTCATCTTGTGACCACCAATGTGACCACGTTTATAAAATTCATAAAATTAAAACCCCACCTCCACCTAGTGGCGGTGTTGTGGGGGTGGGGCAGTTGAGAAGGTGGAAAGCGATGGGTTGCACCCCCTAGAGCTTAGCCCCCCGCTATAGTGAGCCTGGGGGCTTTAGTCCCCTTCTGGCCACTAGCCACAACAATATGGCTGGTGAAAAATTTAAACTTGTTGGCAATGATAAATATATATGTAGTGTCATATGGTCATCCTATACATAGGTATTAAAATAATATTTAAAAAAAAAACTTTCCAAATAATTAGTATGTGTACCATCCAATAGGGAATTAATAGCAAAACACCATATGGAGGAAGTCAATATGACTAGCCAAAATAAATTATCATATAGCTATAGGTGACACCAACACTTTCACAAGAGGAGAATATATTGTAGATACTTTTGAATATTCTTCTTGGTACAAACAATTACAAATTGCAATAGCAATCTACATAGGCTATATGACCAAGTATGGATTTGTACTATTGTACAACCTAAACAAATTTCCTCATGCCCCAAGAAAAATCTCAAAATTTGATGATTTGGTAGCCAATCCTTAGGTTCTTGGGCCTCTTAGATGCAATGGAAAGGTTGGTTTTCATCTAAACTACTTTGGAAAATTAGCTACCTCCTAGATTTGGCAACTGAAACATTTCCTTCAAACCCTTGTAGATTGGTCAAAGCATGATGAAAATTCATGAAATGAAAGACAAACCTGACTTTCTTTGATGCCCTAGATTCAATGGTGAGGTTCTCAAGACCCCAACTCATACCTAAAAAAAATTTCAATCCAAGATTGGACCCTCAAATCTAAGAAGAAGTTTGTAGCAATGAAGCTCTAATACCATACATCGGAGTTTATGGTGAATTCCTCAACACCCCATGACCATGTGTAAGATAAAATAGCTTCCACAAGAGAGATGGTAGAAATATCACACTATGATTAAGGATGAAAGAATGCCAAAATAATAATCACAATGAATATGGAGATGTACATATGGTGCCTTGCTTATATAGGCAAGGTGAGAAATAGGATTAGACAAGATCATTACAAGTGTCTTAATCCTATCACATGAGACAACTAAATCATAACAACCCAGGACAAAAGAATAAGATAAATTCCAACTAGATAAGATAAGTGAAAAAAAATTCTTATCTAGAAAGACTCCTTCCTATGACCTAAGTGGACTTGGCATGTAAATAGGACCTAGATAGGTAAAACACCTTTCTACACCAACAAAAACAGGGCATGTTTTGTGTGGTTTATGTCTTGTGTTTTCTTACATTGTGATTGTATAGGGTGAAAATATGATCCACCCTATGTTGTGGGAGAAGATATGGATCACTTATTTTTTAAGGCCCTAAACACCTCAAATTATGCAAAATATGATGCTAAAACAACCAAAAATGCAACCTAATTGTTATAGCAACTATGAGGGATGATTTTAGAGAACAAAAAACTATGCACCTAGCTATAAAGTTATTTTTGAGCTATGGATGATTCATTTTCCTTCAGTGGCGAATGGGTCCTTTTAGGGTTTCAAAAAAATGGTTTTAGGATACTATACCTTGATTTTTGCACTCTTGAAATCATGATTATCAAGTTCTAGAAGCTTTTAATTAATTTTGTAGAGATGTTTCTGTGATCTTGCATTTTGAATGACAACTTTAGCAACTTTGAGAACTTTGCTCCAAATTTTGCTTAACTTGATCTTCAACCTATAAATTTGCAATAATATAGTCAAGGGCAAAAAAACTTGTTGATTTGTTAGTGAATTTGGGTTTTCCTCAGTCAAACCCCTTCTAGGTAATTAAGCCAATTGATGAAATAAATGAAATGAAGCATGAAAGTACAATAGTGTAAATGATGTTACCTTGGAAGTTGTCTTGTGAATCAAATTTTCATACTAACATGTAGTGTCCATGAAGAATACAGATCTTGAATGTAATATAATGCTTGTAGATTGATCTTAAATGCAACATTCACTTCCTAGCTCAACACACACGCTTGCATTAAACCCTTAACATGATGATAAGACCTTGAATTGATACAATAATGACTTAAACTATGCCTTGAAATGCCTTGTAAATTCTCTAATTCTTGATCAGTTGAGTGCTTGAATGCTTAAGATTGCTTAGATTGAATTGCTAGGAGAAACAATGTGAATTAGCCCCTTATTTATACTAAATTAGGAGATTAACCTTGAAATTTAAAGAACTAAGGCCGATGCCAAATCTAGGAAGAAACATAATTAAATTGCCACTAAAATGAAATTTAAAAATTAAGGTCTCATTAAGGGAGGACCCTTTCGCCACCAAAGGTGAATGGGTGTTGGCTAAGTTTCCAGGACCAAGCTTTAGAGAGCTAAAAGAAGGCCAAAAACCAATTCTAGATCACTAGAAAAAGAGAGGTCCTATTAAGAGAGGACCCATTCACTATTAAGGACAAATGGGTCCTAGCTCAACTTACCAGGACCAAATTTTTCCCAATGAAATAATTTGATATTTAATTTATGATTGTCGGGAAAGATTCTCGGGAGGTATCAAAATTAAGGCCTAAATTTGAATTAAAAGGGGGGTTAATAACTCCAATTAAGCAAAATGAATTAAGATCATCTAGATAAGTGTGAAAGTGTTTTAAAACACTTTACAACACTTAAACAAGGCATACATTGTGTACATTTTTATTGAAAACAGGACCATTAGGCTTAATTAAGAAAATAAGTCCTAGAAAAGTGTGAAAGTGTGTTACAAAGCTTTACAACACCTTTGCAAAGGACCAATTACAGAATTTTTTAGTTAAATAAGGTTCTTAGAATAGTGTGAATGTCTACAAGACATTACAACACCACTTCAAGAAACCTTTAGTTTAGTTTTAATGTCAATTATTAGATCAAGCAAGAAAAAGGCTACTTTTTTCGTTACTATAGTGAAAAAAAATTATAATGGAAAAATATATTCCTATACTCTTAGTTAATTAATTTGAGTGGAAAAAAGAAATGGAGCTTCACTTGAGAAAGTTAAAACTGTATATAAGATAACCATGGGTATTGATATAAAACCTAAAGTTGATTAAAAAATTCTATTCCACCATCTTAGAAATGTCATTGCAACAAACTCTCACATAGTTCATAGAATTTATTGAAGAAAACAAGACATCAAAGTATTCATCACCCAACTAGAATAAAAATTTCAACCCTTTTCTCATTTACTTTGTAAGAATAGTATCTTTAACTAGGATGAATCATGGTAGTATTCCTTTCAAAAAAATCAAGGATTATTTATGTTTACCACCAATTCTTACATGGAACCTATTACAAGGAAACCATTGATATTAGACATCTCAGTAGCATCAAAGAATTAGGTAAATACTTACTCAACATGCTTGTCAAAAGTATGAGAAAGATCCATGTATTCAATCAACAAAATGTTTGTAGGGTACGATCTTAACTATACTTAAATATAATGAACATGTTTGGTTGTCATGCTCAATACATAAAAAATGACACTTCATGTTCAACAAAAATATTTTTCTTTTATAAAAAATAGACCCAATAAAATATTTACTCTCTAGCATGACACTCATCTAGGATGAATGTCTATATGGGTAATATTTCTTAGTGATTTTAATATTCAAAATTTTAAAAAAAGGAAATAAAGGTATTTTCATCACAAACCAATTAAAATAATTGTGTATTGTGGATAATCACCCATTAATTGTTCACTTTCCCAATGAATCCATCTTGATATTGATAGACTCCACCACTTATAAGTTATACTTTTATTGGCATATATAAAAAAGGATCAAGAGTTGCAATACTTTTTTTCACACCACAAGGTGACCCAATTATAAATTATTTTATATTAGGATTCCCATGTACAAATAATATTAAAAAATATGAGGCTCTCATCAAAGAAATCAAAATATCCATCTAATAAAATATTCATCTTAAATTCTCTATTGAGTTTCTTAGTGAGTGATCAAAATTAGTCACTAATGAAAACTAGACTAAGGATGAAAGAAAATTAATCTAATATAATAGAATTTTTTATAGCTTCAAAGAATATTTTACTATCATACAGTATGAGTAGGTCCCAAGAATCAAATATAGCATATATTATGCCTATAATCCTCTCTCTCCTTAACATACCTCAATATTTCCAAAAATATTAGTTCTTGGTCAAAATCCTCTTCAAGCCAACATATGGTGTCCAAAAATCTAAGCTTGTGTGTGAAACTATTGGTCCCAATTCACTTTCATCCCAATATAATGGGCCCCACACTTGGGACATCCTATTTTTTCTTGGAATCAATTTTTTTTTAGAAAAATTAATGATTTAAGCCTTCAAGGATTCCATTGAAAGGGTTTAATTGAATAAGGTTAGATAAGACCCCCTTAGATCAAATCCCATTATATAGAACCCCTATTTTCTTAAATCATACCCATAATGGAGTCTCCTTTTCACTTTGTTGGAAGTTTGTGTTGTCATTGATGTCAACAAGTCTATGTTGCATTGATGTCAATGAATGGAAATGTTTTGATTGGTTGCATAATGTTGTCATTAGTAGTCTCACAGATTTCAACCTATGGTGTTGATTTGATAAGCATTTGTTCAACCTCTTCTATGGTTGAGATGTTGAGAAGAATGTTGTAGGTCAAGAGATGGTGTTTGTGGTGCTTGGTTTCCAAGTGCTTTTGAGAAAATTTGATTAAAAGAGAGTTCAGTGTGGTAGAGTATTGTTCAGTATGGTAGAGTACTGTTCAATGTTTTTCTCCACATTTCTTCATGGTTTAAGATTTTCTTTTGTGGTTAAAATATGTTGATTAGAGGTGTTCAAAGGTGTTACATCTAGAGTTTCATGTTTTGGATCATTCAACAAAAGGTTTATTCACTAGTGTGTGAACTGCGAAGCAATGTTGTATGAGAGAAATGGTTTTGCTCTGCGTTTCTCCATGTTGTGGTTTCTAGTGTTGTGGATTTGGGGATGCACTTATATTATGCATATATATCTTCAATCTGATTTATTTGTATTTTTTTACTCCACAAGGTTTGATTCATGAGTTGCAATATGTGGAAGGTTAATTGGGTTCATCTCTATCCATTCATGGGTTTGCTAATGTTAGTCTACAAGCTCTAGGAACAATAATACTACCTTTGTAGCTTGTACCCATTACTTTACCCATCCTATTACATGTAATGAAACATACTTTATCCTATAATCTTCTTGTTGATAGACCATGAATTCACAATATGGATGTAATCTGATCTACCTTACATAAATCTATCAAATTAATTCATAATAATCAAGTAGTTACAATAAAGGTTGATCCTAAATCCATTTACTATTATGAAAAGGTTGTAGAAGATCAAACATCAAGTTCTACTACTTTTAAAATTTTAATTCCTTCATTATCTTCAAATATTGTTTTTTTAAGGGACCTAATCCCATATAAAAAGCAACAAAACAATCTAGTGTAGCAACAACTGGACAAGAACAACAAAACTAATGAGACATAAAAAAAGAAGAAATAACACTAAATCTCCTCACCAAAATCCCTAAAGAAAAATCAACCTATCAGTAAGGAGTCATAATAGATGATCCTATCTAATTATCTTCAAATATTGTTACACCACCATTAGTTCCTAATTTTGATGATTGTACTAACTCACTTTCTTCTCAAGAAAATGCATGTCTTGGTGATCATTGGGGTTCCTTACAATTTATAGAATCCTTCACTGAAGAGTATAAAGTATATCCTATCCACCTTGACATGCACCTAATATATCATTCAAATCCTCTAATGAAGATGATTATTCTTCTATGTTGTGGGATAATGTGAAAAATAATTGTAATGTCCTTAATGTTGATCCTCCCCATTTTGAGGAGTTTCAATCATGTTATGTTTTAGGATTCAATATTATTTCTAAGTATGGATACAAATGAAATGGTCTTGGGTGCATGGAACAAGGAACTAAAAGGTTCATGTGGAATCAACACCACACTCTTCTATAATGGGTATACGTTATGGACCTTCCCCTTTTTCTACAATCTCTCCTCCATTTTCTAAATCCCCTCCTCCATCGCCTAATGTCCCTATGTTTTCTTTTTGTGAGAGGTCAACATTTTCTTCACAAGAGAAAGGCTTGCTTCTTAATTGTCATCCTTTATCTGAACAAGAGCATATCTTGTTGAAGCTTCTCAAATCCCACTTTATTACTCTTCCTCCTACTACACATAAGAAATTTCATAAATATGGTCAACAAATATTCCTTTTTGTGCATATTATCAAGTTCTTGGCCATTCCACTGATAAATTTTAAGCCTTAAAGGATAAAACACAACAACTTCTTCATTTTGGTGTCATCAATATTCCATCTATTGATGCGCCTATCTTTTCTTTGCATGTCAAGTGATATCGAGCTTTATCTCTATCATTTTCATTATAAATTATAAACCTTCTATTTTTTTTCTCGTCACTACGTGGAACTTTTCACTTTCATTTTTTCCTTATTTCCATTCATGGTGGTACAATCTTATATGTAACCTTACCCTTTTCTATGGTAGAAACACTATAGTCTCTAGCATGCTTGTCGTCACCTATACATTGGTGGAAAGCACAACTTGGTTTTGGGGGTGTGGATCCTTCTTGAGGATCCCCTCTCTTATATACTCCAATTTCTTGTGCATTATTGCATGCACCTTGTCTATTTTTCCCATTGTCACGATTATCTATTTTCATCTGTTATAGTGATTGTCTATTTTCACCGGCTATGGCAATTGTCTATGTATTGATAGGGGTTTTCATCCATAGCAAGGTTGGTTTCTATGACACATTGGTAGTGGTTGTTCTCCATAGAGGGGTTTTTTCTACCAAATGTCTTATTTTGTAGTGGCTTTCGTCCACAACGAGGTTAGTTCTACTAATTTGTGATCACCTGTCATAACACAACTTTCTAGACTATGATCTATCTTTTTAATCATTATAATCTACATGACCCCTAGTAACACAATAAGCTAGTGCTTGATTCCTATAGTCTCATTGATATTGGTTGCTTCTCTATATTTTAGATACATTCCTTAGAGAAATCAATCATCACATTCTTCTCTCCATTTAAGAATTATTCTATGTGTTATTTCTTGTTGTATTGGGAGTGAAGCATAGTATTAAGATAACCTCCCACATTGAGGTATCTTTCACTTTACTGACTCAAATCATTTTAGTTTTTTTATTATGTACCTTTTGTATATGTATTATCCATGTTTTTATTTTTAAATATATGTACGTTATAACCCCATTATTTGGTAGCTTTTTATTTTTCAACCTTCTTGTCTTGTTCAAATCTTTCTTGTCTAATACATTTTTTTTATAGGTCTTCACCCTAAGGGCATGCTTCCTTGGTTTAAAGAGCTATATTCTTCCCCTACAATATCCTTTTGGTATCATTATGATATTTATTTTTAGTAACTTTAATTTAGCATGCATATTCATGTAGATTCATAAGATCACTAAAGTGAGGGGAAGATGTAGTCACAAATTGTATATACTCACAATTTCACCTACGCTTTTGTATCCACATTAGTTTCCTTTCCCATGGTATTTGGGTAGGCTCATCTTAGCCCTTGCATCAACCTTTTTTCCCTGTTTAGGATGCTTAGAGTCCTTGTTAGCATCTTCCTTTATGCATTAGTTTTGTGTTAACCATGTGATTTTCTCATCTCTCGCTATTTTTTAAAGTGATTTTTCTACCTCGAATAGAACCTCGCATGAATTTTTGTGTGCCATAATAGCTTCCTACAACATTTTAATGTTGAATTTTATTTTTGAGTGTTTTACCAATAGTCACCTACCCAGGTTAGTGAAAAAGGCTCAGGATGATTTGTAATGGCTCACCAACCTCCTTTTACCTCCTTTTCTCTCTTTTAAATCTATCTTTTCATACCACATGATATTTATTGGGCAATATTTCTTTTATTTCTCTCTAAATATATCTCTATCAATATTGCATATCTCTCTATAGCTTGCTACAACAGTCTCAAGCTCTCACAACTTTCTCTCTCTCTTTGACTTCCTTAAGAGTTTCAAGTAATATCTATTTGTCTTGATTCTTTGAAAATGGAAACAATGGAAATAGGGTACTTTCTATCTTTTAAGAGATAGGGTTCCTACCTCACACTCTTGTTTCACTCAAGGAAACCTTAGAGATCTCAATGTGAATGTAGAAAGGGAGAAAGAGATCTTGCAATAGGGTTGTCCTAGGGTATGATTGATGACTAAAGAGGGGTTCACCACCAAGTTAGAGCTTGGAAAGACAAGTAACTGCAAAACCTAATTGGGTATGTGCAGGATCATCATGGAAAAAGAAGGCCCTTAAGTGGCAATTTTTTTAAAAAAATTAGAGTTAGGCAACTTGACGTAAAAATTTGAATAAGTTATATATATTATTTCAAAAATATGTAAAATAGAATCTGTAGCAAATTGAATTTAGTTTCTAAACTAATAGGTTTTTTTAAAGAAAAAAAATCTATTTGGTGAAAATTTGAAATTTCAATGCATTGGTACTTAAATTTCAGGGAAAAAATAAGTAGGTGTCTATCTAACCACCCTAACCACATAAAATGATAATATTTTTTTATAAGATTTTAGATATAAGTAGAGGACTCATGTCTCGATGTGTTGTATATTTTTTTGTAATTTGTTTCCATGTAAATAATTAATTATGAATTTTTTATTACAAATTTTTATAAAAATATAAAAAACTCGTATGTCTGACCACCTTAACTTGGTCAAAACTTCATGAAATTCAATTTTTCTTTTTTTAATCCTATAGTATGCAAAGCATAGAATGTGACAAATGTTTTGAATTCAAAAAATGTGATACTGTTTGAAAGCTATAGATGTTTTTCAATCAGCCTATCAATCAAGACTTTAGTCATAATTTCAATAGAAAATGAATAATAATTACTTATTAAATTCAAAGTAAAGCATAATTTATATTGGTGGAAATCTAAGAATCTCCTTTAAAAACCATTTTCATTTCATCAATTTTGGGTAAAAAAAATAGTCGTCAACCACATACCCATCATATTGCCACTTTTTGGCCCATCATGATCTTGCACATACCCAATTATGAAACCTAATGATATGAAAGACTACAATAAATGACCTAGAAATTAATGAAAAATAGAATTAAAAACTAGGAATTTAGAGGTTTTCACATGGAAACTTGTAGAAACTTGAATGGAGGCTTGAAATACTAAAAATACTAAATTTAATGCGTACTAGGACTCATACACCAGGTTGGGAAATTTAGTCCTAGATTAGGGTTTCTAGGAAGGAACATAAATATGATAAAGATAAGTCTAGAACACCTAAAAAATAGAAAATTCACTATTTTGGGACTCATACACTAGAAGTGGCATATCAATACTATTTGGTCTTTTCAGAAAGTCAAATTTTGAATCTACTCTTCAACCTCTTCTCTATCTTCTGAACCTCAAATTTAGATCTAAATTGTTGAATTATGCTCTATAGATGTATTTTAATGATCTTCTAAATAAGGTGAAAACTTGGAAAACTTTGCACACTTAATAACTTCTTTCCAATCTTGCTCCTTAGAAGATATTCATTGTAGATCTACAAATCACACACTAAAGAGAGAAAAATGTTGTTTTGTTAGTGGAAAGGACAATAAAATCAGATATAAGAGAATAAAATTCCACCAAGAATTTGAATTTAAATTAGGTCTAAGCTAAGAAATACTCATACACCAAAAGTGGTGTATGAGTCCCATTAGGCTAACCTTGGCACACATTTTCAATAAATTTTTAGATTCATGTGAAATCCAGATCGGGGCCCCGAAACATAGGTGGAACCCATATGCCCAAGGTGGCATATGAGTCCCATATCACTAAATCTAGGCCATACAATCCAAAAACACTTGAATTATGATTGGATGTTGGTTTATGTCAAGATTATCCTAAGAAATATGCATTAATTAAGGCTTGTAGATGCAAAACAAGGCCAAGTAAGGCATTGTAAAGAATCCCAATTAATAGTGAAAACCCTAGATTAGTGTGTGTTACCTAGATACACTTTACAACAGCTTAAATAATTTACAATTATATATACTTAGTTCACAAGGTCCCAAGACCTAATGTGAGTGTGTTAAACACATTACAACTATAAATCAAGGCAAAATTAAGTTCAGTTTAACAAGGAGGACCTAAAAAAGCACGAAAAATGTAGTAAGATACATTTTCCATTGCCTCATTTAGCCCCCACTTTAGTGTGAGGAGGGACTTGCTTCATACTCATAATAAATTAGAAAAAATTGCATCAAGAGAGGTCCAAGTATGGGCATGTGGCAGACCATCATGGAAAAAATAGGCCCTTAAGTGGCAAAAAATTGAAAAAAATCAAAGTTAAGGAACTTGACGTAAAAATTTGAATAAGTTATCTATATTATTTTAAAAATATGTAAGAATAGAATTTGTAGAAAATTTAATGTAGTTTCTAAACTACTAGGTTTATTTAAAAAATAAATAAATCTATTTGGTGAAAATTTGAAATTTCAATCGAGTAGTACTTAAATTTCAGGGAAAAAATAAGTAGATGTTTGTGTAACCACCCTAACCACAATAAAATGATAATATTTTTTATAATATTTTAGAAATAAGTAGAAGATTCATGTTCTGATGTGATGCATATTTTTTTGTAGTTTTTTACCAAGTAAATAATTAATTATGATTTTTTTATTACAACTTTTAAAAAATATAAAAAATCGTATGTCTGACCACCTTAACTTGGTAAAAAATTAAAGAAATTCAATTTTTATTTTTATAATCCTATAGTATACAAAGCATAGAATGTGATGCATGCTTCAGATTCAAAAAATGTGATACAGTTTGAAAGCTATAGATGTTTTTCAATTAGCCTATCAATCAACACTTTAGTTGTAACTCAAATAAAAAATGAATAATAAGTATTTATTAAATTCAAAGTAAAGTATAATTTATATTGGTGGAAATCTAAGAATATCTTTAAAAACTCTTTTCATTTCATCAATTTTGGGTAAAAAAATGGTTGTTAGCCACATACCCTACAAATAGCCAGCATATTGCCACTTTTTGGCCTATCATGATCGTGCACATACCTGTGTACCAATGTTGGTAAGATAGAATGAAAATGATCAAGAGGGATGATCAATCCCCTAGGATCATGAGTCTATGGAAAACCAAGATAAGCACAAAAAAACACACATGGAAATAATATAAGGAGCAATAACAAGGCACAAGCATACACTGCCAAAGAAAAAGGAAAAACAAAACAAAAAAAAAGGGGTGGATCAAGCTTTGACCATTTGTCTCACATGTTGTTCATCAAATCTAAGATGCTTTTCCAAAAAATGCATGCTCACTTTGAGGTAACAGAACTCGAGGCTTCCTGCTGGGTGAGTATCCAAAGAGTTGAGACACATATGCACACGACCAATATGCACTCACACACACAAGCAAGTGGCTATGGGAAAGTCATGCCTAAGTTTGGGTTCCCATACAACCATACCAAAGATATACCTCCTAATAAATTTGATAAGGTGCCACACAATAATGAACTTCGAGCTTCATGAGGAAAGCAAAGCTTCGTATTCTTGATACTCATGAAAAAGCAAGATGGCTCCATAGACATGCAAAGTGTGTTATGCAAGGTTTCCATATAACTAAAATTGAAAATACAACATAGTGTAAGGAATTTTCATATATTTTTTCTTAGTTCATGTAAGGTCTTTAACTTAGGGAACGTTGTGCCTAATGTCTCCAAGAGAGAACCAATCAAAGAATAGAAGATTCACAACTTAGGGGATGTAGTGTGTCACATCAAGCCACTAAGAGGAATATAATATGCTAAGAGATCATGCTCTTGAGGGACATTACACCCAATATCACCAAAAAGAAAAAGAAACATAGCATGAAGTAAGAAGACTACACAATGAAACATGAAATGCAAAAGAATAATGCCAATGTATGCCCCCACTTTAAAGAAATTTCTAAACACCATGCTATGAGAAATTACTTTAAAGTAGCAAATTATAAAATGCTAAGAATAAAGAAGACATGAGAGCTAACTTGGAAAGCCCTATGCCAAGTCATATGTTTCCAAATAAAGCTACATCATGAAAATGGAAGGGGTTCCCCCAAAATGAAACTCCAAACACATGAGGGATCCATGGATTTGGGGTCAATATGTTCTTACTACAATGTTTTTATAGAGCTCAGAACTATCATCATTCCAAAAATACTCATAGAACTAGAAGAATGACACAAAGAGAGAAAGAAAATAAGAAAAACCTTTCTAGTCAACATGGAAGAGACATGAATGTCTCGATGCCTTGCTCATCCCCAAAAGGAAAACATCAGACACAAAAAGATGAAGGAAAAGCTTTTGGCTAAACGTGGAAGAGACATGAATCTCTCGATGCCTTGCATCATCCACAAAAGGAAAAAACAAGTAACATAAAAAACCTAACTAGGTATGTGCATGATCATGATGGAAAAAGTAGGCCCTTAAGTGGCAAAAAATTCATAAAAATCAAAGTTAGGCAACTTGACATAAAAATTTGAATAAGTTGTAGAAGTTGAGAAAGCCAACTTCACAAACCTCGAAGATCACTTGCATGCAAATAACCTGTCACAGAAAGGAAGAGATGGAGACAAAAAAGCAAGGGTGCTCTACAAGCTTCAAGAGAGATTGCATTGATTGAATTTTTAAATAATTACAAAGATCAATCCTTAAAAGGAGATCATGCAAAACCTAAAAGTAACCCTAATAGGTAGATATTTAATAATTAATATAATCATTAAATGTCCCAATATGCAAACTAAAGTGAAATATTAAGAGATGAATAAAGGTAACTTAATTAACATAATTAAGTTAAAACCTTTGCTCTAACATGAGAAAACCAACTTCACAGACCCTGAAGATCACCTACATGCAAATAACCTGTCATAGAAAGGAAGAGATGCAGACAAAAAAGCAAGGATGCTCTGCAAGCTTCAAGAGAGATTGCATTGACTGAATTTTTAAATAATTACAAAGATCAATCCTTAAAAGGAGATCATGCAAAACCTAAAAGTAACCCTAATAGGTAGACATTTAATAATTAATATAATTATTAAATGTCACAATATGCAAACTAAAGTGAAATATTAAGAGAGGAATAAAGGTAACTTAATTAACATAATTAAGTTAAAACCTTTATTCTAACACCCCCCCTTAAGATGAGCAAAAGTGCAGCTACAAACATGTGCAAGAAAGCAAAGGTAACTACAATGCATGAAAGAAAACAAGGATCCTAGCAACTAGGCCTGATGAGGTACTCAAATACAACCAAATCTCTGTAAAGTGGAGAAATAGAGAAAACCTCATTGGAAAAACTCTACTACAAAAAGAGATGAAAGACATGAAGAACATCACTGAAGCGGAAGAAGTTGTAAACAACTGTTAAAAGATGACTCCTATGGTGTTGAAGAACCTCCTCTGAAGATAAGATGATCAAGATCAAGAAGAAAACAATCTACATGAGTGCCCCCAATGACACTACTCAAATCAGATGGAAAACAAAGGCAAACACCTAGAATGAAGATACAAATAGCACAAGTACCAATAGTTTGAAAAACACTGATCAACTGAGAATGGAAGATTCCTTCCAAGGAAAAACCAAGGAAGCATTAGCACAAATAATATAATACCCCCCATAGTACTAACTAGGAGAGCCTGACAGATCCATTGAAATGTTGTGTAACACCCTGTAGTGCATGAAGGAGAAGAAACAACATCTGAAAATGCACAAGAAAGAACCTGTAACTAAAAATGTGGTGTGCAAAACAAAGCACACATGCATGAGGCTAGAATCATATGGATCCACTGTCATCATAGAGGGACACTCACCGAACAAAGGTACTACACAACTCCCCATGGAACTTTATAATACAATGCAAGTACAAAATATGGCACAACCTTATGTGCAAAATCCCCAAAATACATGTACAATAGTGTGGCACTTTATCTCAATGTGTTTACATAGAAAAGATTGCTTACAAATAATTCTCAAAATGCCCATAAAGGACAAAAAATTCGAAATACATGAAGAACAACAAAAAATGAAGCATCCCATGCAAACAAGAAGTTCCCAAGAGCTAATATGTCTAGGTAATTCACTAGAGTGTGAAAAATAAAATAAAAAAAATACCTAGAGTGAAATCTAGGAAAATTGCATGGATGGAACTGAAGAGCTCTGAAATACAGTTCCAATGCCACTGAGAATGCGAAAAATGGAGAAACTGGTCAAAAGTTACGAGCTCAAGATTGAAAACAACTCCTTTGACTTCAACTGGTTGTAGAATGCACCAACAAAAAAATGAAGTGATGAGACCCAAACCACTGGAATGTTGACAAAATCAGCTTTTAGACAATATCTCATTTTCCAAAAAAAGATATCGTATGCCCGAGTTACATCCTCTAGAAGAAAACAACTCCAAAGGTGGAAAAAAACTAGTTCGGCATTAAATTTGATGGTCATACGACCATCGCAGCAAAATTTCGGGCCTAAATTTGACGGATAAATGGCTATCAGTGGATTTGCACAACTGAGCTTTTTACAATTTTTTTTTTTTAACTTAAAAAACACTAAAAAAACATATGCATGTATATATATATATTTTTAAAATATTTTAAAATCTTTTTTTTGAAAAAAAAAAAAAGCATAGTTTGGGTGTGGTATTCCGTCAGTACTGTCAAACCACTGTTCCCACAGGTCCACAATAGCCTTTAAAAGGTTTTAATTTAAAAAAATCTTTTTAATCTTTAAAACTTTTAAGCTTTTTTTAAATAATCTATTTTTTTACAATGGGAAAAACTAAAAGATTTTTTTGCTGAAATATATATATATATATATATATATATATATATATATATATATATTTGATAGACTTTTTTACCTTGATCCGTGTGTAGAAGGTCGTACGAGTCTGGATAGCAAAAAAATTGCCTTAGAGGTCAACTGCTCGAATTTTGACGATTTCACAATTGATCTTAAGGTTTTTGGCTGTTGGAGACACAATGGTGAGATCCGTTTGGGCTCAAAATGCTCTAAAAAGTCAGGAACCTCTTGGAACTTATAAAAAAGGCACCAACAGAAACCCTTGCAGATCTGAGCCTGTGAGTCCAAAAAAAACTCTGATAAAAATGGGTATGCCCTAGATCAAAAAAGGAAAACCCCAAACCCTTGAAGCTCCAAAAACTATTTGAAAACATGAATAGGAAGCAGTAGGTCTAGAGCTCTGATACCATGTAGAAGTTGAGAAAGCCAACTTCACAGACCCGAAGATCACCTACATGCAAATAACCTGTCAAAGAAAGGAAGAGATGGAGACAAAAAAGAAAGGTTGCCCTGCAAGCTTCAAGAGATATTGCATTGATTGAATTTTTAAATAATTACAAAGATCAATCCTTAAAAGGAGATCATGCAAAATCTAAAAGTAACCCTAATAGGTAGACATTTAATAATTAATATAATTATTAAATGTCACAATATGCAAACTAAAGTGAAATCTTAAGAGAGGAATAAAGGTAACTTAATTAACATAATTAAGTTAAAACCTTTACTCTAACATAAGTTATCTATATTATTTTAAAAATATGTAAGAATAGAATATGTAGAAAATTGAATATAGTTTCTAAACTACTGGTTTATTTAAAAAGAAAGAATCTATTTGTGAAATTTTGAAATTTCAATGAAGTAGTACTTAAATTTCAAAGAAAAAAAACTAGGTGTCTATCTGACCACCCTAACCACAATAAAATGATAATATTATTTTTATAAGATTTTAGATATAAGTAGAGGAATCATGTCCTAATGTGATGCATAATTTTTTGTAATTTTTTTCCAAGTAAATAATTAATTATGAATTTTTTATTACAAAGTTTAAAAAAAATTAAAACTCGTATGTCTGACCACCAAAAATTCATGAAATTCATTTTTTTTAATCCTATAGTATGTAAAGCATAGAATGTGACACATGTTTCAGATTCAAAAAATATGATACCATTTGAAAGCTATAGATGTTTTTCAATTAGCCTATCAATTAGGACTTTAGTCGTATTTCAAATAGAAAATATTATTAAATTCAAAGTAAAGCATAATTTATATTAGTGGAAAGTTGAGAATCTCCTTTAAAAACCCTTTTCGTTTCATCAATTTTGGGTTTAAAACAAGTCATTAGCCACATACCCTACATATACCCATCATATCGCCACTTTTTGGCCCATCACATGATCCTGCACATACCAAATTATGAAACCTAATGATATTCAATACTACAATAAATTACCTAGAAATAAATGCAAAACATAATAACAAACTAGGAAGTCAGAGGTGTGCACTTGGAAAATTGTAGCAACTTGAATGGAGAATTGAAATGTTGAAAATACTAAATTTAATGCACACTGGGACTCATATACTAGGCTAGGCAATTTAGTCCCTGATTAGGGTTTTTAGGAAGGAATAGAAAAATGTTAGAGATAAGTCTAGAACACTCAAAAATTGGAAAATCCACTATGCTGGGACTCATATGCCAGAAGTAGCATATCAGTCTTGTTTGGCCTTTTTGAAAAGTGAAAGTCTAAATTTTCTCTTCAACCTTTGCTCTATCTTCTCAACCTCATTTTTAGATTTGAACTATTGAATTCTGCTTTGTAGATGTCTTTTAATGATCTTCTAAACAAGGTGACAACTTGGACAACTTTGCACACTTGATAACTTCTTTCCAATCTTGCTCCTTAGAAGATTTTTGTTGGGAAAATGTGTTTCAACCTTGCAATTATATACAATTTATTGTTGATAGGATGTATATATATATTTCCTAGTTACACTAATAGGTGTATAAAATGGCATAGGGGGGAAGAGTTGGATGAGTGTAAGCAATTTTTTGTTAACTTTTTCAAGAAACTACTAAAAAGGTTGACATACATTGGATAAATGATACATTGTAAATCTTGACCATTAATTAGTAGGTTTTAGATCTAATGGTGGATATTTTGTTGGTCTCTCTTTCCCTATAATGTAATACTTGAACCATATATTTTTGGCATCATGCACCTTTCTAGCTCTTGTAGGAGTTTTCACCTAAAAAGAGAAAGTAGGGCCAAAAATGCTAAAGGGTTCATTCAAATCATGTTATGTATGATGTTGTTTAGGCTAAATGCAATGAACTAAGTGCAATTAAGTGATCTAAATGATTGATTATGAATGAAAAACTTAAGATTTATTCTATGTTGGAAAACATAATGTTGTTTGCAAATAGCTTAAAAGAATGAACAAGAATGAAAACTAAATCAAACAAAAGGTTGTTTTTCATAATGAGTGCACCTAGGAAACTAAAGAAGACTAGAGATCAATCTAGAAAATTGATGAAATATGGATTTGAGCTGACTGGGACTCATTCGCCACACTGGTCAGTCCTAGGTCAGGGCTTTTTTCTGCACAAAAAATATTTTCTGTCAATCGGGAACCAAGATTTGTATGACTCAAAACTACATCTTAGGAGGGACTCATTTTACATGCATGGTGAATCAATCCACTTTCAAATTTTTGCAACTTCAAATCTTTTTTTTGTACCTTGACACCTACACAACAATTTCTAACATAAATCTGACTCAGGATGATAGAAAATTCCCACAAAACAACTTAAAATTATTTTTCTAATGGGTGTTTCCCTTGATCAAACCCCTAGTTGGGTAATTAAACTTTGAATGAATAAAAATCTAACAAAACTCTAGCTTTAGATGTATCAAAGATTAGGAAAGTCTGAATATTAAAAAAACCCTATTCTATTGTTTTAGAATAAGAAATGCAAATATGATTGATGTAATGCAAGATCTCAACCCTATAAACCTTACAACACATTAAAAATGGAGATGAAATGACATGCAAATGGAAAGTAAACAAAATTCAGACCTTAATTTGAAGATAGAGTGAAAATGGAAGATGGAAAATCTTTAAAACCAACTCTTTAGGAGTGATTTGATGGCTAGTTGCATCTCCTCGCCCTATATTTCTCCATGATTCACCATAGGAATCCATCATAAACCCTTGGTAATGTTGAATCTTTACAAAAAGAGTGAGCTTCAAGACCTACAAAAACCCTAGTTTGCTGCCTAAAACTTCAACTCTTGCTAATGAGACTTGTTGTAGAAGACTTGACTTCATAAATTGCTTTTGAAAAATGACTAAAAGATGTGTAAAATGACTTAAAATGAGTATTTATAAGCAACAACACCTAATTTTCTAGTTATTTAGACCTAAGAGGTTGACATTCACTGGAAATTCAAGTTAAATTAATCAAATTCCTTATCAAAATTGAATTTTCCCTCAAAAGGGACTCATTTTCCACCCTTGGTGAATGGGTCCCCACCAGACCCACCAGAGGGGACTCATTCACCCAAGGTGGTGAATGGGTCCCATTACTGACTTTTGAAGGTGGGTTTTCAGGATATGAAAGAATTAAATGCTATTTGTCAAGTTTTAACTGATTTCTCAAGTAAAATGGGCCTCTAGATCACCAATAATGTGTCTTAGGGGCCTATAAATGTTGTTTTCAAAGATGAATGATGTGAGGGGACTCAAAAGTGGGTCTAATTATGTGTGAAATTTTTTCTTTTCTCAAGAGGGTCCAATGATTCGATGATTATTGTGGAGCGTCTAGAGGCCAGGTGATACTGTTTGGTTGACTATAGATCATGTTTGTGAGAGTGATTCTGATGATTTCAATTGCGACCAACCACTAGCATCTGACATTGATGATGTCAGCAACACAGACGAGCACAAGGAGTGGTGGTCATATGCATGACCAAATCCTATGTTCCCCATGGGCTTCCCTATAGGTGATGCGGGACTAGCACCAGATGAGGGAGATGAGACAAAGGGGAGAGCAGAGGAGGTATAGTATAGGCTAGTAGATATTTTTATAGTATCTACAATAGACATCGATACCCAAAATCAAAGAGAGGCTAACACATCCTTGATGCCCCCTAAAGAGGATGAGGTTAACATTTCTCATCCGACTGGAGACATAGGTGATGGCATTTGATTTTATGCATGTACTTGAGTTTTTAATACTTTTTTTATATATATATCATGATGATGATTACTAATTGTATACATTGTTTATCTTGTAAGAATGATGAGAGACTGGTGAGAGTTCTATCATCAGGCTGCTGCAGAGATAGTGCCTGCATCCATCAATGAGGAGGAGATGGATCCTGACTACATGCCCCACTGATTGTGGAGGAGAAGCTAGAGTCGCTCAGACCATTCACAAGGTTATGGATAGTGTACAAGAGTGTGAGGAGGCAACTCTATCAATCTGAGAGTGCAGTACAAACATCACAGACCTCAGTAGAGGTTGAGAGACTACATGCAAAGCTAGTACAAACACGAGTGGAGAGAGATTGGATGATAGAGGAGCTTCTTGTGGCCGTTTGTTGAGTACAGGGTCTAGAGTTTGCACTCAGGTTCATTAGTTCATGGTCATGGTCACACATGACTATCTCACAACGTCTAGGGACTGGCTCACAAGTAATAGAGCCTAAGGGGTTTAACTCTCACAGACCTCTATGACTTTATATATATGATATTGAGATGTACATAAAACTTTGATATATATATAGACATGTGCAGTTGGAGTTATTGTGACTCATCTCTTTGTGTTTGAATGTTAAATGCAAAGTGATTAATTAAATGAATCATGGTAAAAGTATTTAATTAATGTCAACATTATTTATATGATTAATGTGATCTAGTTTAAAACATATTTTAGTTTTATTATAGATACAACATTGTTTATTAGAAGAGAATATGTTAAATTAAATACAGTTATAATTCATATAAAGTTCTAACTTAGCATAACACAAAGGTGAATAGTATGAATCCTAAAGTAATTATGAACTTAAATAATTACTTTAGTGTTCAAGACAAACACAAAGTTGTCAAGAATAAAGCAATGTGAAAGTTATTGATAATGTCATCAAATATATTTAAACAACACTTCCTTGTCAAATAAATTTAAACAACACTTCCTTGTCAATCACAATATTCAAAAAGGTTAGAGATAATACTGACGTAAATACATGGATTTAATAGGTTCTTTTAGTGCTGCTCCATCAAGCTATGTTAAGAGATAAACACCGGACCCATAATAGGTATTAACTATGTAAGGTCCCAACCAATTAGGGATAAATTTATCTTTATCTTTATTATCAACACTAGTATTGCATTTATTTTCAATAAGAACAAGATCTCCTTGACAAAATGACTAAGGGATGACATGTATATTGTGTTTGCATTCTAATTGTTTGATGTGAGCCTATAGATGTTCGAGAGTTTTAATGTGATGTTTGTTGAGCATCTCAAGTTGATGTAATTGTTGATTTTTATAAGTGCCATTGTCAATAAGGTCTTGGAAAGAAATTCACAATGTAAGAATTTCTAACTCCAAGGGTATGATCACATTGGTTCCATAGACAAGGGGTATTTCTTGTGGATGATCTAATACTTTTTCTATAAGCCCAAAGTGTATAAGATAGTTGTGTATGCCAATCTTTATGATGCTTGGTGATAGTTTTCTTAAGGATTTGTTCAAGAATCTTATTAGTATTTTCAGCTTTTCCATTGGATTATGGATAATATGGTGTGGAAAAGAAATGTTGAATGTTGAATGTTTCAAGAAATTTCTAAACTTTGTTATTCTTAAAGGGAGTTCCATTGCCTGAAATGATTATAGAAGGAAGCCCAAAGTGAGCAATTATGTGATCCAAAATGAAATGAAAAAATTATTTAGCATTTGTAGAGTGGAGATGAATAAATTCCACCCATTTCATGAAATAGTCCATTGCGGTTATGATAAATGTATTTGCAACAAAAGAAGGTAGTGCAATTTTTCCAATAAGATCCAATCCCCATACTAAAAATAGCCAAATGGGAACATGGGCGCAAAGCTCAGCAGCATGAGCATGGATCAAATTGCCATGTTCTTGGCATTTGCTACATCGTTTAATGTACAATTGAATCAATCCTTCCCCATATGTATCCAATAATAACCCATACAGATAGGTTTTTGCACTAATGATCATCCTCCAAAATGACCTCAATAGGCACCAACATGAGCTTGTTCGAGCGCTAAAGGGATTTCAAAATATTTAAGAAATTGTAATAGGAGACCATTAAAAGATCTTCTATACAGTGCATTTGCAAGGATCACAGATTTAGCTGTGAGTTTGCATAAAAGTTTTCAAGTATTTGTTATGGTAGGTTTAGGAATGGTACCATCTTTTAAGTAGTTATATATTGTATCATACCATTTGTACGAGGCATCTTGAGTTATCGCCAAAATTTCTTCTAACGGAGTTTCAATCGAAGGTTTCATGATGGGATGGATAACAAAGGTGAAGTTTGTAGAAGGATCATGTGGGGATATAAGAGAAGTTGTACTCACCATTGCATCTGTATGTCGACTATCTTTGCGTGGGATGTTATCAATGGTGAATGGTTTGAACTTCTCTAGCAGTTTCATTATAAGATCCTTGTGTTTTGATAACTCGTCATGTTTTGTTTGATATGTACCATTGATTAGTTTGATAACCAATTGTGAATCACAAAAGATTTTGATTTGTTTGACATTCATTGTTAAAGTAGCTTGAAAATGAGCAATCAAGGCCTCATACTCAATTGTGTTATTTGTGCATAGGAAATTTAATCGATAGGATACGAGAAGAGGTTTTCCATCAGGTGGAAGTAATACCACTCTAGCACTAGAACTTGTTCTACACTTAGATCCATCGAAATACAATTCCCATGGCTTAATGTTAGTAGTGAAGACATTATCATCAAGAAAGGAGTCATGATTAGGTAAAGAAAAAGGAGGAGCATCGACTAAGTGATCAGTTAAGGCTTGTCCTTTGATTTATTTTTGTGGAACAAACATAAGGTCAAACTCAGTTAATAAAATTACCCACTTAGCTAAATGTCTAAAAATATCTACTTTGTTGAAAAAATGTTTTAGAGAATCAAATTTTGTGATGACCTATATTTCAACATTAAATAAGTAATGTCACAACTTACTAGTAGCAAATACAAGAGCCAAACATTGTTTTTTAATTGGTGAATATTGAGTTTTGTAATAAATTAATGTTCTACTGATGTAATAAATAGGGTATTATTTTCCATAGTCATCTTGTTGTGCCAACAATGCTGCAAGAGCATGGGCAGATGTGGCGATGTAAAAGATAAATGGTTTGTTTGGTACGGTGGGTTGTAAAATAGGTGGAGTTGCTAGGTATTGTTTTAGATTCTCAAAAGCCTATTTACAATCCTCATCTAAATCAAAATGTATGCATTTTTTAAGGAGATACATGAAAGGTAATGTGCGATTAACTAAAGATGCAAAAAAATGATGGATAGCTTGAATTCGACCTTGTAACATGCACAGCTGTGAAATATTCCTAGGAGGTGGCATGTTAATGATTGCATCAATTTTCTTTGTGTCCACCTCAATTCCTCTATGAGATATGACAAACCCCAAAAATTTTCCACTATCTACGCCAAAGACACACTTTTCTGGATTCCATCACATATTATATTGACATATGCATTCAAAGATTTTGTGAAGGATGTTTAAATTGTCTTGTCATGTTAAAGATTTAGCAAGAATATTGTTGACATAATCTTCCAAAATTTTGTGAATGTAATCATGAAAGATTAATGTCATTGCACATTGATAAGCTGTGTTGGCATTCTTTAGACTGAAGGGCATCACAGCCCAACAAAATGTTCCCCAAATAGTTGTAAAGGCGGTTTTATATTGATCTTGAAGGTTAATAAAGATTTGATTATAACCATAAAATCCATCCATGAATGAAAACAAAGCATGTCCAGAGTTGAATCCACAATCATATCTATATTAGGAAGTGGAAATTCATATTTTAAGGAAGCTTTATTCAAGTTGCAAAAATTTGTACATATTCTAATATGATTATTGAGTTTTGCAACTGCGACAATATTTGAGATCCAAGGAGAATAATCAATAGGTCTAATAAAGACTGCATCAAGGAGCTTTTCAAGTTTTTTTTAACATGCAAGGCTATCTTAGGGTGCATTTTTTGTTAGAGTAAAGGTTTTAACTGAATTATGTTAGTTAAGTTACCTTTATTTCTCTCTTAAGATTTCACTTTAGTTTGCATATTGTGACATTTAATAATTATACTAAATATAAAATGTCTACCTATTAGGGTTACTTTTAGGTTTTGCACAATCTCCTTTTATAAGGATTGATTATTGTATTTTATCTCTCTCCGATTAATACAATTAAGTCAGTGCAATCTCTCTTGAAGCTTGCAGAGCACCCTTGCTTTTTTGTCTCCATCTCTTCCTTTCTGTGTTAGGTTATTTGATGTAGGTGATCTTTGGGGTCTGTGAAGTTGGCTTTTTCAACTTCTACATGGTATCAGAGCTCTAAACCTATTGCTTCCTGTTCGTGTTTTAAAGGATTTTTTGGAGCTTCAAGGGTTTGGGGTTTTCTTTTTTTGATCCAAAGAGGTGGAAATTTTTAGTGCATGCAGGGTCAAATTAGATCTCTCCATTGAATACAGAGTTGTCGGAATAGTCAAGATTGACCTTTGTTTCATCAAATTTGGCTTCCATTTGTCAGATCTATGAGGGTTTGAAGAAAGGGCTTTTTTTGCCAAATCCAGGGGGTGTTCAATTTTTTGGAGCATTTTCAGCCAAAACGGACATCACCATTGCATTCGGACCTAAAGATTGACTGTAAACTCACCTATATTTGGTTTAGTTGATTTCTGAGGCAAAAAAAATGTTTTCCTGTATAGCCGTGCACGCGGATCGAGGTAAAATTTCATAAAAAAACATTTTTTTTGCAAAAAAAAAATTCAAATTCATTGTTTTTTTCAAATTGTTAAATTTTTTTGAAAAGCTTTAATTTCTTAAGAAGATTTTTTCAAAAAAAGTTTTTGTTTTTTAAAACAAATAAAAAAGTACCTAGAAGGTACATACCTACACATGGTACTGTGCAAGTACTGACCTATGCAGACCTGCGTACCTTCCCATGGGTACCTTTGTTTTATGCTTTTTTTAAAAAAAAAATCAATGTTTTTTAATTTGTAAAGTTTTTTTGTTGCTTTTTTTCAAAAAAAACAATTTTTTTAAATAAGCCCACTTGTGCAAATCCTCCGATGGCCATTTGGCTGTCAAATTTAGGCCCAGAATTTTGCTTCGACGGTCATACGGATGTCAAATTTGATCCAACAGTATCTTTTTCCCCTTTGGAGCTGTTTTCTTCCAGAGGCCATAACTCGGGCATACAATATCATTTTTTGGCAAACAAGATATCGTCGGAAAGTTGATTCCGTCAAATTTCTAGTGGTGTGGGTCTCATCACTTCATTTTTCTATTGTGCATTCTACAACCAGTTGAAGTCAGAGGAGCTGTTTTCAGTCTCGAACTCATAATTTTTGACTAGTTACTCTATTTTTCGTGATCTCAGCGGTCTAGGAACCATATTTCAGAGCTCTTCAGTTCCATCCATGCAATGTTTCCATATTTCACTTCAAGTACATTTTATTCAATTTTCTATGTTTTCATGCTCTGGTGAATTACCAGGACATATTAGCTCTTAGGAACTTCTTGTTTGCATGGGATGCTTTGTTTTTGGCTATTCTTCATGTATTTCTAGTATTTTGAACTTTGTGGGCATTATGAGCATTATTTGTGAGAAATCTTCTATGTAAATGCACTAAGATAAAGTGCCACACTATTTGTTGGTGTAAATAAAGTCTTGTACCTAGTCAGTTCATTACTAGGGGACTTATTTACATCTTAGTTAAGTTTACTTAAGGACCACATAGGAGGTTATTGGAGAATTTCCACTTTTGGTGGACTTGACATGTCATTGCCTCATCACTTCCACCTTTTGTGGGCACATCATGTGATTATCTCTCCACCTTAAGTGGAGTGATAACTCTTCATAGTTGTCTCATGTCATAAGATTACGACACTTGTTATAACCTTATGCCCTTATATGTTCTCACCTTGGCTATATAACCAAGGGGTCTCTCTCATTTCTAATCAATCAAGAATCATATCATATCAATGACATCGAATACAGTTTATTCTTGTCATATTCTCTCTCTTTTTGTGCTTTCCATTTGGTCCATAGATCTTGGAATCCATAGCCAATTCTAACATGGTATCAGAGCGGGTTGGGTGCCATTGGAGAGTCTTTTTTTGATGAGAGAATCCAAATCTGAGGAGGTTCCATTTTTGGCTCTTTGTTGCAAGTTCATATCGAAGCTTGTTGGTGCAAATCTGAGCTCACCATTGCATCCAGAAGGTTCGAGAAAGTTGATTTTTCCTTTTGTTTCATCCAAATCAGACATACGAGGCCAAATCTATGAGGGTTTGAAGCTGAAGTGTGGTTGCTAGATCCAGAGGGTAGCTGCAATTTTGGAGCATTTTGGGTCAAATCCAACCCTGCCATCGTGTCTTGAAGGGCCAAAAACCCTAAGATTGACGGTCAATTCATCCGATTCAGAGCAAGTCATCCGGTGAGGTAGATTTTTTTTGCCCGAAGAGCCATACGACCCTCAGATCGTGTCATAATTACAGTCATACCGTCGACGTCAGAGAAAATTTGGTACGATTTTGAAAAATAAATATTTTATTATTCATGAAATTTTTTTGAAATTTCTTTTTGAAATATTTCAATTTTACTGATTAAAAAATCGTTGCAAAAATTTTATTGAAAAAATCATTAAAAAAAATCAAAAAGCAAAGCTTTGCTGATTTTTTCGCACACTGTACTTTGTACCTTCCTCTCTAGTGTACCGCTTGGTACAGTGTACCTGCACGGGGCCCTGAGCTACCACGTGGCATGGCTCTGCCAGCTTGGTGTACATTCGCGGACCTGCCAACAATCACCAGCGGACATCAAAATTCTAGGCAGCGACTAAAAAAATTTGAAGATTCTAGTGAATAAGAATATTTTGATTCCCTTAAGAATATTTTGTCAATTGTTAAAGATTTCAGCTGGGCTGTGGAATATTCCGTCATTCGAGGGAATATGCTTTTTTGATGGGCTTGAAGATGTGAAATTTAATCACGCAGACTGTTGATGTCAGTACTGCATCAGTGTGACGTCAACAGGTTCAATAAAATTTTGCCCCCTTCACCATTGGGCTTTTTGACTTTTCAGTCCAACTTTGAAGCTTAATATCTTGCTCATTTGACTCCTTTTTTCAAGCAATTTTTTTTATTTGGGCTAATTTTTCATGCTCTACACACTGGTGCAATCGATTTTTGGTTTTGGTGCTTGGTTTTTCCAGAAATTATAGATTCTCATAGGTGTTGCTGCTTCATCCTCATTTTGGGAACTTCGGGAGCTCATATCTTGCTCCTACAGTAACATTTTTGTGTGTAGTTTTCTTTGAAAGTGCATGATTTTTTGTGTACTTTTCAGTGGTATGATCATATTGATCTCATTATATGCCAAAAATTTTACTTGATTCTGTGGCCTATTTTGGGCATTTGCATGTACCAAGATCAAGTCCACTTAACTATTTTTGGCAAGTGGAAATTGTAAACGCACTAAATATAAAGTGCCAAGCTCATATATTACTGCGGGGTCTTTTGATTGAGTGAATTTGGGGGTGATTCTTCTTGTGGTTGTGGTTGCATTCCTCTTGATTTGTGTTCTTGTTTCATCATGGAGCCATCTACAATTCCACTTCTAACACCTTACAACTATCCTAAATGGAAATAAAAAATGAACAAATTGCTAAGAGTAAAAAGATTTTATAGGATAGTTCATGGGCTTGATGGTGAACCACAAAATGATGAAGTTAAAAAGAATAAGTGGTTGAATAGTTGTGAAGAAGCCATTGGCTATTTGTGCTTGTATGTCTCTCCTGAGTTGTTTCACATTGAGCAGTTGGATACACCTATGGCTATGTGGACTACATTGTCAGAATTATTTGGGAAAACATATGAAATTCAAGGACATTTGTTGGAGAATGAATTAATCAGTCTCAATCCATGTAATTTTGACAACATACAGGACTTCATCACCAAATTCAAGTCACTAAGAACACAATTGAAGAATTATAAATTTGAGAAATCAAATACACAATTGATCTTAAGTGTTCTTTCAAAGCTAGGACCTGAATATTTAGTGTTTGTGTCCACTTTCTATGCTACAAAGAATTCCTTTGGGAGTGAGTTTAATATGCCTTCCTTTGAAGATTTTTCTATGCAACTCACTAGGGAGCAAGATAAGCTTATTCAAATGGGTACTTTGAAGTCTTCAAAATCACATGCCTTGGTTGTAAAGGATGAGAAATCTTCAAGTGGCAAAGAAAAGACAAAGAACAAGCCTAAGAAGAACACACAATCCACATCAAATTCCATAGAAGAACATGAAGATTCATCTTCAAAAGAGAAATCATCTAAGAAGGAGAGGCCTTTTTGTGCATATTGCAAGAAGGATGGACATGAAGAACATTATTGTTATAAGGACATTGATGAGATGAAAAATCTTCTAAAAAAGAATCACATTGATTTGCCTTCTAGAATGTCTAAATCTTCTTCTCCTTCTACTTCAAAATAGTCTAAAAAGGACAAAGTTCAAGCATCTACATTAGGATATAAAGGACAAGCTCTTTGTGCTCATTCAAGTCCAAGATCAAGGCGATAGCTTCTAGATTCAGGAGCATCTCATCATATGGCATCTTCACAGTCTATATTCTCTTCATTTCAACCTTGTTCTATGTCTCCTATCTTGATGGGAAATAATACATACATGAGTGTAACAAGGAAAGGATCTATTAGCATTGGGGAGAACACTTTTCACAATTTCTTGTGCGTTCCTAATTTGATGAACAATCTACTTTCCATTTTTCAGATTACACATGGTGGAGATGGGAGAATTTTGGAGTTCACTCCTAATTCGGTTATCATTCGGGACTTGGAGACTAGAGATATTATTGCTACTGGGGTGGTTGATCATTCATCTTAGTTGTATTCCTTTGCACAGTTTGCTTCTAATGGTGACAATGTTCATTTGACTATTGATCACATACACGATGATTCTGAGGAGACATTTGGCTTTTTGAACTTGGGCATACTCACATCAGATCCAATCCTTGAGCCATGCATTTCATCTCCACCTACTGTTGCAATTGATGCTTGCGATTTAATAGTTTTGGCTCCTAGTGATTCAGTGCAGTAGGACATACATAGTCTTCTAGATATGGCTACTTTGGATGGCTTCCTAATAGGTATTTTAGACTTGTTTGTGGAGTCTCATCTTGCAGATTTGGAGGACACCATTGACAACATTCGTCTTCTCTTTGATGAAGATGAACCTTCTTCAGTTGTTGTGAGGGAACACTTTCACCCTCTTGTTCATTCTCTACATGATCATTATTCACAAATTGGTGTGAGTGTGGATACCTTTGGAAAGCATTTGGAGGAGGCTTCTTTTTCTTTAGAGGGGATATCTTTGTCTTTGGATAGTGCTCTACATTAATCTCTACTAGATGTTGGATTGTCCTCTTCAGTAGTGTGGCCTAGAACGCCTGATTGGAGTGTGTCAGCTTTCAACATCGACATGGAGACACTTGAGCATGCTTCAGAGACATCATACATCATCCATCTTCATGATATCCTACATGAATCCATGGTTTTTTTTCTTCCTAAGGGAAGGAACGTTGTTCGGCGAGATTGGATCATCTTCAGCATTCAATGTCGAGCTTCTATCATCATTGCAGGAGACTCAACACTGAGGGGGGGCTACCTTGTCTCTCTTGTACTTCTCTCTTATGGGGGGGTATTTTTACTCACATGGGGTTTTTACCTTCTCATTCTTCATTGAGAGTATTTCTATTTTGTATTTCATCTCTCTTTTGGGGAGGAGTTTTGTCCCACTGGGTTTTCTCCTTTTCTATGATTGTGAGAGATTGCATTGATTGCATTGTGTGTGTCCATGGGTACCTAACATGGCCTCATAGCCGGGACCCATCTTTGCATCTTTGTGTCATTTTCATAATAATTCGCTACTCCCTAAGTTGCACTTAAGGGGGGATGTTGGTGTAAATAAAGTCTTGTACCTAGTCAATTCATTACTAGGGGACTTATTTACATCTTAGTTAAGTTTACTTAGGGACCACATAGGAGGTTGTTGGAGAATTTCCACTTTTGGTGGACTTGACATGTCATTACCTCATCACTTCCACCTTTTGTGGGAACATCATGTGATTATCTCTCCACCTTATGTGGAGTGATAGCTCTTCATAGTTGTCTCATGTCATAAGATTACGACACTTGTCATAATCTTATGCCCTTTTATGTTCTCACCTTGGATATATAACCAAGGGGTCTCTCTCATTTGTAATCAATCAAGAATCATATCATATCAATGACATTAAATACAATTTATTCTTGTCATATTCTCTCTCTCTTTTTGTGTTTTCCATTTGGTCCATAGATCTTGGCATCCATAGCCAATTCTAACACTATTGTACATGTTTTTGGAGATTTTGCACATAAGGTTGTGCCATATTCTGTACTCACGCTATATTATAAAGTGCCATGGGGGGGTTTTGTGTGCCTTTGTTTTTACCACCACACCTTTGTCCGGTGAGTGTCCCTCCATAACGATAGTGGATCCATATGATTCCAGCCTCATGTTTGTGTGCTTTGTTTTGCACACCACTTTTTTAGTTGCAAGTGCTTTCTTGTGCACTTTCAGATGTTGTTTCTTCTCCTTCATGCACTACAAGGTGTTACACAACATTTCAGTTGATTTTTCAGGCTCTCCCAGTTAGCATTATGGGGGGTATTATATTTTTCGTGCTAATGCTTCCTTGGTTTCGCCTTGGAAGGAATCTTCCATTCTCAAAACTTGATCAATGTTTTTCAGACTATTGTTACTTCTTCCATTTGTATCTTCGTTCCAGGTGTTTGTCTTTTTTTTCCATCTGATTCGAGTAGTGTAGATTGTTGTCTTCTTGATCTTGATCATCCTATCTCCAGAGGAGGTTCTTCAGGACCATAGCAATCATCTTTTGACAGTTATTTGCAACTTCTTCTGCTTCAGTGATGTTCTTCATGTCTTTCATGTCTTTTTAGAGTAGAGTTTTTCCCATGAGGTTTTCTCTATTTCTCCACTTTACAGAGATTTGGTTGTATTTGGGTACCTTACTTGGCCTAGTTGTTGGGACCCTTGTTTGCTTTCATGCATTGTAGTTACCTTTTCTTTATTGCACATGTTTGTAGCTGCATCTTGCTCATCTTAAGGGGGGTGTTAGAGTAAAGGTTTTAACTTAATTATGTTAATTAAGTTACCTTTATTCCTCTCTTAATATTTCACTTTAGTTTGCATATTGTGACATTTAATAATTATATTAATTATTAAATGTCTACCTATTAGGGTTACTTTTAGGTTTTGCACAATCTCCTTTTATAAGGATTGATTATTGTATTTTATTTCTCTCTCTGATTAATACAATTAAGTCAATACAATCTCTCTTGAAGCTTGTAGAGCACCCTTGCTTTTTTATCTCCATCTCTTCCTTTCTGTGACAAGTTATTTGAATGCAAGTGATCTTTGGGGTCTGTGAAGTTGGCTTTCTCAACTTATACATTTTTCATATCGTTTGATGAATGGGTTTAGCATTTTTAGCAAGGACAATGTTATGTGTCACAATTTTTGAGTCAATTCCTGGAATATTAGAATATTTCCAAGCAAAATTTTTAGGAAAATCATGAAGTAAAGTGGTAGTGTCTTCTTGTTCTTCATTGTCAAGGCACTTCCCAATCTTCATAACTTTGTCTTGATCATTAATGTCCATTGGTACATCAATTGTATCTCCTAAGGGGAGTGCATTGGATTTAGGAACTTCGGATTCATAGATTTCTTTAGAAACATCACTTTCTTCTTGCTTAGTAATAGTCATGGCATGAGGAATGCTTTTCATGGAAGTAAGTGAGGATGTGTTGCCATAAACTCTTAACATTTGTTTCAAAGTTTGATCACTATCAACATACTTCCATGATGGTGGTAAGATCATATCAAGTAATTCAGGATGTTTAATTGTGAGTTGGTGTTTTGGTTGACATGTAATAGCCTTAATGTGCAAAGAGGGTCATTGAGTAGCTTTTGTTGTTTTAGAAAAGGAATATCCCAATCCAGTTTTTGTTTCTTGCGTATTAGGTTCAATAAGGACACAAATACCTTGTTCATGTTTGCCTCATCCTTTTCCAATGTATCCTAATTGTCTCACAAGTTCATATCCTTTTCCATAAATTTGTTCCATTTCTATCAGAGTCGGAAAGGATTGATAATCTATCTCATCAAAATTTGTTGTGTAGCATTTTCATCCTGATTATAGGAGATAGATGTTTGGGAGGATTGTTCAAAATTTTGAGTTGACATGATTCTTGGTTGTTCTTGCTTCTCATCGTTCTTTGCTGTGATTGTTTATTCACCCATAAATGATGGTGTGAATTCTAAGGATCCCCAATCATTGCTAAATAGTTTAGATACCAGTTCCTTGTCATTTTTCTCAATTTGAAGAGGGTCGATGTTGGAATTAATGTTTTTAGAGGACTTGTAACCCATTTTTCAAGGTGCAAGAAAATTTTAGGCTTGAAGTCTATTTCAACTTGATTAATGTCATTGTTATAGACATATTTCAAGGTACGATGAAGGTTACAGGACATAATAACCCAGACAAAATATCCCTAGAAAAAATAACCCTATCACAATAACCCAAGGACAAAATAGCCTAGGGTCATAATAACCAAATCCAAAATAACCTATGGTAAAAATAACCCATGGATAGAATATTCCTATAAGAATATAGAGAAATGAAAACAAAATTTATAAATTGTATATGGGTTATTCTATCCATGGGTTATTTTGACCACGAGTTATTCTGTCCATGGGTTATTATGACCTAGGGTTATTTTGTCCTTGGGTTATTATGATGTGGCTATTATGTCTAAGGTTATTTTGGCTAGGTTATTATGTCTTGATACCTACGATGAAGGGTGGAAGGTACTACATATATCTCATGAATCAATGGGGCATGTGCAAGATTATGATGGGCCAAAAAGTTGCAATATGATGGGTATGTGGCTGACAAATTGTTTTTACCCAAAATTGATGAAATGAAAAGGGTTTTTAAAGGAGATTCTCAGCTTTCCAACAATATAAATTATTCTTTACTTTAAATTTAATAAGTAATTATTATTCATTTTCTATTTGAATTATGACTAAAGTCCTGATTGATAGGCTGATTGAAAAACATCTATAGAAAGCTCAAATGGTATCACATTTTTTGAATCCAAAATATGTGTCACATTCTATGCTTCACATACTATAGGATTAAAAAAAGAAAAATTGAATTTCATGAAGTTTTGATGAAGTTAAGGTGGTCAGACATACAAGTTTTTATACTTTTTCAAAGTTGTAATAAAAAATTCATAATTAATTATTTACTTGGAAAAAAATTACAAAAAAATATGCATCACATTAGGAAATGAGTCCTCTATTTATATCTAAAATATTATTAAAAAATATTATCATTTTATTGTGGTTAGGGTGGTCAGACAGACACCTACTTCTTATTTTTTCCCTGAAATTTAAGTACTACTACATTGAAATTGAAAATTTTCACCAATTTTTTTTTTTAAAAAAACAAACCTAGTAGTTTAAAAAATACATTCAATTTGCTATAGATTCTATTCTTACATATTTTTGAAATAATATAGATAACTTATTGAAATTTTTATGTCAAGTTTCCTAACTCTAATTTTTCTAATTTTTTTGCCACTTAAGGGCCTATTTTTTCCATGATGATCCTACACATACCCCATGGTCTACCTAAAAGAAGATTATATGAGAGATCATAATGCATGAGATGGATAGGAGTTTGTAAAGTAGCCACCCCAACCGTAATTGCTAAAGTAATTATCTCAAGCGGTTGCTTTGTTGTATTGTTAAATCCTCAAATGGATACGAAATCAAGTATTATTTGTGTCTGGTCAACACATAATTGACCAAGGGGATTCACACTACATACATTAAGGGTAGAATTGTTATCAATGAGGGTTCATTTGATACCTATGTGATTGAATTGAGCAATTATCATAACGCTTCATTTTCTTTGCACAACTCTAAGGGAGGGAGCTCATGTTGATGGAAAGTAATGTCAAGATTTGTTTTTTGGATTAGAGCTACCACATCATTCAGAGTGGTACCAGGAGGAATTGGGATTTGTTTTAAGTCTATTTGAAGAATGTTATGATAATTAGGTGAGTTTTGAAGTAAATCCCAAAGGGAAATCTTGGAAAGAGTATTCTTTAATTGTTCAATAAGATCATACTCCTTTGTGTGTGGGTTGTAACAAGGAGTACTAGGTAGATTCTGTAAAGGTAAAGAGGATGGTGGTGGTTGCAGTGGTTACAGGTTGTTTCAGGTATTATATGTATGAGAAATAGTAACATTACTTGATTACTGCAACATATTGGTTTTAGGTGGGTAAAGGGTGTATTAGGGTTGGTTAGAGGGATGAAGTTTATGCGAGGGTGGATAAAGAATAAGTTGAGTTTGAATAATGTTAACATCCTTGGTTTTAGATTTCTCACAAAAAACCATAGCGGATGATTTGGGTGAGATGAAGTCTTGAAGGGACTCATGTAACAAGTGAAAATCATCATGACTAAAATATTTGAGGGGTAAACTATCATCTATTGGTTTAAGGTGGGTATGTGCAAGATCATGATGGGCCAAAAATTGGCGATATGATGGGTATGTGTAGGGTATGTGGTTGATGACTTCTTTTTTACCCAAAATTGATGAAATGATAAGGGTTTTTAAAGGATATTTTCATGTTTACACCAATATAAATTATGTTTTACTTTAAATTTAATAAATAATTATTATTCATTTTCTATTTGAATTACTATTAAAGTCTTGATTGATAGGCTGATTGAAAAACATCTATAGCTTTCAAATAGTATCACATTTTTTGAATCCAAAATATGCATCACATTCTATGCTTCACATACTATAGGATTTAAAAAAAAATGAATTTCATGAAGTTTTGACCAAATTAAGGTGGTTATATATATGATTTTTTATATTTTTTTAAAGTTGTAATAAAAAATTATAATTAATTATTTACTTGGAAAAAAATTACAAATAAATATGCATCACATCTGGACATGAGTCCTCTACTTATATCAAAAATCTTATAAAAAAATATTATCATTTTATTGTGGTTAGGGTGGTTAGACATACACCTACTTATTTTTTCCTTGAAATTTAAGTACTATGCATTGAAATTTAAAATTTTCACCAAATAGATTTAAAAAAAGCCTAGTAGTTTAGAAACTACATTCAATTTTCTACAAATTCTATTCTTATGTTGCATATTTTTGAAACAATATAGATAACTTATTTAAATTTTTACATCAAGTTGTTTAACTCAATTTTCTTAAAAAAATTTACCACTTAAGGGCCTATTTTTTCCATGATGATCCTACACATACCCAGGTGTTCAATAGAAGCATTAGGGGTGTTAATGGTTGTTATTGTAAGGTTGTTACAAAACACCTTAGTGGAGGACTTATGCGAGATGAAGTATTGAAGGGCTTCATCTAACAAAGAAAAGTCTTCACAAGCAAAAGGTTTGAGGGGGGTTTTATTGTTAAGTAATTTAGGTTTCTCAAATGTTTCAAGCATTAGAGGATGAAGTGAGTGAGAGGAAGTCATGAATAACTTCATCTAACTTATCAACATCATCACAAATAAGAGGCTTGGATGAGATGTTGTTTCTAACTTTAATCATTTAATTGAAGGGTTGGTTTGATGTTTCAATTTTTGTGTTTTTATGTATCGATGAATCTAATCTAAAAGAACTAGGAATGAAAGTGGAAAAGGAAATTGTCAAAGATCTAAAACTATCTATGAATGCTATGAAATGAAGTAAAATTTATGCTAAGAAAAAAAACCAACTGAAATATAACAGAAAATTAATTACAAAAAATATAAAGGTGAAATGGAATAAACTAAAATCTATAAATTCTGATAAAAAACTACAGAGGGATTGATTTTCCCAAGGTAGAAAATGAGTACTAGGGCAGGTATTTTTTAGGATTTTTCTAAATTTTCAAGAGTTTTTTGAAGGTTATTAGGTCTGAACAATGCAAATATAGATTGAAAATGCAGGATTTTGCAATGATTAAAGGGAACAAGATGAAATAATGAACTCTAAATGATGCTTTCACTAATGCTATGCTTTGGAAAATGCAAAAATCAAAACAATACCCTGAAGTCTAAGATGCATTCAATGCAATTGGAATTAGAAAGCTAATATGTTCAAAATGTGGGTTCACGAAAATGAACCATAGATTTTTGGCACCATGCACCTTTCTAGCTCTTCTAGGGTTTTTCACCCAAAAGGAGAAAGTAGGGCCAAAAATGCTAAAGGGTTCATTCAAATTATGTTATGTATGATGTTGTTTAGGATAAATGTAATGAACTAAGTGCAATTGAGTGATCTAAATGACTGATTATGAATGCAAAACTTAAAATTTATGCTATGTTGGAAAACACAATGTTGTTTGCAAAAAGCTTAAAAGAATGAAAATGAATGCAAACTAAATCAAACAAAAGGCTATTTTTCATAATGAGTGCACCTAGGAAACTGAAGAATACTGGAGATCAATCTAGAAAATTGATGAAATCTATATTTGACCTAACTGGGACTCATTCACCACACTAAGTGAATCAGTCCTAGGTCAGGGCTTTTTCTACACAAAACTTATTTTTTATCAATCGGGAACAAGGATTTGTATATGACTCAAAAATGCATCTTAGGAGGGACTCATTCACCACGCATGGTGAATCAATCCACTTTCAAATTTCTACAACTTCAAATCTTTGTTTTGCACCTTGAAACCTACACAACAATTTCTGACATAAATCTGACTCGGGATCTTAGAAAACTCCTATAAAACAACTAAAAATTGTTTGTCTAATTGTGGTTTTTCCTTGGTAAAACCCCTAGTTTGGTAATTAAACCTTGAATGAATAAAAATATACATAAAACCCTAGCCATAGATGTGTTAAAGAATAGAAAAGTCTAAAGTATAACAAAAACCCTATTCTATTGTTCTAGACTAAGAAATGCAAATAGGATTGATGTAATGCAAGATATCAACCCTATAAATGTTACAACACATTAAAAATGGAGATGAAATGACATGCAAATGGAAAGTAAACAAAATTTAGACCTTAATTTGAAGATAAAGTAAAAATGGAAGATGGAATCACTTTAAAACCAAGTCTTTCTAGGTGTGATTTGATGGCTAGTTGCATCTCCTCAGCCTAGATTTCTCCATGATTCACCATAGGAATCCATCATCAACCCTTTGAAATGTTGAATCTTGAAAAAAAGAGTGATCTTTAAGACCAGCAAAAACCCTAGTTTGCTGCCCTAAAACATCAACTTTTGCTAATGAGACTTGTTGTAGAAGACTTGACTTTAGAAATTGCTTTTGATAAATGACTAAAAGATGTGTAAAATGACTTAAAATGAGTATTTATAAGAAACAAAACCTAATTTTCCTATTATTTAGTGATGTAGAGCCAAGATGGAGAAGACACACAACTAATCAGACCTCAAATAAATATCAACCTTTGAAATCACATTCAAATATATTGAATCAACTAACACCATCAAGGTTTTAGACTCCAAATTTCACCAAATAGGCTTATATTTTAGAGAAGGACACTAAAATACCACCTCAACATGATTTAGTCTTCCTTTCAAACCCCAACACAATTTCCAAACCAATCACACAAGGTTTCTTTGCAACATTGTAGAGAAACACCAAACTGACCTATGGAAGGGCTACAAGAATTAGCCCTATTTTACAAGCAAACTATCTCACAAACACATCCCCTTCACAAAATAACATCAGAAATTCAAAATTTATGTGCCATAACTCCAAATTTCACAATTTATTTCCATATTCAAGGCCTTTAGGGTGTTGTTCCAACAAAACCCTCCAAAACACACTCAAAACCCTAGGGTTTCCTGTATTCTTACAATTTTAGGTCTTAACAACTAAAACAAAATTCCAAACACTCGTATTTATGTCTGTACAGACCTTCCACATCATTACATATTCAATTTCCACACTAGTTCTCAAAAACACAACAAAAAAACCTCTATTTTCACTTGGAAAGATGCCTTATTTAATAACAGGAAATCAACACAGTCCACATAACTTGCTTATCTTTATTTCCAATACAACCTATCATCTACCCTAACATTAATAATGAAAATCCATCAAGTAACAAGTCAGAAAAGTAGGTGGATTTTTAGTTTGAATTCACTTACAAAAGTTTAGGCCTACAAATTGTGTGAAATAGTTGTTTCAGAATATCAAAGAGAACTCCCACCAAAATGAACTTGAGACTCTCAAAATGAGTTTCTTTGTTAGATCACACTCACATCTTCAAAATGAAAAGAGATTTAGGGCCCTTACACACCTACACAGGTTGAGAAGATTCAAGGAAGTTCATAAAAAATAAGAAAACAAAGTGAAAACTCAGAAAAGAACATTTTATTTTGTGTATGCTTAAATACAATGACTTGTTAACCTCCTTCGAGCCTTCTTGAGGCCTTACATAGCTTTTCCCACCCTTTTCTAACTAACCGACTTCCTACAATAGAATTTTAAACCACTATGACCGTCAAAGGCCTAATTACATCCTTTTAAACAATTTATCACTTTTACAAATGTATTACAAAGTTTGCACCTTATGACCCTATACAACACTTAATCATGCATCTTATGAAACCAATGGATGAGGAATAGCCTTATTGTCTCCACAAGACTCAAATCTTGCATCTCCCTACACAAACTCAAAAAATTTCCTTCAAAGGCTACAAGGACTCTTCAAGTGCAAGATTAACATTTGACCCTTATAGGACTCAAAATTCTTCCATTTACATTATGATTGGTCTTTTTAGACATTATTAAGCCTAAATAAACATAAAAAACTCCTATATCACTTAGACACCCATCAATGACTTTGCATGACCTTCAAACATGGAAGTTTACAATTTGGTGATTAGGTGCTCTTGCACCATACATCCCCCTAAGAAGAATTCATGCCACATGAATTGTGGATGATGCTAATATGCCCAAGTTGGATTTAAACACCATTGATTCACAAGCCATTGCCATTGAACCATGTTGCTCTATGCTCTAGGTTGCTCTGTTCTCAAACTATTCCCTACTTTTGTGGCTTTGTTAACACTTGTGTGTGCCTTGATCTGTATATTAGGACCTGCAAATGCTTTTCTATCTATTTCCATCTGTTCTGTACCTGTAGATAAAAAAATGTTAGTATTACCATTACCATAAACTTCATTTGTCTTAGCCTCATCTCCTTGTTGAGGTCTACTCTGCCCACACTGTCCTTGTAACCCTATCACCAATCCTTTTCCTCTATCAGTCTTTTGTTCTCCTGATTTGACAACCTTTGCAACTATACCTTATCCTTTATGGCTTACCATAGGACATACAATGGTCCCAAGCAACACATATTATTGTATACTCCCTATCAAATCATAACTTACCCCTATTTTTTCCTTCACAACTATTGTTCCTATGTTCTCAGACCTAGGATCAATTTTTTTTATTTCCTTCACAACACTTATAGGCTCCTTTCTCCCACACATGATCACTTAATATTTACCTTTCACATCCTCTAAAAGTGGAGTAAAAAGAACTTATGAAAATTTTTCACAATAGTATATTTATTTTCTCTTCCATCATACATGGCACATCTATCATACTGCCAAGGTCTTCCTAGGAGTATGTGGTAGAAGTCCATCCAAGGAATAATGTCACAAATAACACTATCCTTATAATCACCAATCTAGAAATCTACAATAGCCTTCTAATTTACTAGCAAAGATTGACCATCACTTAGCCAAGATACCTTGTAAGGAAACTCATGAGGAATACTTTTCAATTTCAACTTGTTCCCTATTTCACATGAAACCATATTTTCAGTTGAACTAGAGTCAACCACAACTTTACATACCTTTCCTCTACTCTTGCAAATGGTTTTTGTTGGATTTGTTGCCTCAATCTCATAGGCTGAAACCAATGAGAAAGCATGGTCACTGTGACATTCCTATTGTCTGGTCGACTGGTAGTTTAACCTTGTGTATTGCTCATGTCACTGAGACAAAGTTGATATCTTGCCAATGAAGTTTATTGCTGTGACCTCTTGTGTTCGGTATGACCTTGTGACGAGTGAAAAACTCTGGCCGACAGATTGCTCTTATCAGGTGTCGGGGAGACTCATGGAGACTAATGTTTTCAAGAAGACCTTTGGCTGAAAGGCTTGCTTCAGTATGATGTCTCATCGATAGCAGTGAGTCTCATCAATAGGTATACATTTGGAGTCTTCGTGGTAACACAAAGGTTTCGGCAGGAAGTCTTGGTGACCGGGAGAAGTCTCACCGATAAGAAGGAGTCATCAGGGTGACTTGAACTCTCGGGAAGATCTCTTGGCAACTGGGGAATGTCTCATTGATGGACACTCAGAGTAACTTAAGGGTCTCAGTGTGAAGTCTCAGCGATGAAGGATTGTCTTGGCGACAATGTAACACTCGAAGACATCGAGAAGACCCTTGGCCGAAAGGCTTGTTTTGATATGATGTCTCATTTAATATCGGAAGTCTCGCCAAGAACATGTGGTGTCATTGGTTCGGTGTGACTCTTGGAAAATAGGGTTTTGGGATAACATGGAAGTCTCAGTAAGAATTCTTTCTGAAGGATGATTCTCTCACTGATAGTGGAACACATCGGTATGACTTGAAGGATTCGGTATGAAGTCTTGGTGAAAGCAGTAAGTCTGGCCAATAGGATAGACTCGGGGTAACTTGGAACCTATGGGGTAACATCTTGGTGAAAGACGAATGTCTTGTCAATGGAATGACTCTTTCGTGTGACTTAGGACATTGATATGTGGTCTTGCCAAAGAGAAATTGTCTCGCTGATGAGAATGATGAGGTCAAGGTGACTTGAAGACTTTAGTGTAATGTCTAGGTGAAGAGTGATAGTCTTGACGACTGATGAACTCTTCAGAATACCTTGTGATCTTCAGTGTGAGGTCTTGGTGACATGGCGAAGTCTTAGCAATAGCTCTCTGGACTTGATGTAACCTCTTGCCAATAGGGATGACTCTTGGCGATATCGAATGTTGGCTATGTTGGCATCAGGGAGACATGGTTAGTGTCTCACCGACATGACAACATAGGTTGAACACCCTTGACCGTTTGATGACTATCCTATGTGGTGTCTCATGGACCAATCAAAGGAAGAGAAATTCAAATGGTTGGTGGTTGGATTTTTGCAATAGCTGCGATGTTGAGCTGAACTATATGAAAGAAAAATCTACATAGGAAGTGGAAACATCTACGATGCTGAGTTGGAGATTGCTTTCTGACTGTTGAGAACGAATGCATATATATGCATTGGATGTTCAGGATAAATGTGAGGAGAGCTGAACAACCAAGGAGCTGAAGAGCCGAAGTCAATGAGATAGAGAAGACATAGAGAGAACGATAGAGAGAGGACCGAGTGGCTGGCTGAAACGCCGAGGCCATGCGGTCGAAGTAGAGGATCGAGAGGCAGAGTTAAGCTCCTAGAATCTCTCATGATCATGATTGCTTTGGTTGATCTCTCAGGAATAGTTTGCTACTAGTTGTGTCCAAAATGAACAAGATGTAATCTCTGAAAGGCTAAGAGCCTAAAACTGTATTGTAACTTTTTGTTGCTGAATAATACAATGGCTCGAACTTTGGAGAGTGGGGGTTTTTAGCCGAAAGGGTTTTTCCCCATGTAAAATCTCTGTGTTCTATTTTTTGTAGTATCTTTCATATGTTGTTTGCTGTTGAATTTACTTGTGCTTTTCTCAGAAGGATTGATGTGGGAAATAAACTATGTCTGTTTCGCATTTGGACATAGTAGTATGTGTCTTTGAGGTAACCTGATCAAAATTAAAGTTACCAAAGGCACTACTATTTGGAGTTATCCTTAGATCCACTCCATTGATTTCCTTACAAGTGGTATTAGAGCCTTCTTCTGGTTGTTGGTTCTGGATATTTCTCCTGTGAAGATTTCTTAGCTTGATAGGCTAGAAGAAATCTAGAGGAATGAACTGATTTATTGATCCTTTGTTGAGTGGAAGCCTTGTGGTATTCTGAGACAACATGCAACTTGAAGGAAGGTGAAGATAGAAAAGGGAGTTGATCATGTTGTGATCTATGTCTCCTAGCTAGTAGAGGTTTAACCATGGAGTATGAGGTGGATTTTCTTATTCTATGGCTATTTAGTAGTAAAGCTTTCATATTAGTGTCTGTGTGATAGGCTCCTGGGTGATATGAAGAAGCCTAGGTTGTTTCTCAACCATGGAAGAGAGTGCTTATACTAGGTGGTGGTTGTTTGTGTTGGAAGGCACTGTTTCCTATTAACCTCAAATACTTAAAGGCTATGAAGTTAATCATTAGATGATTTTCAAGCTTCTGAAATAGCCTTTCTCTCTTTCTCAGATGCATGTACATTTTTTTGGTTTAGAGTTGATTTGCAAGGGGCCTGGATTCTCTTGAACTACTATTTTATTTCTAAGGATGATTTATACTTGCATGGCTCTGTGGTTTTGCAGGTTTTACATGGTTAAGCAAAACTTGTGACCATGTGGAGTTGTTGTTAAGATATTTTCTAAACATTGGCCTCTTGGGGTGCTGTTGGATGAGATAGTTGCAGTTATGCATGCATGCTTGGTGCATGGCTTGAGGA
>VDFB02000003.1:335655851-335820465 GCA_007258455.2 Sequoia sempervirens | reverse complement strand
AATGAGTTATACCTGCAGTTCATCAAGGTTAAGAGAGAGGTTAACGAACCCATAGCCAGTTTCAATAATAGGTTTCACCGTGCATTCACCAGATTACAAAACCCATATGTTTTGGACGATGGTACTACCCTGGGAGTATATTATGAAGCTCTGGATAGCCTAACCGCAACCTTTTTGAAATGGAGACCCAACCCTCCGGGCACCCTGACTGATGCTTATATAGAGGCTGTCAAGCTCAGTACGGATCTGAGGCAACACTTGACTGGGCCATTGCCTTCTCTGGGACCAGCTGCACATCCTAACTAGATTTAGGCAGTAAATCAGGCCCTCACCAATCATACCCCAATTATGAACCCAGTTCCCCAATTACCTATAGTACCACACCCTGGTCATCCCATGAACCAAATCTCTCCTATGACAAACTTCCCTCAACAACAAGTGAACCAACCCATGTATCAGCCACAACAGAATAGCTTCCCTGCTTATATGTAGAATTCTGAGGTGTTGCACCAGTCTTTGGGATCCGCCATAATGCCTATTCCCCCTCAGGGTAACCCGAACCAGATCCCTTACCAAGATCCTAATAGGGAGAGGATTGATGAAATGGCTGAACAAATAAAGAAGCTAAATCTGGAAGTGACTTACCTGAGAAATCAGAATAGTCAGTTGCAAGCTACTCAGAAGGGAATGCAATCTAATCAGAATAGGGAGTTTTCACAAGGACAAAACTTTGATAGGGGACAGCGTAATGACAGAGGGTTCTACAATGACAAGGGATATAACCAGGATAGGGGTTACAACAATGACAGAGGTTTCAATAATGAAAGGAGGCAGAATTTTGACAGAGGCCAAGGAAGTGGATCAGGATTTGATAAAAGGCCACCACAAGGACAAAATAGAACTTGGAATATAAGGCCCAATAATGGGGGAGTTCCTACCCCATTGGATCAGCCGGCTAATCAAATTGTTAATCAGTCTGCAAACCAACCAGTTAGTCAAGATAAGCCTCCTACTGGAGTATATCTGGCAGAAGCAGCCTTATCAGGGTGGTGCAGACTCCATAAGACAAGCCAGCATTCAGAATTGGAATGTCTAGAATTCCAAACTGCTGCTTCTATCTTTCAGTATGAGGTAGAGAACAACGTGAATGCACAAGAGATTGTTCCCTCTAACTCCTATGATTCTCCTGTATTGGTATTGAATCATGCTCCTTTTCCAGCTAGCCAAGAAAATGTACCAAAAGAACCCAATTCCCACGAAGATGAAACAGACCAGATTTGTAATGGAGATGAGGTTGCTCGGCTATTCAACGAAGAAATAAATGATAATGGCCCCCTCGATTAGGAGGAAGCTCATGTTGAAGAAGTACAGATGTTTCAGAGACAGGAATTGAGGGATATGCCTCATAGACGCCCACAGCCTGGGGGACCATTCACCACTTCCATTCCTCCCAACAACTTCAGTACCCCTCCGGATCCTAATGCTAGCAACAATCCGTCTTATCCACATGTCTCCAAGCAGTACCTTTCGAAAGACAGACAAGCTCAGGCTGAACCACAAAAGGAAAAGATTGTTCAAGCTGGCAAGGATAAGGTGGAGGAATCACCTAAGGAAGTCTCCACTGATATGAGTGAGGAGCAGATGGCTTCATACATTGCAGAGGAATTCAAGAAACTAAAGGTAAACCTTTCTGCATTTGAGTTATTAAGATTTCCTGCAATTAGGAAGGCTGTCTTAGGTACTTATGATGCAAATTCAAAGTTATTGGATAAGCCTTCTAGTGAATATGTCAGCCAGACTTCCAGTTTTCAGTCTATGAACACACAAAATCAGACCCAAAATCGGATCAACCCACCTCCTGGAGATAGGGGAAAAGAAAAGGACAGAACTCAAGTGGCCCAAGTAGATACTCAGCCCACCTTGTTTCAAGGTAAAACAGAAACCCCTCCATTTTTTATCTCAATCCGAATATTTGGTAAGAACCTTCACAATTGTCTGTTAGATTCTAGTGCTTCCACCAATGTGATGCCTCTCGGAGTTTGCAGAGCTCTGGGAATAACACCTGCTGATTCCCAGAAGAAGGTCACTCAGTTGGACAGAACCGAAGTGAGTGTGGTAGGAGAACTTAACATGATCCAGATGCAGATAGCCTCTGATCCAAGGATCCAACAGGTCATCAACATTCAGGTGGCTGATATTCCTGATGCATACGGTTTAATTTTAGGGAGGGATTTTACGAGGGCCCTGAATGGGTATGTGTCCACTGATCACTCTCACATGTGGCTTCCATGGAAGGGGGTACCTAATCAGATCAGAATCGAGAGGGAGCCTAGAATGAAGTATATGATAACGAAATACCAAAAGACTTCAACAGAAATTCTGGTATCAGAGGTCGGAATGGGAAATTACCTGCTTTCAGTTCAATATGAAGAATCAGACGCAGAAGAGGTGTTGATGTTGCATACGATGCCAGCTGATGTTGGGACAGGATCCAGCCATGTTGAGGTTCTGACAGAATTAGTTGAAAAGGAGGAAGAACCTGAAGACAAACAGATCAGCTTATTGGATGATTTCTAGGAATTCATTGGGCAATGTATGGAGAACCAGATTCACCTGGGAAAGAGGACAAGCTTTAAGGAGTTACTCTTACCAAATTGGTGTAGAGTCCACAATGCTTCTCATTCTGAGTTGGAATGTTGTCTGTGTCAGACAGCAGTAAAACAAGTACAAAAATGCACGAATCCAGTCCAGGTGGTTAAGGCAGACGAGCAAAATGTCCAAGGAGAGTGCGAAAATTAGAAACCTGCAATGACTGAGGTAGCTTCTAACACTGATAAACCAAAAGACAGAATGAAGAAAAGTACCACTACAGAATGCTGGACTCTCAAATTCGATGGATCCAAATCCAAGCATGGAGCTGGGGCAGGGTTTGAGCTGATCAGTCCAAAAGGTAAAAATTTCTTTGTAGCTCATAGGCTCCAATTTCATTGCACCAATAATGTGGCTGAGTATGAAGCATTAATTCATGGACTCCTTATGGCACTCAAGAAAAAGGTCAGGGTTTTGCAAGTTTTTGGAGATTTAGAATTAGTAGTCAAACAAGTAAGAAAGCAGTATGCGTGTCACGATAGGAGAATGACCAACTACAGGCACAGAGTGTGGGACCTCATTGAGGGGTTTGACGCTTTTAATATCCAACTGATCCCAAGGAAGAAGAATCAAACTGCCGATTCCCTGGCACAAGCAGCCAGTACTTTGCAGCCCCTGTCTCTGTCAGGATTAAAAAGGTTCACCGTAGAATTAACTCCTGTACCATCGGTTCCTGACAATGTAACTAATTTTCAGGTGTTTGAAGATGATAAACATATCCTAGACTTTATCACGAACACAGATGTCTTTGCTTCATAGATCATTGATGAAACGGAGCCTCAAGAAGCAGAATTGGATTTAGAGGGTGTGCTGAATTTGAAGTCCAATACTATTCCAAGGGGAATGGTACAGTTAGAGAGAATTTTCGATTTGGACAAAATTAGAGATCAAGAATAAGAGACAAAGAAAGAATCCGTTAGTGGACAGTGTGACACTCACAATGTGGGTACCGAAGATAATGTGAAGAATATTTTCATTGGTAAGGTCTGTACTCCTGAAGAAAGACAGGGAATAATCAAAGCCCTATATGATTTTCCAGATATAGTGGCATGGGGTTATGAAGACTTGAAGACTTATGATACATCCATCATAACTCATACTATACCTCTGAAGCCAGGCGCCAAACCTTTCAGATAGAGGCAGAGACCTATTAATGCACTGTTGGAACCACTCATACAGAAGGAAGTTCAGAAGTTGCTGTCTGCTAGGATCATATTTCCTGTCAGGCATTCAACTTGGGTGGCCAATCTGGTTCCGGTAAGAAAGAAGAACGGTGAAATTAGGCTCTGTGTTGACTTCAGAAATCTGAACAGATCATCAGAAAAAGATAACTACCCAGTTCCCTCTTTGGATGAAGTGCTACAAGTGGTCAATGGATCGTGGATGATGTCCTTTCTGGATGGGTATTCAGGGTATAATCAAGTGATGGTCCAGTATGAGGACAGACATAAGACCACTTTTACAACTAAGTGGGGAACCTTCGCTTACAGGAGGATGCCATTTGGGCTTATTAATGCGGGAGCCACGTTCCAGCGAGCTATGGACATTGCCTTCAAAGACATCATAGGGAAGTGCATTATCATTTACATGGATGATTTGACTATTTTCTCCAAAAATAGAGGGGATCATATTTCAGATCTGTGTAAGGTGTTCCAGAAGTGCAGGGAATTTGGCATCTCGTTGAATCCCAAAAAGTGTATCTTCGGAGTTATAGAAGGCAAGCTGTTGGGGCACGTGATATCAAAGAAAGGAATTGCTATAGACCCAGAGAGAGTGGAAGCCATCCTGAAAATTCAGCCACCTGCCAGCAAAAAGGAGATGAAATCCTTCTTCGGTAAGATTAACTTTGTCAGGAAATTCATCACTGGATTTGCTGAGATTGTGAAGCCGTTAAATGCTATGTTGAAGCAAGATGCCAAGGTCGAGTGGACTACAGAAGTGAAGGAGTCCTTCGCAGAGATTAAGAGAGCCATTGTCGATGCTCCAGTGTTGGTGAGTCCAGATTACAGTAAGCCTTTTTATATTTATTCCTTTGCTTCAGACCACTCATGTGCTGGAATGCTGACACAAAAGTCTGATGAGGGGAATGAGCATCCCATTGCTTTCATGAGTGCACCATTGAAGGATGCTGAGCTGAAGTACCCGAGTGTGGAGAAGCAAGCATATGCTCTGGTGCGAGCAGTGAAGAAATTTAGGCATTATATCCTCTGAAATAAGGTGTTTGCAATTGTTCCTAATTCTGCAGTTAAGTTGCTACTGATGCAAAACGAGTTAGGGGAGTGCAGAGCTAAATGGGTGACCATGCTTCAGGAGTATGACATTGAGATCTAGCCAATGAAGCTGGTAAGAGGACAAGGACTCACCCAAACCATGGCAGAGATGGGCCCTGAATTATCTGTCCATAACTATAATGTTGAAGAAGTTTCCCCAGAGGGCTGGTATGATGATATAGTCTATTATCTGATGAATCAGCGAGCTCCTGGTCATCTTAATGCAGTTCAGAGGCGAGCCTTGAGATTGAAAAGTGATGGTTTCATGCTGAAAGGAGCTGTCCTATACAAGAAGAATCACGAAGGTATTTATTTGAGGTGCCTTGGAAGACAGGAAGCTGAAAGGGTAATGAGTGAATTTCATGAGAAATATGGTACTGGTCATGGCTCGGCGATTGCTACCGCGAATCAGATTTTGAGGGCAGGATACTACTGGCCTACATTGTTTAAGGATGTCCATCATCATGTACGAACCTGTCACACTTGTCAGACTGCAGCAACAAGAGAAAGGTGTGCAACACTTCCGCTCCAACCGGTCACTGAGGTAAAACCTTTTGCTCAATGGGGTATGGACTTCATAGGTCCCATCAATCCACCATCCTCTGCAGGACATAGGTATATTCTCACCATAACTGATTACTTTACAAGATGTACTAAAGCTTTTTCTTGTAGGCAGTGTACATCAGAGGTAGTAATTGATTTTCTTGAATCTGCCATTCTCAATCAGTTTGGATGTCCTATTGCTGTGGTATGTGATAATGGTCCTGCCTTTGCAGCTCTGAAATTCTCAAACTGGGCCTTTGATCATGGTATTGTTGTAAAGTTTGCATCTAATTATTATCCCCAAGGGAATGGTCTAGCTGAATCCTCTAATAAGAACCTGTTGACTGTCATCCAAAAATTGTTAGAGAGGAACCCAAAAGACTGGCACACCCAACTTCGGTTTGCTCTTTGAGCAGATCGTACCAGAGTTAAGTCCTCTATTGGTACCTCTCCTTATCATTTAGTGTACAGTCTGGAACCGGTTTTCCCTATCCAACTCAAAATCTCAACTCTATAGTTTATCAACCAGTTTTATGATGAGGATGATAGAAGGGAAGCGAGGTTGGCTGAATTATTGCACCTTGAGGAAAAACGAGACCATGCACTTGAAAAATTTTCCAAACATCAGGGGGTAGTCAAGCGATGGTTTGATAGGAGAGAAAAAGTTAAGGCTTTTAGGATTTTTGACCTTGTCCTATATTGGGATAAGCCGCATGATCAGAAAGGGAGTCATGGAAAATTTGACAAATTGTGGCTTGGTCCTTACCAGATTGCCGAAATACTAGGAGATAATGCCTTCCGCCTAAGGACTCTCATGGGAGAGGACATACCACTGCCTGTCAATGGGAAGTATCTGAAACATTATTTCCAGTCCTGAGCTATTTTCAGCTCTTTGCCCTGTAAATAGTTAGTTTAGGTTGCTTGGTTTACTTGTTTGCTTGCTTTGGTTAGAGTAGGTTTCCCTTTTGCTTTGCTTGTTTGTTAGAGTAGGTCTGTTTTGGTTTGTTTGTTTTGTGTTGCGTTGCTCTTGCTTTTGGTCCTTTTCCTTTTGGGGAATGTGGGTGCATCTGTATGGTAGCAGTGACAAAGCCGGTCTAATGTTCCCGGTATTTCCCTTACAAGCTTTGATCATTTTTCTAGAATACCGTGGTATGAATTCTTTAACCTATGTCATTTGTCCTTGGATTGAGACAAAGGTTTTCTAGTTAGTCTGAACAGGAATATATTGGGGTCTTATACTTTTAATCCTTAATATACCTGAAGTTGTAAAAGTCCTTATAAGGTCTGGACAGGTGAAAAATCTTTTTTCTGCTCTAGTGCCACTGCGGTTCTCAGCCCTGAGTGTGAACTTCGCTGTTCACAGGTTGAATAAAATGAGTGAACAAGAATGAAACATAAAAAAAAAAGGAGACAGAAAAGAAAAAAAGTGTATTGAGAATCATGAGGTTGGAATTCAACTTATCAGGGGGATCTGAATATCTCTACCGGGGTTATAGACGCCTGACTGGCAGTAGAGCTATGTTCAGGAGGACCACAGCGATAACGTCGTCGGGGCTATGGACGGCTGACTGGCAGAGAGGCTCTATCCAAGTTACTTTTAGAGTGAGAATCTTTACGTAGCCTGTTCATACCATGTCTGGTTCTTCTTGCAACTGAGGGTAGGTAATAAATGCATGTGCACACACTTAGACCCTGGTATAGGAACGTCTGACTAACTGGGAGTTTCTTTGTTTTACCCTAAGGGGGTGGCTGGGTATCTGAGTTGAAATCTTAAGTTCTGGGTTCTTGATTCCAGTTTGTCATCGAAATACTCAGGAGCATTTCCCCAGCAGAGTCACCATTTGTTGTGTAATTTTTGCACACACGCCCCACTTAGAGTGGGGACCCTCTTTTTTTGGTGTCTTGACCTTTGGTTCTATCGGATTTATCATTCTAGGGTCTTGACATGTTGGTCTTGCCCGCTTGGACCCTCCCTTGAGGTTGGAATTGAATGAAATTAGGGTTTTGGCCGGGTCCGGGTTTTCACCTAGATCCGGGATTTTCCATCAGCCGGGCGGTTTTTCCGTGCCTCGCTCCTTTGTCTCACGTTTCTCGTCGACTGACTGGTTTCTCGTCACTTTCGATTTTTCTGCCTTTGTCGGATTTTCCCAGATGCTGCCAAAATCCCGATCTTCCTGATTTCCCCGGTTTCTGCATTTCTGCGGAATCCGTGTTTCCGCGCATTTTGGGATTTTTCAAAATTTCGCTTGGGGCTCGGGTTTCCGGACTTGTCAGAAATGTCTTGTCGCGCATTAATAGTTGAGGTACCCTTTGCTCAGGTGGGTATAAGGTCAAATTTAGGGCATTTTGAGCATCATTCTGATTTCACCTATTCACTTGATCTGCTCTGGCGATTTAGAATTTTCATTTGAAGCTTTGAGAATTGATCCTAGGTTGTTTGCGCGAGGATTGCTTGAGTGTTGGTGCTAGTATTTCTGTTGCTTGGACGTGTTTGCCGCGTGGTCGATTTTTTAAGCTCGAATTCCGTTTGCTTTGATTCATGGTATGTATTCACTGCCCTTCCGTTTGCTTGCGTGGTGATTGAGGGTTTCTTGCCTTGGGTATCGTTGGATTTGGGTCGGCCCTTCATTTGATTTCGATTTCGTATTTATAGAGTCATGGTCTGACCCGTTTTATGGAACCCCCATTTTCTGTGCCTTGTGAACTCCATTTGTCTATGAGATGATATCCTTTAGGCGGGATTCTGGGTCGAATTGCTTGCTTATTCCGGGTGCTAAATTTGTCATTGTGACAAACTAGGGTTTCCTTTGGTGTTCGACCCAGAATGAAGATTTTATTGTGCTTGAGCGGCCCTTGCCCCGTACCATGTTCGTGGTTTTAGGTAAATCCTTAGCTATTATCTTTAAACCTTAAAGCTTGTTCTGGTTTTAATGGTGGGTGGTTTGGCCATTCGGATTAGGGAATCTTTATTTTGATGTGGAGATTCATCCTTTGCGTGCTATCGAGGGGTCTAAATCCTTTGCGCCATGGGTCTTGTTGCTTATCGTCGGTTTTGGGGATCATTCGAGTTTTGATTCACATCCATCATTTTTTGGATTTCCGAGGTCGTCGCGGAATTTCCACGCTCCCATATTTTCCCGGTTTGGGTTTATTCCGCGGGTTGGGGTTATTTCCGGTGCATTTTGAGTTGTCCGCGAAAATCCATTCCATCCGGATTTTTTCGGATTTCCTGTCTGGTTGTGTGCTTTGCGATATTTTGATGATAGGATTGGTGGAATGATTATCTAATAATTATTTCTTGTTGCTAATGAGTGAATTTAACGATTATCCTTTGATTTTTCCATTTACACTAATGATCTATATGATTAATGATGCTTTGGCAGCAAGAATTTGTCTGGGTCGGATTTCTTCGAAATTCCGCCCCGACGGTATTTTCCCGGATTGCGTGATTTTCCCGGACTGTCTGATTTCTCCGGGTCTCGATGGATTAATAGTTAGCAATGGATTTTGATGGATTTACATGATTTGTGCTAACCTTTTGAATTGGAATATGAATAATAATTGGATTCTAATGACTATTTTTGGATGTGTAGGCCGAATCAAGCAAGGCTACTACTGGGAAGTCCAAAGGCGGTGCCAGGGCATCTTCGATTTCTGAGACAGAGCGGTTGAGACTGGATATGAAGAATCAGCTCCCAGAAAGCAAGGTGTCCTCCGTGTGGGCCGAGGTATCTGACACGAATGTTGGTGCCTGGCGCTATGAGTAGTTCAAGCAGAGAGCAGCTGAGAAGGACCAGTCAACTTTGAGACAAGGAATGATGAATTTTGGATTAGTGCATGTGGCGGGGTTCCCTCCGGCAGTTCAATGCTATGAGTTAATTTTGGAATCTGCAAGACAGTATGCGTTTGATACCCAGATGGTGGTCAGTACCAAGGGACGAGTCTTGGCAAACTTCAGTCCGGCTTCCATTGCATGAACTTTCAGCATGCCTGATCTTCCTTCGGTCTGTACTTTGAACATTGACACTACCAGGACCTATTACGAGAATGAGCCAACCAAGGCTCAGCAGATCATCAATTCATGGCTGGAGAAGCCAAAATCTCACCACTCCAAGTTGCCCAAACAGCTACACAGGGTGAAATTCAGGTCGGACGTGTATGATGCCATCACACTGTTGAGCAGGGTGGCTGGACTCAGAACTGCAGGGGTATTGGAGAATTGGATGGTCCATGTGATCACCACGATGAGCCAGGGGACAAACTATCACTGGGCAGGACTCATTAGTGCAGAGATTGACAAACAACTGAGAAATGTCCTGGAAGCAAAGAAGTTTAATATGTCTTCTTACATTGTGTATGTGCTGGCCTTTTCCTACCCATACAAAGGCTTGACTCCGAGAGGAACCATTGGGTAGAGCATAATCTATGAGGTTTATCTGGAGCTGCATTTGGGACATAAGGATTCCAGGAGGACAAATGATGCATTCACAATGCACATTACCTAGACACTTCAAAATGCAGAACATATCAGATTATCTGATGGGGCTAGGGGACTAATCAAGAACTACGGAGCATGGTGTATCCAGTTCCCTACATTCACCTACCTCTAGATTGATGGATGTCTAGTTGCCCCTTACAGGTTGCCTCGGTATCCCACTGATCATATTGTGCTATTGGAGGTTGTGCGCCAGATTTGCAAGTTTGATGCAGTTGTGAAGAAAGAAAAACACAAGACAGGATTCAGAGGAGACTTCCCTCTTGGGATTGGTGTAGGGGAAGTGTGCCCATCTATTCAATCGGCTCACACTACAGGTGAGGAGTTGGCAGCTTATGGATTCTCTTTCCATTCGAAGAGAATAAACTTTGATATCACAGGAGAGGCCCAAAAGAGGGCAACTCGGGAATATAGGCATAAAGAGGACTTAGAAGACTACTGGGTCAATATCAAGGATGACCTTGATGCAAGGAAGAAGAGGTATTCCCGACTGCCTGTAGAAGCCATTAGAAAATACAATGTTAAGCTGATTCTGGATCAGCTTGATGATGATGGAAAGTTGGTTCAAGACCATGTCTACGAGTCCATAAAAGACAGGTCAGTTGCGGACATTGATTGGAGTGAGCCCAAAGTGACAGAATTGGAGGACCTGATGGCTCCTATGTTGAGATTCACCTTTTCTTGGGTCAAGCATAAAGTCTAGGAGTTAGAGAATGCTAAAGTGGCTTGCGCCTTTGACTTGATGGGGAATCTCAACCCCATGTCAACTTCTGAGGAGTCCGGAGAAGAGGACACCAAAGGGAAATCAGCAAAGACCTCACCATTCAAGATTAAAGTCAGAGGTTCTAAGGGGGCTGAGCCTGCAATGAAGAGGAAACCAATTGGCAAACGCAGGTGGAAGACCCTGACCATCAGCAAGTCCTCGGATGAGGAAGAAACAGAGAAGGCTGAAGAGGAGGATGCTCCTCCAGCGCCCAAGAAGACAAGAACTACAAGGACAGCCAAGAAGAAGGATCAGGCCACTTCGGAGGATGAGCCTCCAATTGTAGATGTGGAGAGCTCCGGGGGGGAGAAAACCAAAGTATAAACCAAGAAATCAAGAACTCCTTCTCGCAAGGATGCTACACAGCAGAAGGACTCTCGTCCAACACAACTAGTTGACGAGCAGGACAAGCCTGTTTCTCCTCTGCCAAGTGCACCAGAACCGAAAAATTTGGAGGAACAGGGAATTAGCGGGGAAGCCGAGCAGTTCAAGGAGGGAACACTGTACAGTGAAGCGGCCGAGCTTGAGGAAGAAACAGAGGAAAGGCACACTTCTCCACTGGTACAGTACGAGGATTCTCCGGAGAGTGATAAAGGCCATGGATCACCTGGGCTGGAGGAAAACATACCTGCTAGGACTCCATCACCAGTGCTTCAGGAATTAGGACTTGGGGAGGCTGATCGAGGCGAGCGGAGTCCGGAGAAAGAGGATGACAAAGGAACAACTGAGGAGGAGGTCAAGGTGACAGCCGCGGAGGAGGTGAAAGTGACAGAGGATTCGGGAGAAACAAGGGCAAACGGAATCCGGATGGACCCTGTAGCTCTGGACTGGTTGGAGAAGGAAATTGGAAGGAAGAAACAGGTAATTGTTGAGGACACTCCATTGGATTGGGATGAAATGCTGTCCCAGATCAGCAAAGGAAAGAAGAAGAAAGCCGCTAAGGTGATTTCTCGGGTGGAGAGGGATGAAGCACATAACAAGGTAGTTCACATCGCCACCCCTGCAACAGAGAAAATGAGGGATGATGTAACAGGCCAGGACTACAATGTCCAAACTATTAATCTCAGCCCGGCCTCCCTAGAGCAAGACATTGAGGAGTTTGAGGGGTTGAGTGCCATAATTGTTGACAGGCTGAAGAAGGAGACCCAATCCAAACGGGAGCTGAAGAGAGAAAATGAAAGATTGAGGAAATTTTTAGAAGAGGTAATGAGGCCTCTACAGTCTCTCCATCCATCCTCTTCTGCTACTCTGGGTTTTCTGCCTAGGGAGACAATCTCTAGAATTGAAAAGATGAAGGCCTCCACCCAAGCTGCTAACGACTGGTTGATGGATGTTCAGACGAATGGGGATAGTGCTATTAAGGAGATCTTGTCTGTGGGAAAGGATGCAGTCCGGGCAAAAGAACTGTTGGAACACATCTTGTCTCAGGATAAGGGTGACATAGATTTCCTGTTGCAGAAGTCGAGGACTATCCTGGGGCATGGAAAAGAGCAGTTGGTTAAGGATGGAATCCTTCCCTCTTCCGGATTGGATGAACCATGGGAGTGGTTTGAGGCATTGCACATCAGACAGAAGGCATTAAAGAAGATACAAAAATGAAGGAAGTCAATTGATGGTGACCTGACATCAGTTTATGACGGATGCATTGCCTTCTTTGAGGTAATGACAGGGAGGAAGAAGATAGCTCCCAAATATTTGAGCCATGAGCAATTGAAGGAGTGGTGGCATGAAATTTATGCCCCGGATTCTGATGGAGCTGTCACCGCCCACTTACTTGATGATGCAGCCACATACTTGGCGGTGATGGATAGATACATGGCCAGTAAGGAAGACTGGAATAAAGTTGTCGAGCAGTCCAAGGAAGAGATAGATTCAATTAAATGTCAGCTCAAGGTTTTGCCATTGCCACCTATTGCTGAGCTGGATAGAATATTCTCGAGTGTCCAAGGGACGTCAGTGCAGAAGAAAGACAAGGGGAGTGGCAGTTAATGCTGAAGTTCGAGATTTGTGCTTCCCTATTATCATAGGGCATGCATTGGACCAGACTTCCTTGGGGACTGTGCCTTGGCCGACTTGGATGATGGCATTAAATGTGTGCCTTAGTTTGTTTCCTTGGCCGACCTATTTTGGTAGTTTTTATTATTTTGTAAAATGTTTGGCTGGGCCGACATGTTTTGGGGGAAATTTGATATAAATAGGCATTCTTGCCTCATTGTAAGGGTTAGACATTAATTAGCTAAGCAGTAATAAAGATAAGCAAGAGCAATAGTTAGATTTTCTTAGTCTTTTCTTGAAGCAAATACTGTATCAAAATGGTTGAATTGTTGCAACATTTGGTGATTAATACAATTGAAGACATTGTGGTTTTCCTAGTGAAATCCTTTGTGTTATTTCATCTTGTATGGTTCCTTTGTTCTATCTTTTAAATTGCTTGAAGATTTAGGGTTTAGTACTCAGAAGTAAATTAGTTTTGGTTGGATAAATGATGTTTGTGATTTCATATTTGGAATGTTTGTAGCTATCTCTGGTTTATACTCCTAGTAACTATCTGATTGTAGTAGGCTGGTAAAGTCAACCTGGACCGTATATTCAATGTGCTTAAGTTCGATTGTAGATGCAAGTCTATGATTTGAAAATTTAAATACCTCAGAAGATTGCACCGTTCTTGTAAGATTGCATTGTAGGTCGATCAGGAATTGGTTATTTGAGATAGGTCCATTCCACATAGATGTCATTAACATTTCTTGTCCTTGCAGTAGTTTAAATTTTATTACTTCCTTGCATCCCTACCTTTTGTTGTTTCTTTAATTATTCAGTTAGATTTAGGATTCAAGATCACCATATTGTCAGATCTGATAAATTGAAAGGATACAGTTTTCTTGTAGTAAGGTCCGATTGTGATTACCAGCATTTCACATTTTATATGAGTTGTTTTATGCATTGTTATGACCTAACACCCGGGAGACCTTGGGTTGATTTTCAGTGATTTATTATTGAAGATAACCTTTCAAGAGAGATAGGATATTATATTCTGTCTGAGTTGTTGCTGTGTAGAAAGCACCATCAACAGATTGGCGCTAGAAGGAGGGCCTAAATGAGCACACTGGATCATTTCTTGAATTATATCTCTCTAGAGAGATATAGGAGAAATACCAGATCCACTACCAGAGAGGAAGATTTAGAAGAACTTCAATTTCCCAATAGGTCAAGGAGGACTAGAGAGAGAGGAGAATCATCATCACCCATCCCCTCACCAACATCGTCCATATCTTCACATCCTGAGGTTGAGGCTATACCTATTCCTGAGGCCATTCCTGTTCAACAGTGCCAGCCTGTGATTAACCAACCACTACCGCCACCTCCGCTATTACCGATGGCTTTCCTTGCCAATAATCCATCACCTTTGTTCTTTCAAGCCTACAATGTTATGCCTAAGAACCCTGAACACTTCTGTTCAAAATTCCATGCTAATGACCCAAACAGGACTGCTGAAGAGCACCTGAGAATTTTCCAGACTTGCCTCAAAGACAGGGGGATAGTTCATGAGGACGTTGCTTGTAGGTTGTTCCCTTATTCACTAGGAGAAGAAGCCTTTTATTGGTATAACCATCTCCCTGCCGGTTCAATTCTTAATTGGAATGACCTTGAAAAGGCCTTTTTACAGAAGTTCTAGATTCCCATCAGTGCCAATGAGTTATACCTGCAGTTCATCAAGGTTAAGAGAGAGGTTAACGAACCCATAGCCAGTTTCAATAATAGGTTTCACCGCGCATTCACCAGATTACAAAACCCATATGTTTTGGACGATGGTACTGCCCTGGGAGTATATTATGAAGCTCTGGATAGCCTAACAGTAACCTTTTTGAAATGGAGACCCAACCCTCCAGGTACCCTGACTGATGCTTATACAGAGGCTGTTAAGCTTAGTACAGATCTGAGGTAACACTTGACTGGGCCATTGCCTTCTCTAGGACCAACTGCACATCCTAACCAGATTCAGGCAGTAAATCAGGCCCTCACCAATCATACCCCAATTATGAACCCAGTTCCCCAATTACCTATAGTACCACACCCTGGTCATCCCATGAACCAGATCTCTCCTGTGACAAACTTCCCTCAACAACAAGTGAACCAACCCATGTATCAGCCACAGCAAAATAGCTTCCCTGCTTATCTGTAGAATTCTGAGGTGTTGCATCAGTCTTTGGGATCCGCCACAATGCCTATTCCCCCTCAGAGTAACCCGAACTAGATCCCTTACCAAGATCCTAATAGGGAGAGGATTGATGAAATGGTTGAACAAATAAAGAAGCTAAATCTGGAAGTGACTTACCTGAGAAATCAGAATAGTCAGTTGCAAGCTGCTCAGAAGGGAATGCAATCTAATCAGAAGAGGGAGTTTTCACAAGGATAGAACTTCGACAGGGGACAGCGTAATGACAGAGGGTTCTACAATGACAGGGGATATAACTAGGATAGGGGTTACAACAATGACAGAGGTTTCAATAATGAAAGGAGGCAGAATTTTGACAAAGGCCAAGGAAGTGGATCAGGATTTGATAAAAGGCCACCACAAGGATAGAACAGAACGTGGAATACAGGGCCCAATAATGGGGGAGTTCCTACCCCATTGGATCAGCTGGCTAATCAAATTGTTAATCAGTCTGCAAACCAACCAGTCAGTCAAGATAAGCCTCCTACTGGAGTATATCTGGCAGAAGCGGCCTTATCAGGGTGGTGCAAACTCCATAAGACAAGCCAGCATTCAGAATTGGAATGTCCAGAATTCTAAACTGCTACTTCTATCTTTTAGTATGAGGTAGAGAACAATGTGAATGCACAAGAGATTGTTCCCTCTAACTCCTATGATTCTCCTGTGTTGGTATTGAATCATGCTCCTTTTCCAGCCAGCCAAGAAAATGTACCAGAAGAACCTGATTCCCATGAAGATGAAACAGACCAGATTTGTAATGGAGATGAGGTTGCTCGGCTATTCAACAAAGAAATAAATGATAATGGCCCCCTCGATCAGGAGGAAGCTCATGTTGAAGAAGTACAGATGTTTCAGAGATAGGGATTGAGGGATATGCCTCATAGACGCCCACAGCCTGGGGGACCATTCACCACCTCCATTCCTCCCAACAACTTCAGTACCCCTCCGGATCCTAATGCTAGCAACAATCCATCTTATCCACATGTCTCCAAGCAGTACCTTTCGAAAGACAGACAAGCTCAGGCTGAACCACAAAAGGAAAAGATTGTTCAAGCTGGCAAGGATAAGGTGGAGGAATCACCTAAGGAAGTCTCTACTGATATGAGTGAGGAGCAGATGGCTTCATACATTGCAGAGGAATTCAAGAAACTAAAGGTAAACCTTTCTGCATTTGAGTTATTAAGATTTCCTACAATTAGGAAGGTTGTCTTAGGTACTTACAATGCAAATTCAAAGTTATTGGATAAGCCTTCTAGTGAATATGTCGGCCATACTTTCAGTTTTCAGTCTATGAACACACAAAATCAAACCCAAAATCGGATCAACCCACCTCCTGGAGATAAGGGAAAAGAAAAGGATAGAACTCAAGTGGCCCAGGTAGATACTCAGCCCACCTTGTTTCAAGGAAAGACCGAAACTCCACCATTTCTGATCTCAGTCCGAATCTTTGGTAAGAACCTTCACAATTGCTTGTTAGATTTTGGTGCGTCCACCAACGTGATGCCTCTTGGAGTTTGTAGGGCTCTGGGAATAACACCTACTGATTCCCAGAAGAAGGTCACTCAGTTGGACAGAACGGAAGTGAGTGTGGTAGGAGAACTTAACATGATCCAGATGCAGATAGCCTCTGATCCAAGGATCCAACAGGTTATCAACATTCAGGTGGCTGATATTCCTGATGCATACGGTTTAATTTTAGGAAGGGATTTTACGAGGGCCCTGAATGGGTATGTGTCCACTAATCACTCTCACATGTGGCTTCCATGGAAGGGGGTACCTAATCAGATCATAATCGAGAGGGAGCCTAGAATGAAGTATATGATAACGGAATACCAAAAGACTTCAACAGAAATTCTGGTATCAGAGGTCGGAATGGGAAATTACCTGCTTTCAGTTCAATATGAAGAATCAGATGCAGAAGAGGTGCTGATGTTGCATACGATGCTAGCTGATGTTGGGACAGGGTCCAGCCATGTTGAAGTTCTGATAGAATTAGTTGAAAAAGAGGAAGAACCTGAAGAAAAACAGATCAGCTTATTGGACGATTTCCAGGAATTCATTGGGCAATGTATGGAGAACCAGATTCACCAGGGAAAGAGGACAAGCTTTAAGGAGTTACTCTTACCAAATTGGTGTAGAGTCCACAATGCTTCTCATTCTGAGTTGGAATGTTGTCTGTGTCAGACAACAGTAAAACAAGTACAAAAATGCATGAATCCAGTTCAGGTGGTTAAGGCAGATGAGCAGAATGTCCAAGGAGAGTGCGAAAGCCAGAAACTTGCAATGACTGAGGTAGCTTCTAACACTGATAAACCAAAAGATAGAATGAAGAAAAATACCACTGGATAATGTTGGACTCTCAAATTCGATGGATCCAAATCCAAGCATGGAGCTGGGGCAGGGTTTGAGCTGATCAGTCCAAAAGGTAAAAAATTTCTTTGCAGCTCATAGGCTCCAATTTCATTGCACCAATAATGTGGCTGAGTATGAAGCATTAATTCATGGACTCCTTATGGCACTCAAGAAAAAGGTCAGGGTTCTACAAGTTTTTGGAGATTCAGAATTAGTAGTCAAACAAGTAAGAAAGCAGTATGCGTGTCACGATAGGAGAATGACCAACTACAGGCACAAAGTGTGGGACCTCATTGAGGGGTTTGACGCTTTTAATATCCAACTAATCCCAAGGAAGAAGAATCAAACTGCTGATTCCCTGGCACAAGTAGCTAGTACTTTGCAGCCTCTTTCTCTGTCAGGATTGAAAAAGTTTACTGTAGAATTAACTCCTGTACCATCGGTTCCTGACAATGTGACTAATTTTTAGGTGTTTGAGGATGATAAACATATCCTAGACTTTATCACAAACACAGATGTCTTTGCTTCACAGATCATTGATGAAACAAAGCCTCAAGAAGCAGAATTGGATCTAGAGGGTGTGCTGAATTTGAAGTCCAATACTATTCCAAGGGGAATGGTACAGTTAGAGAGAATTTTCGATATGGACAAAATTAGAGATCAAGAACAAGAGACAAAGAAAGAATCTATTAGTGGACAGTGTGACACTCACAATGTGGGTACTGAAGATAATGTAAAGAATCTTTTCATTGGTAAGGTCTGTACTCCTGAAGAAAGACAAGGAATGATCAAAGCCCTATATGATTTTCCAGATATAGTGGCATGGGGTTATGAAGACTTGAAGACTTATGATACATCCATCATAACTCATACTATACCTCTAAAGCAAGGCACCAAACCTTTCAGACAGAGGCAGAGACCTATTAATGCACTGTTGGAACCACTCATATAGAAGGAAGTTCAGAAGTTGCTGTCTGCCAGGATCATATTTCCTGTCAGGCATTCAACTTGGGTGGCCAATCTGGTTCCGGTAAGAAAGAAGAATGGTGAAATTAGGCTCTGTGTTGACTTCAGAAATCTGAACAGATCATCAAAAAAAGATAACTACCCAGTTCCCTCTTTGGATGAAGTGCTACAAGTGGTCAATGGATCGCAGATGATGTCCTTTCTGGATGGGTATTCAGGGTATAATCAAGTGATGGTCCAGTATGAGGACAAACATAAGACCGCTTTTACAACTAAGTGGGGAACCTTCGCTTATAGGAGGATGCCATTTGGGCTTATTAATGCAGGAGCCATGTTCCAGCGAGCTATGGACATTGCCTTCAAAGACATCATAGGGAAGTGCATTATCATTTACATGGATGATCTGACTGTTTTCTCCAAAAACAGAGGGGATCATATTTCAGATCTGCGTAAGGTGTTCCAGAAGTGCAGGGAATTTGGCATTTCGTTGAATCCCAAAAAGTGTATCTTTAGAGTTACAGAAGGCAAGCTGTTGGGGCACGTGATATCAGAGAAAGGAATTGCTATAGACCCGGAGAGAGTGGAAGCCATCCTGAAAATTCAGCCACCTACCAGCAAAAAGGAGATGAAATCCTTCTTCGGTAAGATTAACTTTGTCAAGAAATTCATCACTGGATTTGCTGAGATTGTGAAGCCGTTAAATGCTATGTTGAAGCAAGATGCCAAGGTCAAGTGGACTGTAGAAGCGAAGGAGTCCTTCGCAGAGATTAAGAGAGCCATTGCCGATGCTCCAGTGTTGGTGAGTCCAGATTACAGTAAGCTTTTTTATATTTATTCCTTTGCTTCAGACCACTCATGTGCTGGGATGCTAACACAAAAGTCTGATGAGGGGAATGAGCATCCCATTGCTTTCATGAGTGCACCATTGAAGGATGCTAAGCTGAAGTACCCGAGTGTGGAGAAGCAAGCATATGCCCTGGTGCGAGCAGTGAAGAAATTTAGGCATTATATCCTCCGAAATAAGGTGTTTGCAATTGTTCCTGATTCTGCAGTTAAGTTACTACTGATGCAAAATGAGTTAGGGGAGCGCAGAGCTAAATGGGTGACCATGCTTCAGGAGTATGACATTGAGATCGAGCCGATGAAGCTGGAAAGAGGACAAGGACTCACCCAAACCATGGCAGAGATGGGCCCTGAATTGTCTGTCCATAACTATAATGTTGAAGAAGTTTCCCCAGAGGGCTCGTATGATGATATAGTCTATTATCTGCTGAATCAGCGAGCTCTTGGTCATCTTAATGCAGTTCAGAGGCGAGCCTTGAGATTGAAAAGTGATGGTTTCATGCTGAAAGGAGCTGTCCTATACAAGAAGAATCACAAAGGTATTTATTTGAGGTGCCTTGGAAGACAGGAAGCTGAAAGGGTAATGAGTGAATTTCATGAGAAATATGGCATTGGTCATGGCTCGGTGATTGCTACCGTGAATCAGATTTTGAGGGCAGGATACTACTGGCCTACATTGTTTAAGGATGTCCATCATCATTTACGGACCTGTCACACTTGTCAGACTGCAGCAACAAGAGAAAGGTGTGCATCAATTCCGCTCCAACCGGTCACTAAGGTAAAACCTTTTGCTCAATGGGGTATGGACTTCATAGGTCCCATCAATCCACCATCCTCTGCAGGACACAGGTATATTCTCACCATAACTGATTACTTTACAAGATGGACTGAAGCTTTTGCTTGTAGGCAGTGTACATCAGAGGTAGTAATTGATTTTCTTGAATCTGCCATTCTCAATCGGTTTGGATGTCCTGTTGCTGTGGTATGTGATAATGGTCCTGCCTTTGCAGCTCTAAAATTCTCAAACTGGGCCTTTGATCATGGTATTGTTGTAAAGTTTGCGTCTAATTATTATCCCCAAGGGAATGGTCTAGCTGAATCCTCTAATAAGAACCTGTTGACTGTCATCCAAAAATTGTTAGAGAGGAACCCAAAAGACTGGAACACCCAGCTTTGGTTTGCTCTTTGGGCAGATCGTACTAGAGTTAAGTCCTCTATTGGTACCTCTCCTTATCATTTAGTGTACGGTCTGGAACTAGTTTTCCCTATCCAACTCAAAATCCCAACTCTACAGTTTATCAACCAGTTTTATGATGAGGATGATAGAAGGGAAGCGAGGTTTGCTGAATTATTGCACCTTGAGGAAAACTGAGACAATGCGCTTGAAAATTTTTCCAAACATCAGGGGGTAGTCTAGCGATAGTTTGATAGGAGAGAAAAAGTTAAGGCTTTTAGGATTTCTGACCTTGTCCTGTATTGGGATAAGCCGCATGATCAGAAAGGGAGTCATGGAAAATTTGACAAATTGTGGCTTGGTCCTTACCAGATTGCCGAAATACTGGGAGATAATGCCTTCCGCCTAAGGACTCTCATGGGAGAGGACATACCACTGCCTGTCAATGGGTAGTATCTGAAACATTATTTCTAGTCCTGAGCTATTTTCAGCTCTTTGCCCTATAAATAGTTAGTTTAGGTTGCTTGGTTTGCTTGTTTGCTTGCTTTGGTTACAGTAGGTTTCCCTTTTGCTTTGCTTGTTTGTTAGAGTAGATCTGCTTTGGTTTGTTTGTTTTGTATTGCATTGCTCTTGCTTTTGGTCCTTTTCCTTTTGGGGAATGTGGGTGCATCTATATGGTAGCAGTGACAAAGCCGGTCTAATGTTCCCGGTATTTCCCTTACAAGTTTTGATCATTTTTTCAGAATACCGTGGTATGAATTCTTTAACCTATGTCATTTGTCCTTGGATTGAAACAAAGGTTTTCTAGTTAGTCTGAACAGGAATATATTGGGGTCTTATACCTTTAATCCTTAATATACCTGAAGTTGTAAAAGTCCTTATAAGGTCTGGATAGGTGAAAAATATTTTTTCTGCTCTAGTGCCACTGCGGTTCTCAGTCCTGAGTGTGAACTTCACTGTTCACAGGTTGAATAAAATGAGTGAAAAAGAATGAAACATAAAAAAAAAACAAAAAGACAGAAAAGAAAAAAAAAAGTGTATTGAGAATCATGAGGTTGGAATTCAACTTATCAGGGGGATCTGAATATCTCTACCGGGGCTATAGACGCCTGGCTGGTAGTAGAGCTATGTTCAGGAGGACCACAACGATAACCTCGTCGGGGCTATGGACGCCTGACTGGCAGCGAGGCTCTATCCAGGTTACTTTTAGAGTGAGAATCTTTACGCAGCTTGTTCATACCATGTCTGGTTCTTCTTGCAACTGAGGGTAGGTAATAAATGCATGTGCACACACTTAGACCCTGGTATAGGAATGTCTGACTAACTGGGAGTTTCTTTGTTTTACCCTAAGGGGGTGGCTGGGTATCTGAGTTGAAATCTTGAGTTCTGGGTTCTTGATTCCAGTTTGTCATCGAAATGCTCAAGAGCATTTCCCCAGCAGAGTCACCATTTGTTGTGCAGCTTTTGCACACATGCCCCACTTGGAGTGGGGACCCTTTTTTTTGGTGTCTTGACCTTTGGTTCTATCGGATTTATCATTCTAGGGTCTTGACATGTTGGTCTTGCCCGCTTGGACCCTCCCTTGAGGTTGGAATTGAATGAAATTAGGTTTTTGGCCAGGTCCGGGTTTTCACCTGGATCTGGGATTTTCCATCACTGGCGGATTTTTCGGGGCTCTGGTTCCTTGTCCGTTTCTGGCTGGATTCTCCGATTCCGGGTTTCTGCCTGACTTTGGGATTTTCCGGCCTTGTCGGATTTTCTCGGATTCTGCCAAAATCCCGATCTTCCTGATTTCCCCAGTTTCTGCATTTCCGCAGAATCTGTGCTTCCGCGCATTTTGGGATTTTCCGAAATTCCGCTTGGGGCTCAGGTTTCCAGACTTGTTAGAAATGTCTTGTTGTGCATTAATGGTTGAGGTACCTTTGCTCAGGCGGGTCTAAGGTCAAATTTAGGGCATTTTGAGCATCATTCTGAGTTCACCTATTCACTTGATTTGCTCTGGCGATTTAGAATTTTCATTTGAAGCTTTCAGAATTGATCCTGGGTTGTTTGCGCGAGGATTGCTTGAGTGTTGGTGCTAGTATTTCTATTGCTTGGACGTGTTTGCCGCGTGGTCGATTTTCTGAGCTTGAATTCCGTTTGCTTTGATCCATGGTATGTATTCATTGCCCTTCTGTTTGCTTGCGTGGTGATTGAGGGTTTCTTGCCTTGGGTATCGTTGGGTTTGGGTCGACCCTTCATTTGATTTCGATTTCGTATTTATAGAGTCGTGGTCTAATCTGTTTTTGTTATGGAACCCCCACTTTCCGTGCCTTGTGAACTCCATTTGTCTGTGAGATGATATCCTTTAGATGGGATTCTGGGTCAAATTGCTTGCCTATTCCGGGCGCGAAATTTGTCATTGTGACAAACTAGGGTTTCCTTTAGTGTTCGGCCCAGAACGAAGATTTTATTGTGCTTGAGCGGCCCTTGCCCTGTACCATGTTGGCGGCTTTAGGTAAATCCTTAGCTATTATCTTTAAACCTTAAAGCTTGTTCTGGTTTTAATGGCGGGTGGTTTTGCCATTCGGATTAGGGCATCTTTATTTCGATGTGGAGATTCATCCTTTGCGTGCTTTCGAGGGGTCTAAATCCTTTGCGCCATGGGTCTTGTCGCTTATCGTCAGTTTTGGGGATCATTCGAGCTCGGGTCGGGAGGATCCTATGATCATTCGAGTTTTGGTTCACATCCATCATTTTTCGAGTTTCCGAGGTCATCATGGAATTTCCTCGCTTCCAGATTTTCCCAGTTTGGGTTTATTCCATGGGTTGGGGGTTATTTCCGGTGCATTTTGAGTTGTCCGCGAAAATCCATTCCATCTGAATTTTTCTGGATTTCCTATCTGGTTGTGTGCTTTGCGATATTTTGATGATAGGATTGGTGGAATGATTGTCTAATGATTATTTCTTGTTGCTAATGAGTGAATTTAATGATTATCCTTTGATTTTTCCATTTACACTAATGATCTATATGATTAATGATGCTTTGGCAGCAAGAATCCGTCTAGATCGGATTTCTCCGAAATTCCGCCCTGACGGTATTTTCCCGGATTGCCTGATTTTTTCGGACTGTCTGATTTCTCCGGATCTCGATGGATTAGTAGTTAGCAAGGGATTTTGATGGATTTACATGATTTGTGCTAGCCTTTTGAATTGGAATATGAATAATAATTGGATTCTAATGACGATTTTTGGATGTGTAGGTCGAATCAAGCAAGGTTACTACTGGGAAGTCCAAAGGCGGTGCCAGAGCATCTTCAATTTCTGAGATAGAGCGGTTGAGACTGGATATGAAGAATCAGCTCCCGGAAAGCAGGGTGTCCTCCATGTGGGCCGAGGTATCTGACACGAATGTTGGTGCCTGGCGCTATGAGGAGTTCAAGCAGAGAGCGGCTGAGAAGGACCAGTCAGCTTTGAGACAAGGAATGATGAATTCTGGATTAGTGCATGTGGCAGGGTTCCCTCCGGCGGTTCAATGCTATGAGTTAATTTTGGAATGTGCAAGACAGTATGCGTTTGATACCCAGATGGTGGTCAGTACTGAGGGACGAGTCTTGGCAAACTTCAGTCCGGCTTCCATTGCATGAACTTTCAGCATGCCTGATCTTCCTTCGATCTGTGCTTTGAACATTGACACTGCCAGGACCTATTACGAGAATGAGCCAACCAAGGCTCAGCAGATCATCAATTCATGGCTGGAGAAGCCAAAATCTCACCACTCCAAGTTGCCCAAACAGCTGCACAGGGTGAAATTCAGGTCGGACGTGTATGATGCCATCACACTGTTGAGCAGGGTGGCTGGACTGAGAACTGCAGGGGTATTGGAGAATTGGATGGTCCATGTGATCACCAAGATGAGCCAGGGGACAAACTATCACTGGGCAGGACTCATTAGTGCAGAGATTGACAAACAACTGAGAAATGTCCTGGAAGCAAAGAAGTTTAATATGTCTTCTTACATTGTGTATGTGCTGGCCTTTTCCTACCCATACAAAGGCTTGACTCCGAGGGGAACCATTGGGCAGAGCATAATCTATGAGGTTTATCCGAGCTGCATTTGGGACATAAGGATTACAGGAGGACAAATGATGCATTCACAATGCACATTACCCGGACACTTCAAAATGCAGAACATATCAGATTATCCGATGGAGCTAGGGGACTAATCAAGAACTACGGAGCATGGTTTATCCAGTTCCCTACATTCACCTACCTCCGGATTGATGGATGTCCAGTTGCCCCTTACAGGTTGCCTCGGTATCCCACTGACCATATTGTGCTGTTGGAGGTTGTGCGCCAGATTTGCGAGTTTGATGCAGTTGTGAAGAAGGAAAAGCACAAGACAGGATTCGGAGGAGACTTCCCTCTTGGGATTGGTGTAGGGGAAGTGTGCCCATCTATTCAATCGGCTCACACTGCAGGTGAGGAGTTGGCAGCTTATGGATTCTCTTTCCATTCGAAGAGAATAAACTTTGATATCACAGGAGAGGCCCAAAAGAGGGCGACCCGGGAATATAGGCATAAAGAGGACTTAGAAGACTACTGGGTCAATATCAAGGATGACCTTGATGCAAGGAAGAAGAGGTATTCCGGCTGCCTGTAGAAGCCATTAGACAATACAATGTTAAGCTGATTCCGATCAGCTTGATGATGATGGAAAGTTGGTTCAGGACCATGTCTACGAGCCCATAAAAGACAGGTCAGTTGCGGACATTGATTGGAGTGAGCCCGAAGTGACAGAATTGGAGGACCTGATGGCTCCTGTGTTGAGATTCACCTTTTCTTGGGTCAAGCATAAAGTCTGGGAGTTAGAGAATGCTAAAGTGGCTTGCACCTTTGACTTGATGGGGAATCTCAACCCCATGTCAACTTCTGAGGAGTCCGGAGAAGAGGACACCAAAGGGAAATCAGCAAAGACCTCACCATTCAAGATTAAAGTCAGAGGTCCTAAGGGGGCTGAGCCTGCAATGAAGAGGAAACCAATTGGCAAACGCAGGTGGAAGACCCTGACCATCAGCAAGTCCTCGGATGAGGAAGAAACAGAGAAGGCTGAAGAGGGGGATGCTCCTCCGCCGCCCAAGAAGACAAGAACTACAAGGACAGCCAAGAGGAAGGACCAGACTGCTTCAGAGGATGAACCTCCAATTGTAGATGTGGAGAGCTCCGGAGGGGAGAAAACCAAGGTATATACTAGAAAATCAAGAACTCCTTCTCCTAAGGATGTGGCACAGCAGAAGGACTCTTCTCCAACACAACCAGTTGAAGAGCAAGATAAGACTGTTTCTCCTCCGCCAAGTGCACCAGAACCAGAAAATCCGGAGGAACAGGGAATTAGTGAGGAAGCCGAGCAGTTCAAGGAGGGAACACTGTACAGTGAAGCGGCCGGGCTTGAGGAAGAAACAGAGGAAAGGCACACTTCTCCACTGGTACAGTACGAGGATTCTCCGGAGAGTGATAAAGGCCGCGGATCACCTGGGCCGGAGGAAAACATACCTGCTAGGACTCCATCACCAGTGCTTCAGGAATTGGGACTTGGGGAGGCTGATCGAGGTGAGCGGAGTCCAGAGAAAGAGGATGACAAAGCAACAACTGAGGAGGAGGTCGAGGTGACAGCCGCGGAGGAGGTCAAAGTGACAGAGGATCCGGGAGAAACAAGATCAGAAGGAATCTGGACGGACCCTGTGGCTCCGGACTGGGTGGAAAAGGAGTTTACCCGGAAGAAACAGGTAATTGTTGAGGACACTCCGTTGGATTGGGATGAAATGCTGTCCCAGATTGGCAAATGAAAGAAGAAGAAAGCTGCTAAGGTGATTTCCTGGATGGAAAGGGATGAAGCACACAACAGGGTAGTTCACATCGCCACCCCTGCAGCAGATAAAATGAGGGATGATATAACAGGCCAGGACTACAATGTCCAAACTATTAATCTCGGCCCGGCCTCCCTAGAGCAAGACATTGAGGAGTTTGAGGGGTCGAGTGCCATAATTGTTGACAGGCTGAAGAAGGAGACCCAATCCAAACGGGAGCTGAAGAGAGAAAACGAAAGATTGAGGAAATGTTTAGAAGAGGTAATGAAGCCTCTACAGTCTCTCCATCCATCCTCTTCTGCTACTCCGGGTTTTCTACCTAGGGAGACAATCTCCGGAATTGAAAAGATGAAGGCCTCCGTTCAAGCTGCCACTGATTGGCTGATGGATGTCCAGACGAATGGGGATAATGCTATTAAGGAGATCTTGTCTGTGGGCAAGGATGCAGTCCGGGCAAAAGAACTGTTGGAACACATCTTGTCTCAGGATAAGGTGACATAGATTTCCTATTGCAGAAATTGAGGACTATCCTAGGGCATGGAAAGGAGTAGTTGGTTAAGGATGGAATCCTTCCCTCTTCCAGATTGGATGAACCATGGGAGTGGTTCGAGGCATTGCAGATCAGACAAAAGGCATTAAAGAAGATACAAAAACGAAGGAAGTCAATTGATGGTGACCTGACATCAGTTTATGACGAATGCATTGCCTTCTTTGAGGTAATGACAGGGAGGAAGAAGATAGCCCCCAAGTATCTGAGCCATGAGCAATTGAAGGAGTGGTGGCATGAAATTTATGCCCCGGATTCTGATGGAGCTGTCACCGCCCACTTACTTGATGATGCAGCCACATACTTGGCGGTGATGGATAGATACATGGTCAGTAAGGAAGACTGGATTAAAGTTGTCGAGCGGTCCAAGGAAGAGATAGATTCAATTAAATGTCGGCTCAAGGTTTTGCCATTGCCACCTATTGCTGAGCTGGATAGAATATTCTCGAGTGTCCAAGGGACGTCAGTGCAGAAGAAAGACAAGGGGAGTGGCAGTTAATGCTCAAGTTCGAGATTTGTGCTTCCCTATTATCATAGGGCATGCATTGGACCAGACTTCCTTGGGGACTGTGCCTTGGCCGACTTGGATGATGGCATTAAATGTGTGCCTTAGTTTGTTTCCTTGGCCGACCTGTTTTGGCAGTTTTTATTATTTTGTAAAATGTTTGGCTGGGCCGACATGTTTTGGGGGAAATTTGATATAAATAGGCATTCTTGCCTCATTGTAAGGGTTAGACATTGGTTAGCTAAGCAGTAATAGAGATAAACAAGAGCAATAGTTAGATTTTCTTAGTCTTTTCTTGAAGCAAATACTGTATCAGAACGGTTGAATTGTTGCAACATTTGGTGATTAATACAATTGAAGACATTGTGGTTTTCCTAGTGAAATCCTTTGTGTTATTTCATCTTGCATGGTTCCTTTGTTCTATCTTTTAAATTGCTTGAAGATTTAGGGTTTAGTACTCAGAAGTAAATTAGTTTTGGTTGGATAAATGATGCTTGTGATTTCATATTTGGAATGTTTGTAGCTATCTCTGGTCTATACTCCCAGTAACTATCTGATTGTAGTAGGCTGGTAAAGTCAACCTGGACCGTATATTCAGTGTGCTTAAGTTTGATTGTAGATGCAAGTCTATGATTTGAAAATTTAAATACCTCAGAAGATTGCACCATTCTTGTAAGATTGCATTGTAGGTTGATCAGGAATTGGTTATTTGAGATAGGTCCATTCCACATATATGTCATTAACATTGCTTGTCCTTGCAGTAGTTTAAATTTTATTACTTCCTTGCATCCCTACCTTTTGCTGTTTCTTTAATTATTCAATTAGATTTAGGATTCAAGATCACCATATTGTCAGATCTGATAAATTGAAAGGATACAGTTTGCTTGTAGTAAGGTCCGATTGTGATTACCAGCATTTCACATTTTATCTGAGTTGTTTTATGTATTGTATGACCCTAACACAGAGAGACAGCGGGGTAATTTTTCAGTGGTGTTATTATTGAAGATAACCTTTCCAAGAAGAGAATGGGATATTATATTCTCAATACGAGGTTGTTGCTATGCAGAAAACACCATCAACAAAGTACTGCATCGATTAATGACATCAAGCGGGTTCAATAAAATTTTTCCCCGCCACCATTGGGCTTTTTGACTTTTGATTGGCTTTGAAGACTTAATATCTTGCTCATTTGACTCCTTTTTTCAAGCAATTTTTTATTTGGGCTAATTTTTCATGCTCTACACACTGGTGCAATCGATTTTTGGTTTTGGTGCTTGGTTTTTCCAGAAATTATAGATTCTCATAGGTGTTGCTGCTTCATCCTCATTTTGGGAACTTCGGGAGCTCATATCTTGCTCCTACAGTAACATTTTTGTGTGTAGTTTTCTTTGAAAGTGCATGATTTTTTGTGTACTTTTCAGTGGTATGATCATATTGATCTCATTATATGCCAAAAATTTTACTTGATTCTGTGGCCTATTTTGGGCATTTGCATGTACCAAGATCAAGTCCACTTAACTATTTTTGGCAAGTGGAAATTGTAAACGCACTAAATATAAAGTGCCAAGCTCATATATTACTGCGGGGTCTTTTGATTGAGTGAATTTGGGGGTGATTCTTCTTGTGGTTGTGGTTGCATTCCTCTTGATTTGTGTTCTTGTTTCATCATGGAGCCATCTACAATTCCACTTCTAACACCTTACAACTATCCTAAATGGAAATAAAAAATGAACAAATTGCTAAGAGTAAAAAGATTTTATAGGATAGTTCATGGGCTTGATGGTGAACCACAAAATGATGAAGTTAAAAAGAATAAGTGGTTGAATAGTTGTGAAGAAGCCATTGGCTATTTGTGCTTGTATGTCTCTCCTGAGTTGTTTCACATTGAGCAGTTGGATACACCTATGGCTATGTGGACTACATTGTCAGAATTATTTGGGAAAACATATGAAATTCAAGGACATTTGTTGGAGAATGAATTAATCAGTCTCAATCCATGTAATTTTGACAACATACAGGACTTCATCACCAAATTCAAGTCACTAAGAACACAATTGAAGAATTATAAATTTGAGAAATCAAATACACAATTGATCTTAAGTGTTCTTTCAAAGCTAGGACCTGAATATTTAGTGTTTGTGTCCACTTTCTATGCTACAAAGAATTCCTTTGGGAGTGAGTTTAATATGCCTTCCTTTGAAGATTTTTCTATGCAACTCACTAGGGAGCAAGATAAGCTTATTCAAATGGGTACTTTGAAGTCTTCAAAATCACATGCCTTGGTTGTAAAGGATGAGAAATCTTCAAGTGGCAAAGAAAAGACAAAGAACAAGCCTAAGAAGAACACACAATCCACATCAAATTCCATAGAAGAACATGAAGATTCATCTTCAAAAGAGAAATCATCTAAGAAGGAGAGGCCTTTTTGTGCATATTGCAAGAAGGATGGACATGAAGAACATTATTGTTATAAGGACATTGATGAGATGAAAAATCTTCTAAAAAAGAATCACATTGATTTGCCTTCTAGAATGTCTAAATCTTCTTCTCCTTCTACTTCAAAATAGTCTAAAAAGGACAAAGTTCAAGCATCTACATTAGGATATAAAGGACAAGCTCTTTGTGCTCATTCAAGTCCAAGATCAAGGCGATAGCTTCTAGATTCAGGAGCATCTCATCATATGGCATCTTCACAGTCTATATTCTCTTCATTTCAACCTTGTTCTATGTCTCCTATCTTGATGGGAAATAATACATACATGAGTGTAACAAGGAAAGGATCTATTAGCATTGGGGAGAACACTTTTCACAATTTCTTGTGCGTTCCTAATTTGATGAACAATCTACTTTCCATTTTTCAGATTACACATGGTGGAGATGGGAGAATTTTGGAGTTCACTCCTAATTCGGTTATCATTCGGGACTTGGAGACTAGAGATATTATTGCTACTGGGGTGGTTGATCATTCATCTTAGTTGTATTCCTTTGCACAGTTTGCTTCTAATGGTGACAATGTTCATTTGACTATTGATCACATACACGATGATTCTGAGGAGACATTTGGCTTTTTGAACTTGGGCATACTCACATCAGATCCAATCCTTGAGCCATGCATTTCATCTCCACCTACTGTTGCAATTGATGCTTGCGATTTAATAGTTTTGGCTCCTAGTGATTCAGTGCAGTAGGACATACATAGTCTTCTAGATATGGCTACTTTGGATGGCTTCCTAATAGGTATTTTAGACTTGTTTGTGGAGTCTCATCTTGCAGATTTGGAGGACACCATTGACAACATTCGTCTTCTCTTTGATGAAGATGAACCTTCTTCAGTTGTTGTGAGGGAACACTTTCACCCTCTTGTTCATTCTCTACATGATCATTATTCACAAATTGGTGTGAGTGTGGATACCTTTGGAAAGCATTTGGAGGAGGCTTCTTTTTCTTTAGAGGGGATATCTTTGTCTTTGGATAGTGCTCTACATTAATCTCTACTAGATGTTGGATTGTCCTCTTCAGTAGTGTGGCCTAGAACGCCTGATTGGAGTGTGTCAGCTTTCAACATCGACATGGAGACACTTGAGCATGCTTCAGAGACATCATACATCATCCATCTTCATGATATCCTACATGAATCCATGGTTTTTTTTCTTCCTAAGGGAAGGAACGTTGTTCGGCGAGATTGGATCATCTTCAGCATTCAATGTCGAGCTTCTATCATCATTGCAGGAGACTCAACACTGAGGGGGGGCTACCTTGTCTCTCTTGTACTTCTCTCTTATGGGGGGGTATTTTTACTCACATGGGGTTTTTACCTTCTCATTCTTCATTGAGAGTATTTCTATTTTGTATTTCATCTCTCTTTTGGGGAGGAGTTTTGTCCCACTGGGTTTTCTCCTTTTCTATGATTGTGAGAGATTGCATTGATTGCATTGTGTGTGTCCATGGGTACCTAACATGGCCTCATAGCCGGGACCCATCTTTGCATCTTTGTGTCATTTTCATAATAATTCGCTACTCCCTAAGTTGCACTTAAGGGGGGATGTTGGTGTAAATAAAGTCTTGTACCTAGTCAATTCATTACTAGGGGACTTATTTACATCTTAGTTAAGTTTACTTAGGGACCACATATGAGGGTTGTTGGAGGAATTTCAACTTTTGGTGGACTTGACATGTCATTACCTCATCACTTCCACCCTTTATTTAGAGACATCATGTGATTATCTCTCCACCTTATGTGGGTGATAGCTCTTCATGATTTGTCTCATGTCATAAGATTATGACACTTGTCATAATCTTATGCCCGACTATCATTCTCACCTTGGATATATAACCAAGGGGTCTCTCTCATTTGTAATAAATCCAAGAATCATATCATATCAATGACATTGATACAATTTATTCTTGTCATATTCCTCTCTATACTTGTGTGGGCAGTTCCACATCCATAGCCAGTTAACACTATTATTACATGTTTGGAGATTTTGCACATAAGGTTGTGCCATATTATTACTCACGCTATATTATAAAAAGTGCCATGGGGTTATTAGCCAGTGCCTTTGTTTTTACCATCCACACCTTTGTCGATTGAGTGTCCCTCCATATGATTCTAGCCTTATGTATGTGTGCTTTGTTTTGCACACCACTTTTTCAGTTGCAGGTGCTTGCTTGTGCACTTTTAGATGTTGTTTCTTCTCCTTCATGCACTACAAGGTGTTACACAACATTTCAGTGGATCTGTCAAGCTCTCCCAGTTAACATTATGGGGGGTATTATATTGTTCATGCTAATGCTTCCTTGGTTTCTCCTTGGAAGGAATCTTCCATTCTTAGTTGATCAGTGTATTTTAAACTATTGGTACTTGTTCCATCTGTATCTTACGTTCTAGATTGTTTGTATTTTTTCATCTGATTCAGTAGTGTCATTGGGGTCATTCATGCAGTTGTTGTCTTCTTGATCTTGATCATCTATCTGAAGGAGGTTCTTGCTTCCGCCAATCATCTTGACGGAGTTATTTGCAACTATACGCCCGATTGATGTTCTTGTATAACCATGTCTTTTTTAGAGTAGAGTTTTTCCCATGAGGGTTTTCTCTATTTCTCCACTTCTGAGGAGATTTGAAGTTTGTATTTGGCTACCTTACTTGGCCTAGTTGTTGGGACCCTTGTTTGCTTTCATGCATTGTAGTTACCTTTACTTTATTGCACATGTTTGTAGCTGCATCTTGCTCATCTTAAGGGGGGTGTTAGAGTAAAGGTTTTAACTTAATTATGTTAATTAAGTTACCTTTATTCCTCTCTTAATATTTCACTTTAGTTTGCATATTGTGACATTTAATAATTATATTAATTATTAAATGTCTACCTATTAGGGTTACTTTTAGGTTTTGCACAATCTCCTTTTATAAGGATTGATTATTGTATTTTATTTCTCTCTCTGATTAATACAATTAAGTCAATACAATCTCTCTTGAAGCTTGTAGAGCACCCTTGCTTTTTTATCTCCATCTCTTCCTTTCTGTGACAAGTTATTTGAATGCAAGTGATCTTTGGGGTCTGTGAAGTTGGCTTTCTCAACTTATACATTTTTCATATCGTTTGATGAATGGGTTTAGCATTTTTAGCAAGGACAATGTTATGTGTCACAATTTTTGAGTCAATTCCTGGAATATTAGAATATTTCCAAGCAAAATTTTTAGGAAAATCATGAAGTAAAGTGGTAGTGTCTTCTTGTTCTTCATTGTCAAGGCACTTCCCAATCTTCATAACTTTGTCTTGATCATTAATGTCCATTGGTACATCAATTGTATCTCCTAAGGGGAGTGCATTGGATTTAGGAACTTCGGATTCATAGATTTCTTTAGAAACATCACTTTCTTCTTGCTTAGTAATAGTCATGGCATGAGGAATGCTTTTCATGGAAGTAAGTGAGGATGTGTTGCCATAAACTCTTAACATTTGTTTCAAAGTTTGATCACTATCAACATACTTCCATGATGGTGGTAAGATCATATCAAGTAATTCAGGATGTTTAATTGTGAGTTGGTGTTTTGGTTGACATGTAATAGCCTTAATGTGCAAAGAGGGTCATTGAGTAGCTTTTGTTGTTTTAGAAAAGGAATATCCCAATCCAGTTTTTGTTTCTTGCGTATTAGGTTCAATAAGGACACAAATACCTTGTTCATGTTTGCCTCATCCTTTTCCAATGTATCCTAATTGTCTCACAAGTTCATATCCTTTTCCATAAATTTGTTCCATTTCTATCAGAGTCGGAAAGGATTGATAATCTATCTCATCAAAATTTGTTGTGTAGCATTTTCATCCTGATTATAGGAGATAGATGTTTGGGAGGATTGTTCAAAATTTTGAGTTGACATGATTCTTGGTTGTTCTTGCTTCTCATCGTTCTTTGCTGTGATTGTTTATTCACCCATAAATGATGGTGTGAATTCTAAGGATCCCCAATCATTGCTAAATAGTTTAGATACCAGTTCCTTGTCATTTTTCTCAATTTGAAGAGGGTCGATGTTGGAATTAATGTTTTTAGAGGACTTGTAACCCATTTTTCAAGGTGCAAGAAAATTTTAGGCTTGAAGTCTATTTCAACTTGATTAATGTCATTGTTATAGACATATTTCAAGGTACGATGAAGGTTACAGGACATAATAACCCAGACAAAATATCCCTAGAAAAAATAACCCTATCACAATAACCCAAGGACAAAATAGCCTAGGGTCATAATAACCAAATCCAAAATAACCTATGGTAAAAATAACCCATGGATAGAATATTCCTATAAGAATATAGAGAAATGAAAACAAAATTTATAAATTGTATATGGGTTATTCTATCCATGGGTTATTTTGACCACGAGTTATTCTGTCCATGGGTTATTATGACCTAGGGTTATTTTGTCCTTGGGTTATTATGATGTGGCTATTATGTCTAAGGTTATTTTGGCTAGGTTATTATGTCTTGATACCTACGATGAAGGGTGGAAGGTACTACATATATCTCATGAATCAATGGGGCATGTGCAAGATTATGATGGGCCAAAAAGTTGCAATATGATGGGTATGTGGCTGACAAATTGTTTTTACCCAAAATTGATGAAATGAAAAGGGTTTTTAAAGGAGATTCTCAGCTTTCCAACAATATAAATTATTCTTTACTTTAAATTTAATAAGTAATTATTATTCATTTTCTATTTGAATTATGACTAAAGTCCTGATTGATAGGCTGATTGAAAAACATCTATAGAAAGCTCAAATGGTATCACATTTTTTGAATCCAAAATATGTGTCACATTCTATGCTTCACATACTATAGGATTAAAAAAAGAAAAATTGAATTTCATGAAGTTTTGATGAAGTTAAGGTGGTCAGACATACAAGTTTTTATACTTTTTCAAAGTTGTAATAAAAAATTCATAATTAATTATTTACTTGGAAAAAAATTACAAAAAAATATGCATCACATTAGGAAATGAGTCCTCTATTTATATCTAAAATATTATTAAAAAATATTATCATTTTATTGTGGTTAGGGTGGTCAGACAGACACCTACTTCTTATTTTTTCCCTGAAATTTAAGTACTACTACATTGAAATTGAAAATTTTCACCAATTTTTTTTTTTAAAAAAACAAACCTAGTAGTTTAAAAAATACATTCAATTTGCTATAGATTCTATTCTTACATATTTTTGAAATAATATAGATAACTTATTGAAATTTTTATGTCAAGTTTCCTAACTCTAATTTTTCTAATTTTTTTGCCACTTAAGGGCCTATTTTTTCCATGATGATCCTACACATACCCCATGGTCTACCTAAAAGAAGATTATATGAGAGATCATAATGCATGAGATGGATAGGAGTTTGTAAAGTAGCCACCCCAACCGTAATTGCTAAAGTAATTATCTCAAGCGGTTGCTTTGTTGTATTGTTAAATCCTCAAATGGATACGAAATCAAGTATTATTTGTGTCTGGTCAACACATAATTGACCAAGGGGATTCACACTACATACATTAAGGGTAGAATTGTTATCAATGAGGGTTCATTTGATACCTATGTGATTGAATTGAGCAATTATCATAACGCTTCATTTTCTTTGCACAACTCTAAGGGAGGGAGCTCATGTTGATGGAAAGTAATGTCAAGATTTGTTTTTTGGATTAGAGCTACCACATCATTCAGAGTGGTACCAGGAGGAATTGGGATTTGTTTTAAGTCTATTTGAAGAATGTTATGATAATTAGGTGAGTTTTGAAGTAAATCCCAAAGGGAAATCTTGGAAAGAGTATTCTTTAATTGTTCAATAAGATCATACTCCTTTGTGTGTGGGTTGTAACAAGGAGTACTAGGTAGATTCTGTAAAGGTAAAGAGGATGGTGGTGGTTGCAGTGGTTACAGGTTGTTTCAGGTATTATATGTATGAGAAATAGTAACATTACTTGATTACTGCAACATATTGGTTTTAGGTGGGTAAAGGGTGTATTAGGGTTGGTTAGAGGGATGAAGTTTATGCGAGGGTGGATAAAGAATAAGTTGAGTTTGAATAATGTTAACATCCTTGGTTTTAGATTTCTCACAAAAAACCATAGCGGATGATTTGGGTGAGATGAAGTCTTGAAGGGACTCATGTAACAAGTGAAAATCATCATGACTAAAATATTTGAGGGGTAAACTATCATCTATTGGTTTAAGGTGGGTATGTGCAAGATCATGATGGGCCAAAAATTGGCGATATGATGGGTATGTGTAGGGTATGTGGTTGATGACTTCTTTTTTACCCAAAATTGATGAAATGATAAGGGTTTTTAAAGGATATTTTCATGTTTACACCAATATAAATTATGTTTTACTTTAAATTTAATAAATAATTATTATTCATTTTCTATTTGAATTACTATTAAAGTCTTGATTGATAGGCTGATTGAAAAACATCTATAGCTTTCAAATAGTATCACATTTTTTGAATCCAAAATATGCATCACATTCTATGCTTCACATACTATAGGATTTAAAAAAAAATGAATTTCATGAAGTTTTGACCAAATTAAGGTGGTTATATATATGATTTTTTATATTTTTTTAAAGTTGTAATAAAAAATTATAATTAATTATTTACTTGGAAAAAAATTACAAATAAATATGCATCACATCTGGACATGAGTCCTCTACTTATATCAAAAATCTTATAAAAAAATATTATCATTTTATTGTGGTTAGGGTGGTTAGACATACACCTACTTATTTTTCCTTGAAATTTAAGTACTACTGCATTGAAATTTAAAATTTTCACCAAATAGATTTAAAAAAAAAAAGCCTAGTAGTTTAGAAACTACATTCAATTTTCTACAAATTCTATTCTTATGTTGCATATTTTTGAAACAATATAGATAACTTATTTAAATTTTTACATCAAGTTGTTTAACTCAATTTTCTTAAAAAAATTTACCACTTAAGGGCCTATTTTTTCCATGATGATCCTACACATACCCAGGTGTTCAATAGAAGCATTAGGGGTGTTAATGGTTGTTATTGTAAGGTTGTTACAAAACACCTTAGTGGAGGACTTATGCGAGATGAAGTATTGAAGGGCTTCATCTAACAAAGAAAAGTCTTCACAAGCAAAAGGTTTGAGGGGGGTTTTATTGTTAAGTAATTTAGGTTTCTCAAATGTTTCAAGCATTAGAGGATGAAGTGAGTGAGAGGAAGTCATGAATAACTTCATCTAACTTATCAACATCATCACAAATAAGAGGCTTGGATGAGATGTTGTTTCTAACTTTAATCATTTAATTGAAGGGTTGGTTTGATGTTTCAATTTTTGTGTTTTTATGTATCGATGAATCTAATCTAAAAGAACTAGGAATGAAAGTGGAAAAGGAAATTGTCAAAGATCTAAAACTATCTATGAATGCTATGAAATGAAGTAAAATTTATGCTAAGAAAAAAAACCAACTGAAATATAACAGAAAATTAATTACAAAAAATATAAAGGTGAAATGGAATAAACTAAAATCTATAAATTCTGATAAAAAACTACAGAGGGATTGATTTTCCCAAGGTAGAAAATGAGTACTAGGGCAGGTATTTTTTAGGATTTTTCTAAATTTTCAAGAGTTTTTTGAAGGTTATTAGGTCTGAACAATGCAAATATAGATTGAAAATGCAGGATTTTGCAATGATTAAAGGGAACAAGATGAAATAATGAACTCTAAATGATGCTTTCACTAATGCTATGCTTTGGAAAATGCAAAAATCAAAACAATACCCTGAAGTCTAAGATGCATTCAATGCAATTGGAATTAGAAAGCTAATATGTTCAAAATGTGGGTTCACGAAAATGAACCATAGATTTTTGGCACCATGCACCTTTCTAGCTCTTCTAGGGTTTTTCACCCAAAAGGAGAAAGTAGGGCCAAAAATGCTAAAGGGTTCATTCAAATTATGTTATGTATGATGTTGTTTAGGATAAATGTAATGAACTAAGTGCAATTGAGTGATCTAAATGACTGATTATGAATGCAAAACTTAAAATTTATGCTATGTTGGAAAACACAATGTTGTTTGCAAAAAGCTTAAAAGAATGAAAATGAATGCAAACTAAATCAAACAAAAGGCTATTTTTCATAATGAGTGCACCTAGGAAACTGAAGAATACTGGAGATCAATCTAGAAAATTGATGAAATCTATATTTGACCTAACTGGGACTCATTCACCACACTAAGTGAATCAGTCCTAGGTCAGGGCTTTTTCTACACAAAACTTATTTTTTATCAATCGGGAACAAGGATTTGTATATGACTCAAAAATGCATCTTAGGAGGGACTCATTCACCACGCATGGTGAATCAATCCACTTTCAAATTTCTACAACTTCAAATCTTTGTTTTGCACCTTGAAACCTACACAACAATTTCTGACATAAATCTGACTCGGGATCTTAGAAAACTCCTATAAAACAACTAAAAATTGTTTGTCTAATTGTGGTTTTTCCTTGGTAAAACCCCTAGTTTGGTAATTAAACCTTGAATGAATAAAAATATACATAAAACCCTAGCCATAGATGTGTTAAAGAATAGAAAAGTCTAAAGTATAACAAAAACCCTATTCTATTGTTCTAGACTAAGAAATGCAAATAGGATTGATGTAATGCAAGATATCAACCCTATAAATGTTACAACACATTAAAAATGGAGATGAAATGACATGCAAATGGAAAGTAAACAAAATTTAGACCTTAATTTGAAGATAAAGTAAAAATGGAAGATGGAATCACTTTAAAACCAAGTCTTTCTAGGTGTGATTTGATGGCTAGTTGCATCTCCTCAGCCTAGATTTCTCCATGATTCACCATAGGAATCCATCATCAACCCTTTGAAATGTTGAATCTTGAAAAAAAGAGTGATCTTTAAGACCAGCAAAAACCCTAGTTTGCTGCCCTAAAACATCAACTTTTGCTAATGAGACTTGTTGTAGAAGACTTGACTTTAGAAATTGCTTTTGATAAATGACTAAAAGATGTGTAAAATGACTTAAAATGAGTATTTATAAGAAACAAAACCTAATTTTCCTATTATTTAGTGATGTAGAGCCAAGATGGAGAAGACACACAACTAATCAGACCTCAAATAAATATCAACCTTTGAAATCACATTCAAATATATTGAATCAACTAACACCATCAAGGTTTTAGACTCCAAATTTCACCAAATAGGCTTATATTTTAGAGAAGGACACTAAAATACCACCTCAACATGATTTAGTCTTCCTTTCAAACCCCAACACAATTTCCAAACCAATCACACAAGGTTTCTTTGCAACATTGTAGAGAAACACCAAACTGACCTATGGAAGGGCTACAAGAATTAGCCCTATTTTACAAGCAAACTATCTCACAAACACATCCCCTTCACAAAATAACATCAGAAATTCAAAATTTATGTGCCATAACTCCAAATTTCACAATTTATTTCCATATTCAAGGCCTTTAGGGTGTTGTTCCAACAAAACCCTCCAAAACACACTCAAAACCCTAGGGTTTCCTGTATTCTTACAATTTTAGGTCTTAACAACTAAAACAAAATTCCAAACACTCGTATTTATGTCTGTACAGACCTTCCACATCATTACATATTCAATTTCCACACTAGTTCTCAAAAACACAACAAAAAAACCTCTATTTTCACTTGGAAAGATGCCTTATTTAATAACAGGAAATCAACACAGTCCACATAACTTGCTTATCTTTATTTCCAATACAACCTATCATCTACCCTAACATTAATAATGAAAATCCATCAAGTAACAAGTCAGAAAAGTAGGTGGATTTTTAGTTTGAATTCACTTACAAAAGTTTAGGCCTACAAATTGTGTGAAATAGTTGTTTCAGAATATCAAAGAGAACTCCCACCAAAATGAACTTGAGACTCTCAAAATGAGTTTCTTTGTTAGATCACACTCACATCTTCAAAATGAAAAGAGATTTAGGGCCCTTACACACCTACACAGGTTGAGAAGATTCAAGGAAGTTCATAAAAAATAAGAAAACAAAGTGAAAACTCAGAAAAGAACATTTTATTTTGTGTATGCTTAAATACAATGACTTGTTAACCTCCTTCGAGCCTTCTTGAGGCCTTACATAGCTTTTCCCACCCTTTTCTAACTAACCGACTTCCTACAATAGAATTTTAAACCACTATGACCGTCAAAGGCCTAATTACATCCTTTTAAACAATTTATCACTTTTACAAATGTATTACAAAGTTTGCACCTTATGACCCTATACAACACTTAATCATGCATCTTATGAAACCAATGGATGAGGAATAGCCTTATTGTCTCCACAAGACTCAAATCTTGCATCTCCCTACACAAACTCAAAAAATTTCCTTCAAAGGCTACAAGGACTCTTCAAGTGCAAGATTAACATTTGACCCTTATAGGACTCAAAATTCTTCCATTTACATTATGATTGGTCTTTTTAGACATTATTAAGCCTAAATAAACATAAAAAACTCCTATATCACTTAGACACCCATCAATGACTTTGCATGACCTTCAAACATGGAAGTTTACAATTTGGTGATTAGGTGCTCTTGCACCATACATCCCCCTAAGAAGAATTCATGCCACATGAATTGTGGATGATGCTAATATGCCCAAGTTGGATTTAAACACCATTGATTCACAAGCCATTGCCATTGAACCATGTTGCTCTATGCTCTAGGTTGCTCTGTTCTCAAACTATTCCCTACTTTTGTGGCTTTGTTAACACTTGTGTGTGCCTTGATCTGTATATTAGGACCTGCAAATGCTTTTCTATCTATTTCCATCTGTTCTGTACCTGTAGATAAAAAAATGTTAGTATTACCATTACCATAAACTTCATTTGTCTTAGCCTCATCTCCTTGTTGAGGTCTACTCTGCCCACACTGTCCTTGTAACCCTATCACCAATCCTTTTCCTCTATCAGTCTTTTGTTCTCCTGATTTGACAACCTTTGCAACTATACCTTATCCTTTATGGCTTACCATAGGACATACAATGGTCCCAAGCAACACATATTATTGTATACTCCCTATCAAATCATAACTTACCCCTATTTTTTCCTTCACAACTATTGTTCCTATGTTCTCAGACCTAGGATCAATTTTTTTTATTTCCTTCACAACACTTATAGGCTCCTTTCTCCCACACATGATCACTTAATATTTACCTTTCACATCCTCTAAAAGTGGAGTAAAAAGAACTTATGAAAATTTTTCACAATAGTATATTTATTTTCTCTTCCATCATACATGGCACATCTATCATACTGCCAAGGTCTTCCTAGGAGTATGTGGTAGAAGTCCATCCAAGGAATAATGTCACAAATAACACTATCCTTATAATCACCAATCTAGAAATCTACAATAGCCTTCTAATTTACTAGCAAAGATTGACCATCACTTAGCCAAGATACCTTGTAAGGAAACTCATGAGGAATACTTTTCAATTTCAACTTGTTCCCTATTTCACATGAAACCATATTTTCAGTTGAACTAGAGTCAACCACAACTTTACATACCTTTCCTCTACTCTTGCAAATGGTTTTTGTTGGATTTGTTGCCTCAATCTCATAGGCTGAAACCAATGAGAAAGCATGGTCACTGTGACATTCCTATTGTCTGGTCGACTGGTAGTTTAACCTTGTGTATTGCTCATGTCACTGAGACAAAGTTGATATCTTGCCAATGAAGTTTATTGCTGTGACCTCTTGTGTTCGGTATGACCTTGTGACGAGTGAAAAACTCTGGCCGACAGATTGCTCTTATCAGGTGTCGGGGAGACTCATGGAGACTAATGTTTTCAAGAAGACCTTTGGCTGAAAGGCTTGCTTCAGTATGATGTCTCATCGATAGCAGTGAGTCTCATCAATAGGTATACATTTGGAGTCTTCGTGGTAACACAAAGGTTTCGGCAGGAAGTCTTGGTGACCGGGAGAAGTCTCACCGATAAGAAGGAGTCATCAGGGTGACTTGAACTCTCGGGAAGATCTCTTGGCAACTGGGGAATGTCTCATTGATGGACACTCAGAGTAACTTAAGGGTCTCAGTGTGAAGTCTCAGCGATGAAGGATTGTCTTGGCGACAATGTAACACTCGAAGACATCGAGAAGACCCTTGGCCGAAAGGCTTGTTTTGATATGATGTCTCATTTAATATCGGAAGTCTCGCCAAGAACATGTGGTGTCATTGGTTCGGTGTGACTCTTGGAAAATAGGGTTTTGGGATAACATGGAAGTCTCAGTAAGAATTCTTTCTGAAGGATGATTCTCTCACTGATAGTGGAACACATCGGTATGACTTGAAGGATTCGGTATGAAGTCTTGGTGAAAGCAGTAAGTCTGGCCAATAGGATAGACTCGGGGTAACTTGGAACCTATGGGGTAACATCTTGGTGAAAGACGAATGTCTTGTCAATGGAATGACTCTTTCGTGTGACTTAGGACATTGATATGTGGTCTTGCCAAAGAGAAATTGTCTCGCTGATGAGAATGATGAGGTCAAGGTGACTTGAAGACTTTAGTGTAATGTCTAGGTGAAGAGTGATAGTCTTGACGACTGATGAACTCTTCAGAATACCTTGTGATCTTCAGTGTGAGGTCTTGGTGACATGGCGAAGTCTTAGCAATAGCTCTCTGGACTTGATGTAACCTCTTGCCAATAGGGATGACTCTTGGCGATATCGAATGTTGGCTATGTTGGCATCAGGGAGACATGGTTAGTGTCTCACCGACATGACAACATAGGTTGAACACCCTTGACCGTTTGATGACTATCCTATGTGGTGTCTCATGGACCAATCAAAGGAAGAGAAATTCAAATGGTTGGTGGTTGGATTTTTGCAATAGCTGCGATGTTGAGCTGAACTATATGAAAGAAAAATCTACATAGGAAGTGGAAACATCTACGATGCTGAGTTGGAGATTGCTTTCTGACTGTTGAGAACGAATGCATATATATGCATTGGATGTTCAGGATAAATGTGAGGAGAGCTGAACAACCAAGGAGCTGAAGAGCCGAAGTCAATGAGATAGAGAAGACATAGAGAGAACGATAGAGAGAGGACCGAGTGGCTGGCTGAAACGCCGAGGCCATGCGGTCGAAGTAGAGGATCGAGAGGCAGAGTTAAGCTCCTAGAATCTCTCATGATCATGATTGCTTTGGTTGATCTCTCAGGAATAGTTTGCTACTAGTTGTGTCCAAAATGAACAAGATGTAATCTCTGAAAGGCTAAGAGCCTAAAACTGTATTGTAACTTTTTGTTGCTGAATAATACAATGGCTCGAACTTTGGAGAGTGGGGGTTTTTAGCCGAAAGGGTTTTTCCCCATGTAAAATCTCTGTGTTCTATTTTTTGTAGTATCTTTCATATGTTGTTTGCTGTTGAATTTACTTGTGCTTTTCTCAGAAGGATTGATGTGGGAAATAAACTATGTCTGTTTCGCATTTGGACATAGTAGTATGTGTCTTTGAGGTAACCTGATCAAAATTAAAGTTACCAAAGGCACTACTATTTGGAGTTATCCTTAGATCCACTCCATTGATTTCCTTACAAGTGGTATTAGAGCCTTCTTCTGGTTGTTGGTTCTGGATATTTCTCCTGTGAAGATTTCTTAGCTTGATAGGCTAGAAGAAATCTAGAGGAATGAACTGATTTATTGATCCTTTGTTGAGTGGAAGCCTTGTGGTATTCTGAGACAACATGCAACTTGAAGGAAGGTGAAGATAGAAAAGGGAGTTGATCATGTTGTGATCTATGTCTCCTAGCTAGTAGAGGTTTAACCATGGAGTATGAGGTGGATTTTCTTATTCTATGGCTATTTAGTAGTAAAGCTTTCATATTAGTGTCTGTGTGATAGGCTCCTGGGTGATATGAAGAAGCCTAGGTTGTTTCTCAACCATGGAAGAGAGTGCTTATACTAGGTGGTGGTTGTTTGTGTTGGAAGGCACTGTTTCCTATTAACCTCAAATACTTAAAGGCTATGAAGTTAATCATTAGATGATTTTCAAGCTTCTGAAATAGCCTTTCTCTCTTTCTCAGATGCATGTACATTTTTTTGGTTTAGAGTTGATTTGCAAGGGGCCTGGATTCTCTTGAACTACTATTTTATTTCTAAGGATGATTTATACTTGCATGGCTCTGTGGTTTTGCAGGTTTTACATGGTTAAGCAAAACTTGTGACCATGTGGAGTTGTTGTTAAGATATTTTCTAAACATTGGCCTCTTGGGGTGCTGTTGGATGAGATAGTTGCAGTTATGCATGCATGCTTGGTGCATGGCTTGAGGAGGTATGATTTCTTCTCTGCATGGGAGTGTTGGTATGTGATTTGTCACTCAGCATTCTTGTGGTGGTACTTGAGGGTTCCTTGATTATGGTGTTCGTGTGGTCATGATTGGAAAATCAGATTTGGCATGATCTGGTGTTTGAGTCATGTTGTCTACATGGTTATTCTCTTTGAAATCTCAGTTTTGCATTTCCAATGTGATGATGGGTTTGTACATTTCTGTTGAATGGATCTACGGGTTGTGCAATGTTGTGGGCTGTCTTTACCTACATGTTTGCTATGAGACAACTCAGAAGTGGACTTTCTATATCCATGAGGTTGACTCATTATTGGTACAAACTTGTTAGTTGGCCTTGTATGTGGTCACTTTTGCATTGGTGTGGTGCTTTGAGATGAAAGGATGGATACTATTGAGTACCTGAATAGTTGGTTATGGGAACCTGTAGTAGGTGGTCATGATGCTTGGAGAGCTTTGATGTCACGTTTTAGTGGGAGCTCTAGTAGTGACTGTGGATTCGTCACATGGTGGTGAATGGTCTTCTTTCGTGTTACAGATGTTTCTTGGGAGAACACTTTGATCCTGTTGGTGCAGAAGGGTTCTTTCACATTTGCATGGATATTATTTGAAGATGTGCAACATCTTGGATCCATGAAGGATGCTTGGAGTCTTTGGCTAAGGTGTTGGTGGTGCTTAACAGGTGATGTTGGTTTTGAGTTTGCTTTATGTCATGTTATACTCTTTGTGCACTAGAGTTTTGGCATTGTAGATTGTACTTGAGACAATGGTGAGGTCACCTAAAGCATGGTATCTCCTAAGGGGATGTGTAGATCATGGTGTCATGATAAGTTCCTGATTTAGATGATTGGAGCTTTGACAATGGTCTGGTAATTCTTTGTGTATTGGGTGCTTTGATTATTTGCTTGATACTTCATGATAGTGCAGTAATGTAGGTGGAGTTTAGCATGAGATGATCGGTTGCTAGTACTCATGGATACATGAAGAATAAGGTGAGGCTATTTTTTCTCTTATGAGAGAAGTATTGTTGCTTGTTACTCTAGATAAAGTTTTTCAGCAGAAAGTTCGAGAAGCCTACACCTTGGTTGAACGTGAGTTCAATAAGAGACCTATGAGGATATTGCTCTTGGATTAGTCATGATGACTTGTATCTTAAAGGGGTATTCTCATTCACACTCTTGGTCTACTCGGCAGTTTATCTGAAAGGTATTTGGCCCATTATATTTTTCAGATGTGTATTAAGTTCACTTTCATGATATGGATCTTGAATTGTTGTCTAATGGTTCTGGAGGATTCATAGTGGAAGTTGTATAGTTTTGTTTAATCTTCTTGTTGCTAATGAGAATTGGTAGGAGATGTTGTATGGGCTGATTTCCTGAAATGGGGAATGAACTAGCTTGATCTTCTTTGAGATGCTTACATCCATGTTGTTTTTAAAGTCGGTTTGATCTTGGTGATTTAATGAATGGATGATGTTAAGGATTTTCTTTTGGGATGTGAAGAAGATCATTCTTGACACAGCTGGCTGTTAGAAGTGCATGTAGTAGGATGTTCTATAGGAATCATTGTGGATATTTCCTTGGCACTACATGGTTACATTTCCTATGTGTTGTTATTGGTAGACTTGTGATGCCCTTTGATCTTTTAGATCTGGATTACTCAGGCAGTGGGAGTTCCTGTATGTGTCATGTCTTTGACTAGTTGGCACTTGGAGCTTGCATTTGTTGTTGATGGGTTGGTTTTAGAGTAGCATGAGTTTACTAATGCTGATACCTTTGAGGTATGTGAGATTGGATGGTATAGCACGAGCTGTGGGTGCTATTTTTAGTCTCGTGGGCTTATCAATTGGATGGAAGCAGTTAGACTGATTATTGTTCTAACTAGTGTTGTTTATCTTATTTCTAGAGAATGACTTCATTGTTGTGTTATGTTTGAAGCTTTGAAGTTGATATTGCTTTTGTATAGTGTTTGAGCACAGTGAAGTGGTTGCAATATCTTGTTGAAGATGTCACTGGGATCTTTTGCTTGTGTTTGTGGGAATGGTGCTTATTCACCTTGGTGATGTATCTTTCTTCCACACATGGAAGATGACAAGATTGTTGCTTGAATGGTGGACATCTTGGATGTTGGAGTAGAATTCTTGATAGAGCATGAGAGAATGTTTGAGGTCTATGTGGTTTCCTAGAGGGCTATGATTGGTTGCCTAGAGGGCTATGATTGGTTGCCTTGTTGACAGTGAGTTGCAGTTGTATGCCTGGTCTTTGTTGCAGATTGTAGAGTCGACTATTATCTATGGAATCATGTTGATTGGGTGTCTTGAGTGATATGGGGTTTGAACTGGTGGAGCTAGTGTGATCTTAGTTCCTGGTTGCTTTGGAGGTACCTGTGTGATCTTTTTCAAGTGGGAGATTGTTGGATTTGTTGCCTCAATCTCATAGGCTGAAACCTCTGAGAAAGCATGGTCACTGTGACATTCCTGTTGTCTGGCTGACTAGCAGTTTAACCTTGTGTATTACTCATGTCGCTGAGACAAAGTTGATATCTTTCCAAATAAAGTATATCATTGTGACCTCTTGCATTCAGTATGACCTTGTGACGAGTGAAGACCTATGGCCGACATATTGCTCTTATCGGGTGTCAAGGAGACTCATGGCGACTAATGTTTTTGGGGAGACCTTTGGCCAAAAGGCTTGCTTTGCTGTGATGTCTCATCGATACCAATGAGTCTCATCAATGGGTATACATTTGGAGTCTTCACGGTAACACAAAGGTTTTGGCAGGAAGTCTTGGTGACTGGGAGAAGTATCACCGATAAGCAAGAGTCATCGGGGTGACTTGAACTCTCAGAAAGATCTCTTGGTGACTGGGGAATGTCTCACTGATGAACACTCAGAGTAACTTAAGGGTCTTAGTGTGAAGTCTCAGTGAAGAAAGATTGTCTTGGCGACAATGTAACACTCAAAGACATCAGGAAGACCCTTGGCTGAAACGTTTGTTTTGATATGATGTCTGATCGAATATCGAAAGTCTCGCTGACAGCACGTGGGGTCATCGGTTCGGTGTGACTCTTAGCAAACAAGGTTTTGGGATAACATGGAAGTCTCAGTAAAAATTCTTTTCGAAGGATGATTCTCTTGCCGATAGTGGAACACATCGGTATGACTTGAAGGATTCGGTATGAAGTCTTGGTGAAAGCGGTAAGTCTGGCCAATAGGATAGACTTGGGGTAACTTGGAACCTACAGGGTAACATCTTGGTGAAAGATGAATGTCTTGCTGATGGAATGACTCTTTCGTGTGACTTAGGACATCGATATGTGGTCTCACCAAAGAGCGATTGTCTTACCGATGAGAATGTTGAGGTCGATGTGACTTGAAGACTTCAGTGTAATGTCTAGGCGAAGAGCGATAGTCTTGCCGACTGATGAACTCTTCAGAATACCTTGTGATCTTCAGTGTGAGGTCTTGGTGACATGGCAAAGTCTTAGCGATAGCTCTCTGGACTTGATGTAACCTCTTGCCGATAGGGATGACTCTTGGCTATATCGAATGTTGGCTGTGTTGGCATCAAGGAGACATGGTTAGTGTCTCACTGACATGACAACATAGGTTGAACGCCCTTGATTGTTTGATGACTATCCTATGTGGTGTCTCATGGACTAATCAGAGGAAGAGAAATTCAAATGGTTGGCGGTTGGATTTTTGCAACAGCTGCGATGTTGGAGCTGAACTGTATGCAAAGAAAAATCTACACAAGAAATGGAAACATCTACAATGTTGAGCTGGAGATTGCTTTTTGACTGTTGAGAATGAATGCATATATATGCATTGGACATTCAGGATAAAAGTGAGGAGAGCTGAATAGCCAAGGAGCTGAAGAGCCGGAGCCGATGAGATAGAGAAGACAGAGAGAGAATGATAGAGAGAGGACCAAGTGGTTTGCCGAAAGGTTGAGGCCATGAGGTAGAAGCAGAGGATCGAGAGGCAGAGTTAAGCTACTGGAATCTCTCGTGATCATGATTTCTTTGGTTGATCTCTCAGGAATAGTTTGCTACCAGTTGTGTCCAAAATGAACAAGATGTAATCTCTGAAAGGCTAAGAGCCTGAAACTGTATTGTAACTTTCTATTGCTGAATAATACAATGGTTCGAACTTTGGAGAGGGGTTTTTTACCTGAAAGGGTTTTTCTCCACATAAAATCTGTGTTTTGTTTTCTATAGTATCTTTCATATATTGCTTGCTATTGAATTTCCTTGTGTTTTTCTCAGAAGGATTGATGTGGGAAATAAACTGTGTCTGTTTCACATTTGGACATAGTAGTACATGTCTTTGAGGTAACCTGATCAAAATTAAAGTTACCGAAGGCACTACTATTTGGAGTTATCCTTAGATCCACTCCATTGATTTCCTTACAGTTTTGAATAGCCTCTTCCTATGCAATGGATCCACTTCTTTGGAAGTCTTCAAAAGTTTCTTATGCAACATCAAAGCTTCTCCATGTTTAGGGTTTGCAAGACAACTTGATGAACCAATGCTCTCATCTTCATCCTCTTGTACAAGTTGAACTCTTTGCTCCTTAGGAACCTCATCACATTCAAAATTATTATCTAATGCAACTATCTAGTCAAGTAGTTCTTCATCATTTAAACTTCCACCATATCTAGGAACATCAATTTTTACCTTAGGCTTGTCATTCCTAACTGCCTTCACCAACTTTGCAATTCTTTTGTCCTCTGGATCAAGTTCTTCTTCCATGTCTAGAAACTCATAATCTTCCTCTTCATTTGATTTATTCTCTTCCACTTCCCTTCTTTTGTTTGTCTCCAAGGCTATGATCCTTTCCTCCAACTCTCTAATTTCTCTAGCATGTCTTTCTTTCATCTCCTTCATCTCTTTATCCATGTCTTGGTTCTTTCGAGGAATCTTTGAACACCAAACTCTTCACTTCTACCTTTCTCTTCACAACCTAAAAAATGCAAACCAATCTACTCCATGATGCTTTGATACCACTATGATGCAAATCCAAGGTGGAGAAGACACACAATTGATCAAACCTCAAATAAACATCAACCTTTGAAATCACATTCAACTATATTGAATCAACTAACACCATCAAGGATTTATACTCCGAATTTCACCAAATAGGCTTATCTTTTAGAGAAGGCCACTAAAAGACCATATCAATATCATTTAGGATTCCCTTAAGACCCCAACACAATTTCCAAACTAATCACACAAGGTTTCTTTTCAACATTGTAGAGAAACACCAAATCAACCTGTGGAAAGGCTACTAGAATGAGCCCTATTTTACAAATAAACTATCTCACAAACACTTCCCCTTCACAAAATCACATCAGTTAGTCAAAATTTATGTGCCATAACTCCAAATTTCATATTTTATTTTTATATTCAAGGCATCTAGGGTGTTGTTCCAACAAACTCTCCAAAATACACTCAAAACCATAGGGTTTCCTATATTCTTCCAATTTTAGGCCTCAACAACTAAACCAAAATGCCAAAAACCTATATTTAGGTCTACACATACCTTCCACATCATTACATATTCAATTTCCACACTAGTTCTCAAAAACACAACATGAAATTTCTATTTTTACTTGGAAAGATGCCTTATTTAATAACAGTAAATCAATATAGTCCACATATCTTGTCTATCTTTATTTTCAATACAACCTATCATCTACCCTAATAGTAATAATGATAATCCCCTAAGTAACAAGTCAAAACAATAGGTGGATTGTCATTTTAAATTCACTTACAAAAGGTCAGGCCTAAAAATTGTGTGAACTGGCTTTTTCAAAATATCAAAGAGAACTCCCACCAAGATGAACTTGAGACTCTCAAAATGAGTATATTTGTTAGACCAAACTCACATCTTCAAAATACAGAGAGATTTAGGGCATTTACACACCTATATGGGTTGCACAAATTCAAGGAAGTTTAAAAAAATAAGAAAATAGAGTGAAAACTCAGAAAAAGAACATTTTATTTTTTGTGTATGCTTCAATACAATAACTTGTTAACCTCCTTCGAGCCTTCTTGAGGCCTTACATAGATTTTCCCACCCTTTTCTAATTAACCAACTGCCTACAACATAATTTCAAACCACTATGACCGTTGGAGGCCTAATTACACCCTTTTACACAGTTTATCACTTTTACAAATGTATTACAAAGTTTGCACCTTATGACCCTATACAACACTTAATCATGAATCTTATGACACCAATGGATTAGGAATAGCCTTATTATCTCCACAAGACTCAGATCTTGCATCTCCCTATACAAACTCAAAAAATTTCCTTGAAAGGCTACAAGGACTATTCAAGTGCAAGATTAACATTTCACCCTTAAAGGACTCAAAATTCTTCCATTTACATTATGATTGGTCTTTTTAGCCCTTATTAATCCTAAATGAACATAAAACACTCTTATATAACTTAGAAACCCATCAATGACTTTGCATGACCTTTGAACATGGAATTTTATAACTTGGTGATTAGGTGCTCCTGCACCATTTAGACCTAAGAGGCTAACATTCACTGGAAATTCATGTTAAATTAGTCAAATTCCTCCTCAAAATTGAATTTTCCCTCAAAAGGGCCTCATTTTCTGCTCTTGGAAAATGGGTTCCACCAAAGGGGACTCATTTTCTGAAGGTGCTGAATGGGTCCCACTACTAACTTTATAAGGTGGGTTTTTAGGATATGAAAGAATTAAATGTCTTTTGATTGAGTTTTAAGTGATTTCTCAGGTAAAATAGGCCTCTAGATAAAAAATAATGGGTCTGAGGGGCATATAAATGTTGTTTTGAAGGATGAATGATGTGAGGGGACTCAAAAGTGGGTCTAATTATGTGTTAACTTGTCTCTTTTCTCAAGAGGGTCTAATTTTCTATGCCACAATACTATATTATGAGGGTGTTGTATTATGGGTGCAGTAGAAAGATAGTGATGTATTCTAAGAGTTTGATAGGAGTCGTGCTATCTCTTGATCTCTGAGTGGTGATACTCCCGTGAGAAGATTTCTCTACAAGTATATATTAATCTTTGTGATTTATTGAATAATATATTGGGCTGTTTTTGTAGTGTGGGTTTTTTCTCCGAAAGGGTTTTCCCCACATAAATGTTGTGTTGTGGTATGCATGATATTTATGTTTATTTTTGTTTAAGTTTTTTTAAGCGTTAAATATTTGTAAATTTTTTGCATTATTCTCATCTCAAGATTACTATCGGAAGTTGTTCCACTACCTTAGCTTCCTTACAAGTGGTATCAGACCTTGATCACCTTTGGTTTTAGTTATGGGTAGTTGGGTTTTTTGAACTAATCCATATTTGAGTGGGAGCATGTACAAAAGATACTTTGTGATCTTGTTGTAGGAATTTTCAGATGGAAAGATTATTAGGGAGAATAGAGGTAGAGAATTTTTATGGAAATAATTTTGAAATGTGGAAGGTAAATATGGAGGATCTGTTTATAGATAGAGATTTTTGGGATGTTGTTGATGAGAATGTTTCAAGGCCTATAGATCCTACTTAGATTGCTCAATATGATGTTACGGACCATAAATCCAAGGATCTAATCAGAGTTTTTCTAGAAGACTCTATTTTAATTAATGTCCATGAAGAGACTTCTACATAGAAACTATGGAAGAAGCTTGGTAAGATGTATCAAGCCAAATCCTTAGTGAACAAGATTTTCTTGAGGAAGAAATTGTATTCCTTGAGAATGGAAGAGGGTGGAAAAATCACATAACACCTGGAAGAATTCAATATGTTGGTGGCTTTGTTGGAATTAGTTGGTGAAAAAATGGATGAGGAAGAGAAATGTTAGATCTTTCTTTGTTCTTTTCCTAATTCGTGGGAATCTCTTGTTATGGCTATTGGGAATACTTCTACTATTTTGAATATAGAAGATGTGGTGGGTTCTTTGCTTTTTGAAGAGTTGAGGAAGGTATCAATCACTTCCAAGGAGGCCCAAAATATTTGTGGAAGACCGAAGGAGAAACACAAGAAGAATGAGAAGCATGACAAATCCAACCCTAGGGGGAAACCTAAATCTCCTGGAATTTCCAAAGTTATTTGTTGGAACCGTGGTAAGCCTGGACATGTTTGTAAGGAATGCAAAGAAGAAAAGAAGAAGAAAAAGAGGAAATTTGATAATGACTCTAAGTTTGAGAAGGAATATGGGCACACATTTATTGCATATTTAGAAACTCGTGTAGGTAATGATGCATGGTTAATTAACTTAGGCGCGTCTTTCCATATGACCTTTAATAAAGATTAGTTTTCTAAATATGAAGAATTTGATGGAGGTAAGGTGTACTTGGGTGACGATTTTGATTTAGACATTATTGGTCATGGTAAAGTTAAAATTAGGTTTCCTGATGGTAGAATAAAAAGGATAAATGGTGTGTTACATATCCCTAGATTAGCATGAAATTTGCTATCTATAAGAAAACTAATAGATGCGGGTGTGCTGGTAGTATTTTATGATGCAGGATGAAAGATGGTTAGAGATGCTATGGTGATTCCTAGAGGTGTTAGATATGGAACATTGGATAAGCTTGATGAATGGACTATTGAGTGCAATAGTACTTCCGTTAAAATAAATTCTATGGAAGAAGTGAAGGTTTCACCTTCGACACATGGTCATGTCTTTTGGGTACCCAAGGGTGCTCTTTCTTTTGAAACAAAGTTACCTATAGAGAAAACTATGTTATGTCACCAAAGACTTGGCCACATTGGAGAAAAGGGTCTAAGGAACTTGAAAATAAAAAACCTTCTTGAAGGTTTTTCTTATTGTAATCTTGAATTCTATTTTGTGAGCATTTCATTTATGGAAAACAAGACCACATTCAATTTTACTTGAGTTCTAATAAATCTTGTGGTGTATTGGATCTTATTCATTCTGATGTGTTTGGTCATGCAGATGTTCCTTTGATTGGTAAATCCACATATTATGTTTCACTTATTTATGATTATAGTAGAAGGAATGGGTATATTTTCTAAAGAGTAAATCTAAATTTTTCAGTTGATTTAAATAATTTAAAGAAATGGTTGATTTGTAGACTAGAAAGGAAATAAAATGTTTGAGGATTGATAATGGCGGTGAATTTTTGATCTAATGATTTTGATAGATTCTATAAAGATTGTGGTATTCATAGATAGAAGATAACTCCATATACTCCACAAGAGAATGGAGTTGTAGAAAGAATGAAAATGAAATTGATGAAGGCTAGGAGTATGTTGAGTGGTGTTGGCTTAGAACAAAGGTTTTGGGCTAAAGCTATTTCCACTACCTATTGCCTGATTAATAGGTCTCCTACATCAGCTCTTGTTGATAAGATTCCTATAGAGGCATGGTCGAGTTGGAAGCCTTCATTAAGACATCTTATAGCTTTTGGTTGAGAGGAATATGCACATGTGCCAAAGGAGAAGTGAACAAAGTTGGAAAATGAGGCTATCAAATGTATCTTCATCAAATATAGTTATGGTGTGAAAGGATACAAGATTTGGGATCCTATTGTACAAAAGGTAATATTCAGTAGAAGTGTTAGTTTTAGAGAAACTACGCCTTCTTTTGTTATATTGTAGCTAGAAAAAAGTAAACAAGAAGATGTGATTCAATTTCCTTCTACACCTAAGAAAGTTGAATTGAGGCCCAAGGATAGAAAAGAAGTAGAGGAGAGCTTGTCTAGCTCTAGATATTTAGAAGAGGAGAAAGAACCTCCAACTCAACTTTTTTGAAGGTCTACAAGGAATAGAAAAAAACTTGAAATACATACACCTGATGATTGGAGATGTATTTTTCCTTTGAAAACTAACATGGATGAACCTAAATATATAGAAGAGGCATTAGGTATGAATGATGTAGAATCCTAGAATATTGCTATGGATGAAGAAATTGAATGTTTGAGAAATAATGATACATGGGATCTTTTACCATTGCTTGAAGGAAAAAAACTTGTTGGTTGCAAATGGGTGTTCAAGAAAAAGATTGGTTCATATGGAGGTATTGAGTTCATTACAAATCAAGGTTGGTTGTGAAAGGCTACTCTCAAGTAGAGGGTGTTGATTATGGTGAGACATTCTTTCCTATTACAAAAATGACATCCATTAGATTTTTGCTTGCTATTGTTGCTACTTATGATTTAGAGGTTGAGAAAATGGATGTGAAAACTACTTTCCTTCATGGTGACTTGGAGGAGGATATTTATATGACAAAACTAGAGCACTACGTGGTGAAAGGTAAAAGTAAATTGGTTTGAAAATTGAAGAAATATTTGTATGGATTAAAACAGATTCCTATGATGTGGTACCAAAAATTTGACACATATGTGTTGAGTTTGGGATTTGAGAATTCTAAATTAGATCATTGTGTTTATGATAAAATTGATGGTAATCATTTCCTATTTATTGCATTATATGTTGATGATATGTTATTTATTGGAAAAGGGAAAGGTATGATTTCATAATTGAAATCTCAACTTGTTGCTAAATTTGAAATGAAAGATCTTGGTGTAGCTAGGCACATTGCCCAAATGGAAATTAAAAGAGATAGAGTGAATAGAAATATATGGCTTGGTGAAAGTAAGTATGACAATTCAATTTTACAAAGATTTAACATGTAGGATTGTAGACCATTGTGTGTTCCCTTTTTTGTTGGAACAAAGTTATCTATTTCATATTGTTCAAAATATCCATCAAAGATGGAAGACATGGGTAGAGTACCTTACCAAAGTGTTGTTGGAATTTTGATGTATGCTATGGTTTGTATTAGACTAGAAATTACCCAAGCAGTGGGATTTATTTACAAATATATATCTAATCCTTGTAGATTTCATTGGGATGCAGTGAAAAGAGTCTTCAAATACTTGTGCGATACCCTAGATTATTCCTTATGTTATCATAGTAATATGACTGAATACAATATTTCCCTTGATATTGATGGTTATGTGGATTCAGACTAGGCAAGTGATATTGATAGTAGATGATCCACTAGTGCTTATGTGTTTACATTATTCAAATGGTGGTGCAAGTAGTTGGATGAGTAAGCGATAGGTTGTGGTTTCTTTGTCCACTACCAAAGTAGAATATATTGAAGCTAATCATGCTTGTAAAGAAGCCATTTGGCTTAAGAGAGTATGTTCAAATATTGAAATAAAATAAGGTGCATTGACAATTTATTGTGATAGTCAGAGTGCAATATGTCTAGCCAAAAACTTGACATTTCATGCTAGGACCAAACACATTGATGTATAGTATCATTTTTTTTGAGATATGGTTGAAGATGGTAGGGTGAAGCTGGTTAAGGTAGAGACTTTGATGAATGTGGTTGATTATTTAACTAAGCTTGTGAGCATAGAGAAGTTCAGATGGTGTTTAGAGATTATGGGACTGTTGGCCCCTAGCAATTAAGAGAAAATGTTTACTCCCTCCCATTTCTCTTGCAAGGTGTTCAACAAGTGGGAGATTTATTGGGAAAATGTGTCTCAAATTTTCAATTATACATAGTTTACTATTGATAGGATGTGTGTATGTGTATATATATATATATATATCCTAGTTACACTGATAGGTGTATACAATGTCATAAGGGGGGAAGAGCGAGATTCATGTAAACAATTTTTTGTTAACTATTTTAGGAAACTACTAAAAATGATGACATTGTTAAAGATGCAAGACAACTAAGAGGGGCGGTGAATCAGTTGTCATAGAATTTAAACTTAAAAATTCAACATAATAAACACCATATTTTTACGTGAAAAACCCAAGGAGGGAAAAACCATAGTGAGGATTAACTCACAGTTTAAAGTAATTTCAAACTTAAAAAATAAAAGGCTCACTACCAAGAGATCACTGAAAAGACTCACTGTCCAAGTAGAAAATCTCACTGCTTATAGAGAGGCTCATTGGCTACAAGGAGGCTCACTACCTCCAAAAGAGTTACTGAACAAAATTAGGCTTTACAACCAAAATGAACTAAGAATAATGAAACTAACAAGTGCTAATGTAGTTCTGGTGATGCTCAATAGACTGATTCAACACACTTCATCCTTTTCACTCACTTCCAACTGCTTTATTAATTTCACATACACATAATTCTACTCTTCTATCTCTGTCTCGATTTGACTTCCTAAAAATTTCGAACATCTTCTTTTATATACCTGATCTTTCCTGCAAACATGAATTAGGTCAGCCTAATTAGATGCACTTCATATTTACCAAAAATACCAACTTTTGACTCCAAGTATTTACCAAATATTTCAAATTCAATTCAACCATCCAACATGCTATACTATGTTGGCAAGGACCTAAAATAGGTCACACATATATCTGCATAGAAAAATTAATTCACCGTATCATAATTACCCCAAGAAGTCATCCAAGAATAGACTTCAAATTCAAAAAGCAATAAACATTTTGTATGAGCACTGAAGCACATAATATTCTGATCATGCATGCATTCGACAACCATAAACAATTTCTCAAAACTGCAAGCATCAACTCCTAACTGCTTAGCAATGCAGACAAGGATACTGAAGAGTGTAGCTCGAATATCAGTTTAGATACCAGACCAAAATACTAGATCAAGCACTGTCTTAATCTTGCAGTCACAACATGGTGACATCGATGACAACAAAAAATTGTAGAGATAGTCAATCTTCTTTTTTCCAACAATCTCCCTCTTTGTCATTGATGGAAACATGTAAAAATTTCTCCTTCAAACTCTCCAATACTCTGCTCTAACTCTCTCCACACTCTAATTATCTTCCCCTTTGACATCAATGGAAAAGAAGCCAAAAAAATGATATAAGCAAAGGTTTAAGCATGGCGACATAACAAATAAAAAAGATTTCAATTTATCAAAAGACTTCCAACCATCAAGAATTTCAATTAGCCTCTTTTTCTTCATTTTCTTCTTTTTCACAACAAAAAAAAAAGAAATTTAACACTGAGGATACAAGTAAAAATGACACTCTTCACCTGAAACACTTTCTTGTACCTTTCCTCAAGAACTGGATGCAATTTCTTCTAGTTAAATGTAGTTGAATCCTTTCTTGTGCAGATTCTTTCCAATAAGCCCAACAAAGTAAAATACAGTGACCAATATGAACTCTATCTTTCAACATCTTTGCGTCAAAAAGTACTCTAAAAATATGTTCTAACCAAACCTCAACAGTCTCCTTAAGAAACCAAAATGTTTTTATCACATCAGCTCTTTGTCTTTGTACAAATACCAATTCATCTTGTAGTTCACCAACTCTCAATCTTTGCTTTCCTTCTTTTTCTTCAAAGATGTCAAAATTCTTCCCAATGTTGTTCACTTCAGATTAAATTGCTTCAATTTTACTTCTAAAATTATCTACCACAATAGGTTACCAGAGACAATACTTGTAAATATGAGATATTTCTTTAATGCATTTCTTTGTTTCCATGATTAGTTCAGTTCTCCCTTTAGCTTTGACACACCTCTTTTCACCCAAAGCTTCAAAATTGCATCCTTCTGGACCTTCAAGCAACATCCTTTCTTCAAAAATTTCAACTTGAAACAATTAATACTTCAATACCTTTCCAAAGTAGATATTCTACCAAAGCATTGTTAATCTCCAGTTTGTCAATAGGAGAGGCTGCACTCCATAATTCACCAATCTTCTTCAACTTCCCCTTAACTATCATAGACTAGATGTCATCAAAAGATACTTTCTCCCTTTCTTCTGAAATGCCAATGATATCTTCAGTTATAATTTTATTCTTCTTCAATTTTGGAGGGGAATCACTAATGATGACCTCCAATTCTCTTTTACTAGAGGGAGAGCCCACCTCAAACTAACTTGAAGAATATATATTGGAGCAAATATTTGTTTTCAAGGATGTGAAATAGGATTTTCTCATACTTGCATTATTTGTCAATGCTCCCAAATATCTGTAGACCTGTTTTCCAATAGGAATCCCAGATTCCCATACCACATTATCTTTTCTTGGTAGGGAACACAAAAATTAAAACACCAAGTATACCAGCAAAGATTCAAAACAAAAAAGACAACACTCAATTACTGACATACAAATTTTCTTAGAAATATTCTCAAGCAACAAGCTACACAAATCAAATTTCTTGTTCTCCTTGACCATCATATGTGCAATATAGACAACAATGAATGGTGTGGAAAATCATAATTTATAAAATAGATCTTGTAAGAGATGTTGTATGCAACATACCTTATAGCCAAATCCTCAAGAGTGTTTATAAATAGAGCTCGTGGGTCTTTACTAATACCAGTCAATTCCTCCACATCTTTATACTTCATAGTTTTCTTTCCAAGAAGATCCCAAATACTACATAAGCTAGTAATTGTGTCGATCACTTCCATTGTAACTAAGTAGGGATTTTCCAATGAAATAATTCTATCCTTGAAATTATTTAACAAGAACAAAATAAAATCTTTATCAACAACCCGTAGAAATTCACTCCACAAATCCATACCTAGGGTTTTGATGTTTTGTAATTTGTTTTTGTTCAGCCCTAGTTCCATGTTTTCCATCTTCCTATGATCAAATTATTTTGACTCAACTCCTTTTATCTTCAAAGGGATGACATCACATGATTATTTTTTCATTTCTATGCTTTCTTTAATTTGTTAATTGAGACTTCTTCATTTTTCTTCCCTTTTTTCAAATAGAGAAACAAATTCTAGATTTCTTGAGTAAATTTCTTTGAAATCCCTTCTGAATTGCTCCACGCTTGCTTCAAGATTGCTCCAGGGAACCTTTTGAGTTCTCCAAATGCACAATTAACAAAGAAGGTTCATAAATTCGAACTTATACATCCTCAAATTTACCCTAAATGCATTAAATGTGGAAAATATAAAAAAGCTACTAAAAACATTCTTCCTAGCACAAAAAACCCTAATTCGGTCCACAAACTTTCATGCCAACATGTTTTCCTTTGGTTTCTTTTCCAAAACCTCAAAATACCCATTTTTCACATTCCATTCTCGTACAAACCTTTGACATGCCATACATCAGAGGGTTTTATAATTTTTTGATAATGCTCCCCCTAAGACCGTGCTAGGTCTAATTATCGAACAAATCGTGCATACCAAATGAGGGCACAAACCCATTAGTAGTTTTAGATTTTTCTTCTTCTTCTTTCTTCTTCCATATCTTATTCATCTCTTGTTTCATCTTTTCTTTTTCAATCTTCTTTACTGAATCATCTTTTTTAGAGTAGACTACTTTCGTTTCTTTCTTCTGCAAACCTTTGAGATATGTCTAGGTTTATTACAATTGTAGTAGAAAACACTCTTTTGATTAGTCTAGCCTCCATTACCTCTCAACCTGCATTCATTTTCTCTGTGTACAAATTTGTTACAAGTATAGTAGTAAAAAACCAGGAAATTGATTCTAATTCATCCTGCTCCTACATTTTGTTGCTTTGTGACCATATTTATTATAGGAGAAACAAATACCATTGAAGGAGGGATAGCTTTGTCCATTAGGCTATCTCACAGGGTGTCTTCTTGCAAAATTCCTCGAATTTCTCTTCTACTTTCCTTTGTCCTGATTCATTTGATTTTCCTTAGAACTTTCACCAACATTATTTCCTAAAACAACTTTGTCTTTACTTGATTTATGTCCAACAAGCAATTCTCCAAGCTTATCGGAGCTAGATTTGAAATTTTTCTGATAAATTTTTTCCTTCTCCGGTTCAATCCTCAGGTTCACTGTCTCTTGCTCAAGTTTAGTGCAATGATCAGATTTATTCTACACCATTGTATTAAAAAATCCTTCAATTCTTTTCTTTTCCTCTACTGATACTTTCAGTCCAATTATCTCTTGTTTCAACTGCTCACTTATTTCTTTGTGTCTTTCCTTGAATTTTTTCAATTATTCTTTTAGCTTCTGGACACATTCATTTGCATCATCAAGATTCTCTTTTAGATCTATGTTTTCTCTTTCCACTTTGTCAAGATCCTCAAGAATAGTTTGAAACTCTCCTTTATCATCCATCTAACCAACCTTTAGGATCCTCCTCAAGTGGTTAAGCTCAACACCAAGGAACCAAAGCTCTAATACCAATTGTTAAATATGTAGGACAATTGAGAGGGGGGGTGGGGTGAATCAGTTGTCATAGAATTCAAACTTAAAAATTCCAACACATATCAATTCCATAACCACACTGTCTATCATTAAGTATGAGCATGAAACATAGATAACGGAAAGTAATTAGACAAAGAAAACACTAGATTTGTACATGGAAAACCCAAGGAGGGAAAAAGCATGGTGAGGATTAACTCACAGTATAGAGTAATTTCAAACTAAAAAAATAAAAGGCTCACTACCTAAAAGGACTTACTATCCAAGTAGAAAAGCTCATTGCTTACTAAGAGGCTCACTACCTACAAGGAGGCTCACTGCCTACAAAAGAGTTACTAAACAAAATTAGGATTTATAGCCAAAATAAACTAAGAATAATGCACCTAACAAGTGTTGATGTAGTTCTAATGATGCTCAATAGACTGATTCAACACACTTCATCCTTTTCACTCACTTCCAACTGCTTTATTAATTTCTCATACACACACTTCTACTCTTCTATCTTTGTCTTGCTTCGACTTCCTAAAATTGTCCAACATCTTCATTTATATACCTATAGACACATAAAATGTACTAATTGACATTGTGCATCTGATCCTGACTACTAACACTATTTCATCCTAAATCATCCCTCGGTCTAACTAGTTAATTAGATACCCTTATTTGATTAAATTCATCAATTTTCCTCCCTTAATTAAATAAATCATTTTATTTAATTCATTCATGCTTTCTTAATCAATCAACCCAATCTAATTATCTATATTTAATTAGATAATTCATTTTATTTGATTAAATCTCTAAGGTCTATCCATTAAATTAAATAAATTAAAACCTTATTTAGTTTAATCTAACCTCATCTCCTTAGTTAAATAAATAAAAAATATTTATTTAACTATCTCTAAAAACACACTCTTCTCATATTTGATTTAAATAAATCTACAAAATCTAAGTCAAATTTGTCACATAAGCTAATCTCTCATTAAATTAATTAACTTTTATTAATTTAATCCCTTCTCTTGTCCTATCCTCTAGCTTTTCCCACTTGCACATGAAAATGGATTTAATTGATTTATTAAATCTCCATTTTCCATCAACATGGCATAAAAATGGAATATTCCCCAAGAATGAATTCAAAATCCAAGTGGGATGAGTCCTTCAAACAAGGAATTTACTCCACCTAACAATTCCTTTTCCTTGAGTGAAGTGGCATTCAATGCATTCTTCCTTCCCTCTTACATGTCATTTCAACAATTTCAAAATTCAAATATATGCATTTATTGACACATTCTTCAAAACTTGCACATCCTCCATCCATTCACATGTTGGCAAGTGGCACTTTGCCATTGGATAAGATTTAGTCCCACATTGCTCTATTTTGAGAATTCTTTCAACCTGTCATTCTATAAATAGAGAGCTCCTCTATTGTATTTGATCATCCACAATTTGAGCAAAGTTATTATACCCAAATCCATAACAACTTATCATCAATTTCATCCAAGCATAGTTAAGATTTTTATAGATTTTCAACATAGAGCTCCATTAAAGTCATCACTACAAGCATTCATCCTTCATCAAGCATCTTCATCACATCAAATTGGCACCAATTCCCCCATGGGATCAAGAGTTTGCATTTCACTTTATAGGATTTGATCTACTTTCTTGTTCTTTCATTATTTTATTTTTTTCATTCCTATTTTGAGTTTTTTCAATGGATTTCATGGGGAATCCTTGTTCTTAGCTGCATATGATCTTCTAATGTATTTATTTATTGTGTTTTGTAGGTATTTGGATTGGGTATTCGACATTTTGGTGCTAGGAGGGAAATCTCATTTTCTAATCATCTTTTTGTCAATTTTTTTGTGTTTTTCTTTGTCTACAGGAAACCTCCACCGTTGGGAGCTTAGCGCCACTATTTAGCATTGTTGGTTCTCCAACATCACTATATAGAACCGCTGGCAACCCCAAACTATGATGCCTCTATCTTCCCACCCATAAATTTGAATTCTAAACTGCGTTGCTGACCCTGTCTAATCTGTGAGAATCTTTTAAATATACAAACTATACCATTGGCCAAAAGGGAAATACATTTATGCTCACTGGTCTAGTTACAGAGTGACACTGACTAGTAAGCAATGCTATATAGCACCACTAAGGAAATCAAACTAATACGCCTTTGTGGATTGCACTACTGGAGGGGAGTATGAAGTGAAATTTTATTTGTAGCTCATGTTTTCATTCAAATTATGGTTCTTTGGTCTATTTTCTACTCTTTTGACCTTTGTTTTTGCAGAATCTAATTGAATTTCTTATAGGTTGGATCAATCAAAGATGAAAAAGAAGGGAAGCATGATGAGGTCATTTCATAAAAACAAGTGTTTTAAAACACTTTAGTGTTTGCTTAACACTCTTAGAGGACTCATTATTCATCTTAAGGAAAAAAAGTTGTTATCTCTTTATGCTTAGGACGTACTAATTTCATTTTGGGCTTTAAAAAGAACCTTTTGAATTATTGTTACAAAAAGGCTTAAAAGGAACATTAGGAATCCAATTCACTAGAGTTTTTTTTGGGTTTAATAATTGAACAAGGAAAATTATCACACTTACTTTGGTGCTTTAAAATGAATTCACTCTTGTTTTGGGGACTTAAAATGAACAATTATTTTCATTATTTTGTAATTTCTCACAAAAAGTAACATCATCAAAAGATGTATGTGCTTCTATCACACCTCACAATGATCTTGATAATCAAAAGGCTTTTGGTGACATTAAGTTGTGTAAGTAATTACCCATACACACTTCAATTTGGGTTTAAAATAGAACAAAACATCGTATGAGTGTGAGAAAACCTATTGCATGTGTTCTCCCTTTGTTTCTAAACAAAGGTTGATCTAATGATGAATATGTTTACTTGCTTTTGTTTATCTTAGAGGGTCTGCCTTGGGGAAAAAGTACTCACCCAAGGGAACGAATCAACTGGTAACACTCTAAAGCCAAGAGTATTTCTAGCTGGGATATAAATGTGGGTATTGTATAATAAATTCCAATATCACGTGGTTGACTCTGACGAGAAGGGAAACAATGGTCTCTCACCACGTTGGGTCAATTCCTACAAATGGAAATGTTGAACTAAAACCCTTGTTATAGAAATTTCCAAAATCCTTGATCTATTTTTTCGTGCAAGAACGGTTGTTCCGAAGATGCCCCAGACTTTTATGATCTTTAGTAGAAATGGAAATCATTCCATGGGAGTTTCATGGGTGTTGATGCTTGGATGGCCCATATAAGTGAGTGTCATGGAGGGGATCCAGTGGGGTCAAGCATCTAACCATTCGCTAAAGATAAGTGTAGTTGGACTTGTCCAAGTGGGGACTCAACAAATACTGTCTTTCATATCCATAGGGTTGTGCTTATTCTTGGTTACAAAACGCTTTGCTTGTTCGAAAAAATTTGGAAACATACATTTAACATCATCATCAAAATTTCAAACCCTATAGGAGGCAAATATAATTGACCAAATTCATGTGTTATTGCTTTCCCTCGGGATTCTCATCCTTAGAGGTTTCTAAACACATGGATTTACATCTCTATTTTCCCACTAAAGTTAAACAATAGGTAACCCTTGCCTTGACTTCATCAAAATTCCACATAATATAATTTGTGGGATTCAAAGAAATTGAGACATTGGACATCTAGTTTGAAAAAACCTAATTAAAGAAGTGTTTTTGGTAAAACAAAGTCACTAAGCAAAGATTAAAAAATTGGCTCACATGTGTTAAATTCCTCATGATTTCCAAGAAAGTCAAAATCCCAGAATGAAGGTCTTTGAGCCGAAGTTCAAAATTGAAGAGACACACTCAAAAGGTCATCAAGAGATACATTAGAAAGTGCAATCAAAAGCAACATATCAAAATAAGCAAAAAAATTGCAAGGTTCTATAGACTCATTCCTTTGAACAATCTGGGAATGTATGTTTAGTTTGAACCACTTCTTGCTTGAAAGGTCCTTAGAAAGTATTGTATGTTCTTCAATACCGAGGTCTAGTAAACAAGTTTATTTTTAGGTACATCCTAGGATCAAAATCAAACCTTCATCCATATTTGAACATCAAAAACAAAATCATCTTATCATCAACTCTTCGAAAGTCTTGAGAAAATCCTTCATGTTAAACTTTGGGAAAAGCATTTGAAATAAATCAAAAATCGCCTTGTTTAACTGAATATGTGTAGATGCATCCTTCACATATTTGATCAAATTATCAAACATTGTGAACAAATTCATTCCTTGATAAACATCCAACATCTTGGGATTTAGGAGTTCATTATCATCTCATTTGGATAGGAGTGTTTAGAAGAATCCTTCTTCTCATGCCTAGAAAAATTAGGATCTGTTGAACGATTTAAACTCTAGGACAACATCCAACCTCTTAGAGTTTATGAGTCCACCAAAATATGAATTTGTAACAAATCAATCCCAAATCAAGTCCTAAAGTTTAACATACCCTTCAAGATTTTCTCAAAGATTTCCAATTATCAAACATCCATCTTACATCCATATCATTGTCAGCCTTTGATCCTTAATACACCCTAAAAATTTCTTCTTTTGTACCTAAAAGATATATCAATCCAAAGAATTGGAGATTCATCTCCCATATTCTTCAAAATTGATCCCTATTTTATGGTGCAAACTAGATCTCAACACAAGAAGAACATGGAAGCCAACAAAGAAACATTCGCTTCAAGTGACATAAGCTAAATAAACTTCAAAATGAATCTCATTGAATCGAGCAATCCATTAACTAACTTTCCCCCATCATCAAAAAAATCCACAAGAGGAAAGTCAAGGAGAGGATTTTACCTTTGGGATGTCACATGAGGAAATCACTGAAATGGTTCAAAATCTGGAAATTCATAAAATTATCAATATCATGATGAGACTCAACCCTTCACTATACATGCTCAAATTAGCAAAACAAGGGGCTTAACTCCCTTCTGTTTTCCACGTAAGTACTATTGTAGAAACATCCTTTGGGATCACACCCCAATCTCACCCACCATCCACATCTCATCTACACCCCCATCTCAAAATATCACTCAAAACATTGCACAAATCACAACATCTATTGCTCCAACCCAACCTAATGTTAATAGGGGAAGTGCATTTCTCAATGCTATTCAAACACAAGCCCTTGTCAATAATCAAGGCTTGGATGCAAACACCATCTTGGGACAAACCGTACCATTGCATACATTTGTACCTCTCACCTTTCATGATCCAAATGACCCATCATCATCATCATTCTGTGCAACACCCCAAAATTCTCTCCCCATAACCTCACAAGGAGAGGGTGACATGTTCGGACCAAGGGGAATTTTTGAAACTACACCATTTCCCCAAGAGATCACACCCCTCGCATTTTCACCACTTCTGCCATTTCCATCATCATCCACACCACTCCTTGGCTTAGGGATTCCCCCTTTCCTAGATATCAATCAAACCAACATCCCAAACACCAATCAAAACATCATGCCAAAATTTGAAAACTCGTCATCGACATCACAACAAAACATGAAAACTACACAAGCAATCACAACATCATCAACCACCCCCTTAATATCTCAAAACATGGTCTCTCAAAGACCAATCACATTGATCACACCATCTACTATTCAAACCCAAATCACCAACACAACGACACCTCTCACCACCACAACAAGCACCATTCTAAATCCACCACCACCAAGCTCCAATATATCAAACCAATACAACATTACATTACAAGCCACTCAACAAGTTGCTTATCAAAAAGAATTCTTGCAAGCACAAAAATAACAAGTCGCATAACTAGCTAATCATGCAATTAGTTGCTCAAGCTGCTCAAGTAGCCCAAATCACACAACAAGCACAATAGGTTGCACAAGCCCAAGCCTTCTTACAACAACAACAAGTTGCTCAAGCTGCACAAGCGTAGCTCAAGCCAAAGCCTAATATCAAGCACAAGCGCAATGTCTTGCACAACAACATGTAGTGCAACAAAAATCCTATCAATTATCGCTAAAACAATATCAAGAATAGCAGGAAGCAACCCAATTAGCAGCTAAACAGCGAGCACAACAACAAGCTCAACAACAAGCATTAATAACACATCAACAACAAAATTAACAACAAGCATTGTTCATACAAGAGCAAGTGCAAGCATACATGGCTCAAAAGAATATACAGATACCATCAAACAACACATCAAATAACCCACCCATCCAACCAACAATTGAACCACCCTAGAACACCTTCATCCCACCCCCTAATCTGAAAAATGATGTAATGATGTAACAACACAAATCAGGTTGCTCTCACAACAAGTGATCTATCTTCAATCAGGACAAACCATAAAAACACCAAGCAACTTGTGTCCCTATCCGTTTGACAAAATATTTGTAATGAAACCATTCTCAAAGGGATTTGAGATCCCCAAATTCGATAAGTATTTTGGGATGGGAAACCCTAAAGATCACATAAGGGAATTCCAAGTTCATTGCATGGTAGTCGCGTACGATGATACCTATCTAATGCGCTATTTCTTAGGAGTTTGGCTGGCCAGGCTATGGAATGGCTCTCTCACCTACCTACAGGAATCAAAAAATTCCAAGAAATCATAGACGCATTCATCAAAAACTATGCATACAATATTGCAATGGGTGTTAGTCTTTAGGAAATAGAAACTTTAAAACAAGGTAAGAAATGAATCATTTGCTTCATTCCTACAACGATGGCGATCCAAGGCCAATTAGAGCAAATGGGTCATTCCCAAGGAATAACAAGTATGCACTATCATATCCAACCTTGATGGCCTCTTGGAATTTCATCTCAAGGTCCAAGGGATCACCATGTATGACCAGTTTATTTCCAAGGCCCTCAACATCAAACGAGGGCTTATGACACAACCTGGAGGATCAACTTCATACCTTGAACAACATAACAACTGCCCACCCACAAATTACAATGATAAACCTTGCACATGGGAAAGAAAGAAAAATGTTATCAATGATGGTGTCATTGATGCCAAAGTTTCCATCAGTTCCCCTAAAAAAAATACACCTACACCACAACAAAAAATCCAAAACCATCACCAAAACAATCATCAAATAACACAACAACCAAATAACAAACACATAATTAACAACATCAATTATCAAAGGGGACGACCCCAATGGAACAAAAATTTCCCCAAGTGAAAGTACACCACTCTTGGGGAACCACTTGAAGTCATCATGAAGAAATTGATAAATGAAAACCTCATCAAGGCTCCCACCTATGAGAACTACCAAGAACCAGATGTGAAACCTCCTTGGTACAATGAAAATCAGCTTTGCAACTTCCACAAAATCAAAGGGAACACCACAAACAGTTGCATGAGGCTAAAGAACATAGTCCAAGATCTCATTGATCAAAAAATTATAAATGTGGAACAGCCAATAGGAAACCAAAACCTTAAGATATACACAAATTTGATGCCTAACCATAGCAATAAAGGGAACAATAACATTGATAAGGGGAAAGAAACCTTCAAGAATGTGAATCATGTGTATGACCATGTCATTGCATCCCTGGATGAATACTGCACTACCATCACCATCAAAGGAGCCCATGTTGATTGTGGAGTCACCACAAGAGGCAAAAAAGTTACCATAGCAAGATAATCCTAGGAAAATAGAGTCCCTACACCCAAATCTATTCCCAATGGTTATAACATCCTTTATCAGCTAAAAATAATGCCAACATAAATCTCTATCATGGAGTTACTAAAAATATCATCTTCCCACAATAAAATCCTTGAGGAAGCATTGGCTTCATCCATTGTCCCCACAAATCTTGATGAAGAACAATTCCAAGCTATGGTTTGAAACATCATCACTCCAAATCTCCTTATGTTTTACAACCAAGATTTTCCCACTCAACCATCTCATAACTGTGCACTCCATTTAGAGGTCCTAGTGCAAAAAGTAAATTCAAATGAGTCTTGGTGGATGGAGGTTCAGGCTTGAATATTTGTTCCCTCAAGCTCATTAAATAGTTAAAAATATTAGAGGATTCCATTGACAAAGGAAAGGGCATCACAATAAGAGCATATGATGATCAAGAAAGAGTGTCCCAAGGCACAATCGGAATCCCTATTCAAGTAGGGCCAACTATCATGGAAACCACCTGTCAGGTCTTGGACCTCAACTTACCTTATAACATCCTCCTATGACATCCATGGATTCATGCAATGCAAGCGGTAGCATCAACTTTCCATCAATGTGCTAAATTCACACATGAAGGACAAGAGGTCACCATGCATGGAGATCCTAAACCATTTTCCTACTACAAAAGCCTTGAGGAAAAATACTACAAAACACCTCAAGTGCCCAAAAATGATGAGGGCCCATCAACACCGTACAATGATCCAGCCACTCTCACCTCCACTTTTGCAACAAAGAAACCCACCATTCCTGCCATTCCCACAATCTCTGATATCAAATTCATCATCTAGGATAATGGTTGTGGAGACTACACAATTCCCAAAAATGATTTTGTCGTAGGAGAGTTACCACAATCTCCCAGATCACGTGGATGTCCACAAGCAAATGAAACCTCCACATCTCAAACATCCCATGAGGACTATCCCAACTTTAGAAGCTAGGGAGATCTTGATCAAGAAGTCATAGAGGAGGATCCATCTCACCTCCTATACCAAGATGATAGACCAACAACCGATTTACCAATGGATGACAGAAGCAAAGGTCTACAAATGATGCTCGCAATGGGCTATAACAGAAACCAAAGACTTGGGAAAAATGATAATGGGATTATAATACCTATCATTCCAAAGACATGAATGAGAAATATTGGCCTGGGTGTACCCCTCCGAGTATAACCATACGTGGCCAAATTACTCTAGTTAGAAAGGTCAATAATCCTCCTCAGCAATCTGTAGCCAGATATTGATTGCCCGTATCTATAGGTCGCATCTTAGACAACTTTACATTTGACATAACTAATGTTTGTAGTAGAAGTGATGATGAGGTTCCCATAACCAACCTCCCTAGGCTATTCGAGGATACCACCCTTCTCATGATTAGTACCTTATCCTTTGAATCAGACCATCAAAATCATGAAATGCACCTAATTTACCCCCAACTCATCGATTATGACCAACGAGGACCACCAATTCTTGACACATTCGAAAATGATGAGGTGCAATAAGAATTCATGGGACTACGAGATAAAATTCCATATGGGGATCATAAAGTAGGGTTCATCATTGAGCTAGATACACATGCATATTATGGGGAAATGATTGAATCCCTCAGTCACAAAAGTGGAAAATTGAGAATAATATCTAAGTCCTTGAGTGAAAACCACACTGTGGCACTCTCCAACTAGAAAAAAGTAAAACGGAAGGACACATTCAATGGTGAAAACCTCTCTGAGGCACCCAAGGATGGGGGATTCAATCTTCCTTTTAGAGCTCTTCATCAAGAAAAATCAGCAGTCCTAGTAGAAAGATGCAATCCAGTTAATCTAGGAACAGAGGAGACCCCGCACATCACATTCTATGTAGAGTAATTACTATCAGAAGAACAAGATCTCCTAGCACGCTTCTTGAGAGAGAGATAGATAAAATTTGCATGGAGTTGTGCTGACATGCCAGGGCTTGATCCAGAAATTGTAGTTCATCACCTAGTAGTACACTCTAAAGCAAAGCCTATTAGACAAAAGCTCACGAAAATGTACCCTCAGATCACCCTACTAGTCAAAATGAAAATAAAAAATCTATTAGATGCAGGATTCATTTGACCAATAGACTATCTAGATTGGGTGTCAAACCTGGTGCCTATCTCAAAACTCGATGGGGGCATCAGAATCTGCACAGACTTCAGAGACTTGAACAAAGCATTTCCAAAAGATGATTTCCCATTGCCCAACATTGACATGATCGTAGACATGATGACAAGACATGAAATGCTTTTCTTGATGGATGGTTTCTCAGGTTACAACTAGATAATGATTGCTAAAGAAGACCAACACAAAATGACCTTCACTTGTCCATGGGGGACTTACTCTTGGAATATGATGCCATTCTGCTTAAAGAATGCTTGAGAAACATACCAAAGAGCCATGACATTAATCTCCCATGACATGATCCATAAGACTGTCAAAGATTACGTTGATGACATACTAGCCAAATCTAGAAAGAGGAAGGATCACATAACAACCTTAAGTGCCATTTTTGATTGGCTAGATGAATACAAGGTTAGATTAAACCCAAAGAAGTGCATCTTTGGTGTACAATCATGAAAGATACTAGGATACATAGTGTCAATGAGAGGTATTTAGATGGATCTAGCAAAGGTAAAAGAAATCCTTGAGATGGAGGAACCCAAAAAATTGAAGAAATTGAGAGGTCTCCAAGGTAGGCTTCAGTCCATTCAAAGGTTCATAGCCCAGTTGGCAGATAAACAGAATCCATACTCTCACCTATTTCACAAGGGAATATCATATAAATGGGATAACAAGTGTGAAGAATCCTTCAATAAGATCAAAGAATATCTACTTACACCACCAGTCCTAATGCCACCAATCCCAAGAAAACCATTAATTCTTTGTGTCAGCAACAACATCCCTTGGGGCTCTTCTAGCTTAGCATGACAAAAATGGAATATAAAGGGCCATCTATTATATTAGTAGAACAATGGTTGGGAATGAGTTAAATTACTCATTCATCGAGAAAGCATGTCTAGCAGTAATGTTTGCATCACAAAAATTCAGACATTAGATATTGGCACAAAAAATAAAACTCATTTCTAAAATCAACCGTCTCAAGTATTTATTGTGAAAAGAAATGCTCACTGGAAGAATGGCCAAATGGGTCATGATACTATCAAAGTGTGACATTGAATATGTGGAGCAGAAAGCAATCAAAGGCCAAGTCATCACAGATAAGCTTGTAGAAGTGCCAATCTATTTAGAGAATCCTCTCATCTCAAAGTTTCTAGACAAATCCATCTTCAATCTCAATGTAGCCAACCACTAGAAACTTTACTTTGATGGCTCATACAAGCAACATGGATTAGGAGCTGATGTCTTCTTTATCACCCCACAAGGGGACTGCATACCAAAATCCTATAAATTGGCATTTCCCTACACTAATAACATTGCAAATTACGAGGCTTTAACCATAGGTCTCAGAATAGCAATGTAGTGCACATCATAGCCCTCAGAGTATATGAAGACTCTCAATTGATAATAAACCAAGTGAACGATGAGTACTAGACTAAGGATGATAATCTCACTCCATACAATAAATTGGTGGAGAATCTCAAAGAATCCTTTATTGAGATCACATTTGAGCAGATTCCCAGAGCCAACAATAGAGCAATAGATGCCATGACAACAATTGGATCCTTACTGGACATCCCTCACAATGTTCCAAAATATGAATTCTTGGTAGACCAGCTTCTCGTATCCAAATTCAAGGTACCAGAATCAAAATTTGTGTGTGAAATTGTTGGTCCCAGTGATCCATGGTACCATGAAATTTATACTACCTATGAATAGGCATCATACCTGCTAACTTACCCTTAACCTTAAAATGAACCTTTGTTAAAAAGGCATCCCAATTTGTCATCCTAGGAGACACCCTGTATCGTAGGAGCATAAAACAAACCTTACTACATTGTTTAAATGTCGGGGAGGAATTGACCACTTTAATTGAAGTACATAATGACATTTGTGGTGTACACTTGAGTGGAATAACCCTAGCCAAAAAATTGTTGAGGATGGGGTATTATTGGCCTACAATGGAAAGAGAGGCACATAACTACATCAAAAGATGCCTACAATGTTAGTAGCATGGGGAACTCATCCATGCTCCAGCTCAAGGACTTCATCCCATCATCACACCATGGCCCTTTTCATAGTGGGGACTCAATCTCATTGGAAAAATCACTCCCACTTCATCTAATGGCCACAAGTTCATCATAACCGCCACTGAGTAATTTACTAAGTGGGTGGAAGCCATACCTATGACATATATAACTGGAAAGTAGATATCAAAGTTCATCCTGAATTATCTCATTTGCTACTATGGTGTCCCACAAGCCATTATCTTCTCCACCATTTAAGAATCAAGATGTCTATGACTTGTGTGAAAAAATCAAAATCCAACATTGCTTCTCCACCCCATATTATCCCCAAGTCAATGGCCAAGCAGAAGCCACAAAAAAAACCATTTTGCAAATCCCCAAGAAAACAGTCAATGATGCAGGTCATGACTAGCATCTACAGCTCAATCCCTCCCTCTGGTCCTACTGAACCAACATTCGCACACCTACTAGCCCCACCCCTTTCTTCCTAGTCAACAGATCAGAAGTAGTACTTCCCATTGAGATCGAGCTCCTGTCACTAAGAATATCATTGTAAAACCTTATCACATATGAAGAGTACTGATTATCAAGATTGAATGAGTTGGAGCTACTGGATGAGTGGTGAATAGATGCTTTAAATCATTTGCAAGTCTATTAGAATAGACTCAAGAGGAGCTATAATAAGAAAATTAGAAGCAGGACCTTCCAAGTTAGAGAACTAGTAATAAAGGAGAATCAGAAGAACATCCAAAATCCTAATTGTAGACACCCAAAAATGACCTAGGCCTACAAGCTTCATTTTTACCACTTTTGTCCTAGCATAATTATGTCATTTAATTATGTCCTTGGTCCACATTCGACTATTGATTAAATAATTCATTAATTAATTCATGTCATTTATTCTTCATGATTATTAAATAAATAAATTTTATTTATTTATAAAATACATCATTAACTGTGTCTTTCTTTAATTAAATAAATTTCTTAATTTATTTAATTCCCCTTTGTCATTTAATTCTTCTTGATTATTAAATAAATAAATTTCATTTATTTATTAAATACGTCACTAACTATCTTAATTAAATAAATTGATTAATTGATTTAATTAATTAATCTTATCTGCTAAATTAAATAATTAAATTTAATTATTTAATTGCCAATTTCATATTCTTCTCATTTTAAATAAATTAAATTATTTAAAATGTCATCTCAATCTTAACTGTCAGTCTTTTTTGATAAATAATCTGAAAAAGATTATTTATTATCTCTCAAATCCATAATTTGAATTATTTTAATTCAAATTAGTAATTAATCTTCTAAAAATCAAGCAATCGGGTAGATTCTTGATTTTCTAAATCTTATCTTCAGTCCACATCTTATCTCTTTGATTTTTTGAATCTTGCAAATCAGGCAATCTTATCTTCTTGATTTTTTGAAAATCTTTATTTTCTAATTAATTGTCTCATTTATTCTCCACCGTCGATCCGAGTTTATTCTGACCGTTTGATTAAGGATTTTTCCCTAACCCTAATTAGGGATTCTCTGGTTTAATCTGGATCGTTCATTTCATTAATTTATCTCGTCTGTCCATTCGAAATGGCCTTTTTTATAAAATGCCATCTTCTTCTCATTTTTTAGGGACACGCTCATTTTGACATTTTGTATAATTACTATAGGCATTTATTTTCACATTCATAGTCATAGGCAATTTTTAATATTTCAATATTGGCATTTGTTTTAGGCATAGGCATTGGCAATAGGCATAGGCATTTATATTTCAAGTAAATCCTTCAAAACTTGCTTTGGTCTTGTCACTCGTCATAGTTGCTCATGGAAATCTGAGGGCATCTTCATTTACTGCAAGCTAGGAGGTGTAACGAAGGTGAAGCATGGAAGATGGAGATTCTTGGTAATATCGTTCCTATTTGTTTTCATCACTTTTCCTTTGTACTTCGTTATTTCAATGGTTTTTAGTATTATTTGATCTAACCATCTAACAATCTGATTTTCCCTTGATTACATTGGTGAGCCCGACTCCGTTTTCTCGTTTCTGTACAGTTTTTTGTTGTTTTCTATTGTTTTGCAGGTACAGGTACGGTTTGGCACAACTATCTGTTTAAAAAAAATTGTGACGCATTTGATGCGTCGTGACGCATCAAGTGACTCGAGAGCCGCAATCGCTTTGACAAGCCGCAATTGACATCCCAAACGATGCATTTGATCTGCTGAACCGCATTCAAAGACCTGAATGACGCATCTGCCCTGTCAAGCCGCATCTGTCTGGTAAAATTTTCTGTCAGTTTTGCCATTTTGATTTTTTGATTTTTGGGTTTTTCTGGTTACTGGTTTTCTGGTTTTCAATTTTTTTCTATGTTTTTATTCCTGCATGTTAACTAGATTAGATTTTTTGTGTTACTAATCTTTTCTTGTAGCGTGTGGCAATCCTCATTCGTGTGTCGAAGACCATTGCATAAGAGACTACTAATATTCATTGTTTGCAGATTCGCATGTCAAAGAAGGAACAAACAAACTTTGTGCTTATTTTTCATAGAATAACACACATTTGATTTTGGTGCATATAAAAAAGAACTAATGTCTTCTATGCTTGATTCTGGTTGTGGAATGGTAGGTGAGTATGCTCTCACTTGGTGAAAACCTTGTGATCAGAAAACCAGACCCATTCTAATCTGTTATTTACCCTGACTTAGTATATCGGAGTATCCTCTCCCCTCGCACTTTCGAGCGATCTTGGGTGTAAGAGAAACGGTTACCAACTCTAGAAATTGGGCCTGCCTGGGGATTTCATCACCCCAACACGACTCAAATTGGCAATGGAGCTAAAGCCAAGCTACCTTCGACCGGTATATAAATGTAAACCTTAAGGGAAAACCTAAGGTTGTGAGTGCGGATGTGTCATACGGACGGAGTTTTACTCCCTTAAACCCTGTTGAGCTTAACCTCTTCAGGCTAGAGTGCCACCTTAATGGTGATTAATCTCTTGCCCCATGTATGGCCACTCGAACGGGGGTCCCGAACTAAAAACTCTTGTATAGAAAGCCAAAATCCTTCTATTTGCTAGAGCAGCACCGGTCGGTGTGAAGGCATCCACACTTTCATAGTTTGTAGTAGAGGTGATCAGCTCGCCATGGGAGTTTCATGGGGGTTGGAAGCTTGGTTGGCCTGAGAAGAGAGTGCACTGTAAGGGGGAGCCCGTGTAGCCAAGCTTCTGAATTCACACGCTACAGATATGCGGTTGGGGAAACCTACGTGGAATCTAGCGAATATTGTCATGGCCTAACCTAGGATCGTGCTTATTTGATGTGTGTTTGGTTACTTTTTAAAACATTGTGTTTGTCAAGTGTATTCTAGTTCTATCACAGTTCAAACAAAACATTCACCAAACAGATCAAAACATCCATCAAAACAACAAGAAAATCACTTTGAAACTAAACTGAGTCGCATCTGTCGAAACGCAACTAATTTTTTGCAATGCAATCGCTCTGTAAAACTGCATCTGAAAATTAGAACACCGCATCTGTAGGCATCGTGACACATCTATCAACTAAAAAGCCACATATGCTAAATCGAGTTGCATTTGAAAGTCTGAAAGCTGCAATTGCAAAACTGAACTGCATTTGTTAAACTGTGACACATTAGCCAAATTGTGACGCATTTGCCTGTCAAAATTTTAAACTTCACAATCGAAACTTGAGGTCTTCAAATCATCAACCATTTGTCAAACACTGTCATCAAGAAGATTCTATTAGAAACCAAACCTGATATTGCTCAAAGTCTTGTCTATTAGCTTGCATTAGTCACCATAGGTTTCATACCTCATTCCTTTTAGTTTCATACATTCAACATTATGTTGTCCCTAGGTTCATATCTTGCATACGTAGGATTAGGAAAATCTTAAGCACACTTTTCAAAGTCATTGTTTTCGAAATTAGACCCTCTTGGACCAAGTTATCAAATCACCCTTTTAGTCATTGTCCTCTTTTGTGAGATTTCTTCCAACTCAAAAGTCTAGTTAGGAAGACTCACTAGTCATTTAGACCTTGTCAACTTGTCATTTCCAACAAAGTCCTTTAGCAGTCAAAATCGAAAAACAAAGTTCGAGTTTAGAGGTGCTTAGATAACCTTGTCTTACATTGCATAGAAATTGCATATCCTTATTCACAAAAAAATCCAAAAACATTAGTCATTCTAGTTTTCATCTTGAACCTTAGACTTCACATAGTGTCATACTTGTAGTTAGTTGTCATTCCAATTTGAGCAATCTCATTTCATGGTTGAAACCAGACTTCAAAAACAAAAGAGACAAATAGAAAACTTTAGCCAAGACCCCCCGTTTACTGGCAGCAATCCTCCACATGACCCAAATTGGACCTTTTACGATCCATTTACCAATCAAGACAATCAACCTCCAGTAAACAGTACATTCAAACTCTACTTGCAAAGAGATGAAAATGGTCAACTACTTCAAGAAAACATAGAGGCATTGACACAAGACCCAGAGGTCTATCAACTTGCTGAAACAATAGCTCGTCAGGATAGAGACAGATTTGTAGCTATGCTCTTGAGTGAAGGAGCTAAGTTACCACAAGGATTTGACGTTAACACGCTAAATTTGACACTTCATGACCCTAATGCCAACAATGCACATAACATGTCACATAGTGGTCAACCTCTCAATACTACAAGAAATACATCCTTTGGGACCACAACAAATACCACGACAGTCAATACCACGATAGTCAATGCCACGATAGTAAATTCCATGGGTGCATCATCAAGTCACAACAATCCCCCCTTGACAACTTCATTTACTTCCATGAACACAACTTCGACACATCCATCTAGTGGTATTTCACAAAATCCTTTGGGAGGAGCCACATGACGTATTTTTATTAAAGGACAACAAAACGTCAACACGACAACGCAGTCAAATGTGATTGCCTCCCAAGGTACAAATACAAACGTTCCCCTTGTGCAAAATCAGCAATTTACACAAGGTGGTCAAATCACACAACCATTGACATCATTGACACACCATAACAGTCATGGTCACAACATCCCCCAATTAACGACAGACATGGCTGGTGGACATATCCCAACATACTCATCCAACATTCATACTCATCAACAAGCACTAAATCATAACTTCCAATACCAACAACACACGTCATACGTACCACAACAATCCGTACCACCACAATACACTGACATTAATGCACACCAGAGAGGAACACATGGTGTACCAGGCAATCCAACATATGGAAACGTAAACGACCCTACCATAGATGAACTCAAAGCAAGAATGAGGGATATGGAGAAAACTATGCAAAACATGTACATTTCAGGTAGGAAATCAAAAATATTGTATGACCTGGATGTATACCCATTCGACATGAACTTATACATGCCTGCATTTCCACCAGGATACGTGTCACCCAACTTCACAAAATATAGAGGCAAGACAAATCCCATTGAACATGTTCGCGAGTTCGGAACCAACTATATGGATATCGCCCACGAACCAACATACTTGATGAGACTTTTTTCCAAAAGTTTGGCAGGTCAAGCCCTTGAATGGTTTTCCACGCACAAAGATATCCAGACATGGGATGAGCTCAAATGAAAATTCATAAGAAATTACGCATACAACATTGACATGGATACCTCTATCACTAGCTTGTGCAATCTCACGCAAGAAGACTCTGGTGAGACATTTATTCCATTCTTTCAAAAATGGAGAAGCCTTGCTAGTCGATGTCACATTGACATTCCTGAAAGGGAAAAAGTCGACATGTTCATCCAAACACTTCTAGGGCCCCTAAAATTCACATTGCAAATAAATTGTTGCACAAACTTCACATAATTGGTTGAAAAGGGAGTTCAGATTGAGAAAGCCCTTATCGCAAAGGGAGAACTGAGATATGGTTCCAAAAACACGAACGTCAATCCACCAGTTGACAAAAACAAATATTGGGTTAAGAATAAGCACGCTACAAATGACGGTGTTGTTGATGCCAAGACTGCAAGCACTGTAGGTCCCGTATTGGCCCTGAAAGGGGTTCAACAACAAAACATACCAACAACGACATAGACACCTCCTCCCAATATCTTTTCAAACAACCAAAGTGGTCAAAACAGTTAAAGGAAATATCGTCAAATGAGAGAATTTCCTAGGGGTCACACATACACCCATTTGGGTGAACCCATTGAAGAAGTCCTTAAGAAATGCATTTAGCATGGGGTCATCACACTTCCGGAAATAAAACCTTATGACCCAGGACAGTTTAAACTAGCATGGTGGAATGACAATGCACTTTGCGAATACCATCGAGCCAAAGGGCAGACAACCTCTAACTGTTGACAATTGAAAAACCTAATTCAAGATCTTATTGAAAATCACACAATCGAAGTAGGTGGATCACAATTCACCTCCAATGCAGATCATACTATCCACAAGAATCCACTGCAGGATCATGGTTCTCATAATGCGTCCACGTTAGGCTCATATAATCAAGCTAACTTTTCCCGAGTCAAGTACGATTATTCTAGTGGACCAAATATAAACAATGTCCAAACTAAAGATGAGTACATCAATACCATTAAGGTCAAGAGAGCACCCCAGTGTAATGCTACTACTCGCAGTGGCAAGATCACTATAGCTGGTCCACCTCCTCCCAGACAAGCCAAAATCACAATACCGGGCCCATCGGCTAAACAATCACAACCTACTGCATCAGCTAAACAGCCAAAACCTGTCTCAACCCCACAACAGTGGAAACCCAAAAGTCAGTTCAACCTCATTGACCAACTAGGAAAGACTCCCGTGCAAATATCTATCCTTGAGTTGCTTTGTATCTCTCCTACGCACAAAGAAATCCTAGACAAAACTCTCCTAGAGTTGTCGGTCCCTAAGGACATCGATGTCAATCAGTTTGAAACTATGGTGGGATATCTCACCACACCACACCACTTCACCTTCTCAGATCAAGACTACTCATCACATAAAACCAACCACAATGACGCATTACACATAGAAACTTTTGTCCACAAGCACAAAGTTAGACGGGTTTTAGTAGATGGCAGAGCAGGGTTGAATATATGCTCCCTCAAACTGGTTAAGGCTCTTGGATTCTCTGATGCGTGCATAGACCCAACAAAAAGCATAGTGATCAAAGCATACGATGACGAGGACCGCTCTTCAAGGGGTGTTATCTCTCTCCCTATCAGAGTGGGACCGGTCATTGTAGACACAACATGCCAGGTCCTAGATTTGGAACTACCATATAATATCTTAATTTTCCATCCATGGATCCAGGCTTTAAAAGCCATTCCATCAACATACCACCAATGCCTCAAGTTTCCTTTTGATGGTACAGAGGTAACCATATACGGAGACCCCGACCCTTTCCAATATTGTACAAACTTAAGGGGTATCTCTGAAAACTGAGTACCTATTAATCAAGAAGCACCTGGCTCCTCATCATCCAAGTACATCGACCCCTCCACACTCACATCATCTTCCACATCCGCTCCATCCACGTCTTCCACCATACCACCACCGTCCACCAACCCTAAAATTGAATCAACTGTCAAAATCCAGGACCTTGGCTGTGGAGAATTCAAACTACACATAGCATACAACATAACAACAATGCCTAGGTCTCCCAAGGACTATGGCCGGCCATGTTTCAGAATGGAACCTCAGGAAACCTTCATAGTCCCACCGAATATAGTTTTTATCAAGAGGGGAGACATGAGTAAGGAAGACCTCGCTGACATCATAGGATGGATCTATAAGGATACTGTCACATTACCCCCATTACCAGTTCAAATAGATGGCAAAGGTTATGACTTCATGAAGGCTAAAGGCTACGATGGTACTAGTGGCCTAGGAAAAGACAAAACAAGTCGAAGGGAACCCATAGAAACTTTTCAAATTCTAAAGTATTTTGGATTAGGGTTTGGCTCACTTGCCAATGACGATCGATGTACTTCTGGACTTTCAAATGAGTGAGTACATGCTTTGAAAAGTGTTGAGACTATTAGGGAAACCCTAACCGAAACATACTCCCATGAGTGGGAATTTGGCTCAAAACGATCCCTCAGTGACTGTTGTCTTGATCATTTGTTTGTTGAACTAGGGGAACTGACTTCTAAACAACAATTTTGGCAAACATTCAAAATTGAACAGGCGCCAAACTATCAAAGCCCTACTACCACTCCCCATAACACACAATAGCCATCATCTGAACCTCCTCAGTCTAATCTATCTGAAGTGTCCGACGACATTGATAGCCAGGGCTCTAAAACCTTCACTCCTTATTACGACAATGAATATGACACTAGTGAAGGAGAATACTGAATATAGTCCAATGTCGAGTTGGACGATGATAACCTCATCTACAACATCAATGAATCCATCTGCATGCTGTCCGCATCCTCACCCCAATTCACTAGCCTGGACGATGGGATCTCTTTAGTTTACCCAGAACTAGTCAATTGGGACCAACAAGGACCACCAGTTTTGGACACATTTCAGAATGATGAGGCAATAGCTAAATTCATGGGATTATGGGAAGGCATACCCAGTGGGGACCACAAATCTGGATTTTCTATTGATTTAGACTGCACCGCATACTTCAGCGAGACTGTCCAGTCCTCTAGTCGCAAAAGTAAAAATAAAGTAAAAAATGAAACGTCTCTAGGGGAAAACCGAAAGGCACCTCTTGATGATAAAATAGTAAAAATAAAGGACGAATTTGTGGGTGAAAACCTTTCTGAGGTGCCCAAAGATGGAGGATTGGACTTTCTCCCCATCCAATAGGAGAAATCGGCCATGCTTATTGAGGACACAATAGAGGATAACATTTCAACTACAAAAGACCCCAAGATGGTCCTATTTGCGGCATCATTGACTGATGAAGAGAAACCAGAATTTCATAAATTCTTTACATAATGGAAAATCAACTTTGCATGGTCCTACACTGACATGCTAGGATTGGACCCCAAACTCGTTTTGCATCATCTGCCACTATTACCCAATGCTAAACCAGTCAAGCAGAAGTTGCGCAAAATGCATCCCCAAGTTGCTCTATTGGTCAAGGCCGAGTTAAAGAAATTACTGGATGTCAGATTCATAAGGTCTATAGATTATGCTAAATGGATTTCCAACCTAGTGCTGGTGACAAAGCCAAATGGGCTAATTCGGGTATGTACAGACTTTTGGGATCTAAACAAGGCATGTCCAAAGGATGACTTTCCTTTGCCCAACATTGACATCATAGTAGACCTCACTATAGGACATGAGATGCTATCCCTCATGGATGGTTTCTCTAGTTATAATCAAATCCGCATTGCTCCTGAGGATCAACACAAAATGGCATTCACTTGCCCATGGGGTACATACTATTGGAACGTCATGCCCTTCGGTCTCAAAAACGCAGGTGCCACATATCAAAGGGCTATGACCACGATCTTCCATGACATAATGTACAATATAATGGAGGATTATGTAGATGATCTGTTGGCCAAATTAGCAACTAGGAAAGATCATTTGAGGGTACTCGACATAATTTTCAAGAGACTTGAAGAGTACAAAGTTCGGCTAAACCCTAAGAAGTGTGTTTTTGGGGTCACGTTAAGTAAACTATTAGGGTACATAGTTTCCCAAAGAGGCATAGAGGTCGATCCGACAAAGGTCAAAGCAATCATAGACATGCCTCCACCCAGAGGGATCAGTGAACTCAGAACTCCGCAAGGTAGAGTACAATCTATTTGCCGTTTCATAGCCCAATTGGCAAATAAGTGTCATCCGTTCCAGTACCTGTTGCGCAAAAGTGTCCCCTTTGTATGGATGGATAAATGTCAAGAGGCCTTCCAGCAAATCAAAGATTACCTACTATCAACACCAGTACTCATGCCACCCATTCATGGAAAGTCGTTGATTCTATACATCTCCACTACTAGTTCAGCATTGGGGGCATTGCTAGCCCAAAATGATCATGAGGGAAAAGAAAGAGCAATCTATTACATCAGCCACACACTGATAGGCTATGAGTTGAACTACACATACATTGAATGTGCATGCCTCGCTGTTGTATTTACATCCCAAAAACTAAGACACTATATGCTCAGTCATTAGACACAACTGGTTGCCAAGATTGATCCATTGGAATATCTACTAAGTCAAGCAACATTAACAGGCCGGTTGGAAAAATGGGTCATGATCCTAAGTGAGTATGACATATAGTATGTTGAGCGTAAGGCAATAAAAGGGCAAGTAATAGCAGATCAACTGGCGGATGCACCAATTCAAGTCACTCATCCACTAGTAACCGATTTTCCCGATGAGTCCATTTTTCATGCGGAACCGACAGCACCATGGAAGCTATATTTTGATGGGTCTCATACTGGTCATGGCTCAGGCACTGGAATCTTGTTTATCACACCATAGGGGGATTCAATTCCTAAATCATTTTGGATCGCTTTCCTATGTAAAAATAATATTGCACAATATGAAGCACTAGTCACAGGTCTCAAGTTGGCAATCAAATGGAAAATTCAGACATTGCTTGTATTCAGGGATTCCCAGCTAGTAATCAACCAAGTGAACGATGACTATGAAACAAAGGATGAGAAGTTGCTTCCCTACAAGAGGATGGTGGACAGTTTCTTGACATACTTTCAGTCAATTTCTTTTGAACAAATCCCCAGGGTATAGAATAAGGCAGCTGACGCAATGGCTACTATTAGTTCTCTTCTAGACATCCCTAAAAATGTGTCCCAATTTGAGTTCTTAGTAGAGCAGCTTTTGATACCGGCATATGATACCCCAGAATCAGAAATGGTTGGCGAATTTGTTGGTCCCAACTCTCCTTGGTATCAAGACATTTATGAATACCTAAAATCTCAAACCCTTCCACTAAACCTGTTTATAACCAAAGGAAGTCCTTCATTAGAAAATCTGTAAGGTATGTCATTGTCAGTGACACCATATACCGCCATAGTTTCGACGATACCCTCCTTAGATGTCTTGACACCAACGAAGCATGTACGACCTTACGAGAAGTGCACAACAGTATATGCAGATCTCATTCAAGTGGTCCTATGCTAGGTAAGAAACTAACGAGACTTGGGTATTATTGGCCGACAATGGAAAAATATGCAATTAAATATGTCAGGACTTGTCGCAAATGTTAAATACACAATGACTTGGTCCATGCTCCAGCACAAGAACTCCGGCCGATCACTTCTCCTTGGCCCTTTGCTCAATGGGGACTCAACCTCGTGGGTAAGATTCATCCAACCTCATCCAACAGCCATAAATTCATTATTACCGCCACTGAGTATTTCACAAAGTGGATTGAAGCCATTCCATTGACATATATTACCGGCAAACAAATATCAAAGTTTATCCTTAATTACATCATTTGTCAGTATGGCCTTCCGCAGTCCATCATCACTGACAATGGACGTCCATTTAAAAACCAAGATGTACGTGAGTTATGTGAGTGATTCCATATCCAACACCACTTTTCATCTCCATACTACCCACAAGGAAACAACCAAGCTGAGGTGTCGAATAAAACCATTGTCAAGATTCTCAAAAAAATTGTCAATGACGCTGGCTATGCCTGGAACATACAACTTAACCTTGCTCTGTGGGCTTATCGAACTAGCATTCGTATGCCTACAGGGGCCACCCCATTCACCCTAGTCTTTGGTGCCGAATCCATCTTACCCATTGAGGTCGAAATTCCTTCACTATGAGTCTCCTTGAAGGGTCTTACTAATGAAGAGGACTACCGACAATCACGCCTGCATGAGCTGGAAATGTTGGAAGAAAGACGACAAAACTCACTGAATCATCTCCAAGCATATCAAAACCGCCTTTGTCACAGCTACAATAAAAGGGTCATGGTCAGAAGGTTTGACATCGGCGACCTAGTTCTAATGCAGAACCCCAAGAACCAAGCAGACAGAGAAAAGCCAAGAAAATTTGAACCAAACTGGCTGGGTCCCTATATTATCATATCTTCTTTTGGTTCTGGAGCTTATCAACTGGCAACTCCAGATGGGGAACAATTGATAGAGCCCATCAACAGTTTACATCTCTGCAAGTTCTACGCATAGCATCAGAGGATGGGGCCGAAAGCTTTAAAATACAAAAAAAAAAAATCGTCACCTTGATGAAAACCTGGCAAACAAGAATCTTGGTGACACCAAAAAAAATCAAAAAGTCAAGAAAATAGTAAAGAAAAAAATGATTCGTTCAATAGTGAAAACCTGGCAAATAGGCGCTTTGGACAAGTACCATGGCGAAAACCTGGCAAATAGGCACCATGCGTAATCAATCATTGCTCTGCCATCTACTGTCACTTGGTCTAACTTGGCCTAGGATAAAAGGTATTTTCTGCCATTATTCTACAAATCGCCATGACATCCTAACCTACCTGTCATAGTAGATAAATGATTGACATCAAGTCCTGACGACTGTCCGTCTACCAAATCAGTAGCATCCCGTCCATATTCCTTGCAAATGGCTAAGTCTTAGACCTAACTGGGGGCAAAATGTTTATCATGAAACTGCAGTGGATGTCACACATGATCTTGACAATTGGAAAAAGTCCTGAAAAAAGACAAAAACATCATAAAAAGTCCTAAAAAAAGACATAAATATCATAAAAAGTCCTAAAAAAAAGACAAAAACATCATAAAAAGTCCTGAAAAAAGACAAAAACATCATAAAAAGTCTTGAAAAAAGACATAAATATTATAAAAAGTCCTGAGAAAAGACAAAAACATCATAAAAAGTCCTAAACAAAAAACAAAAACATCGCAAAATGTCGTGAACAAAGACCAAAAACATCGCAAAAAGTCCTAAAAAAAGACCTAAAAATCATAAAACATCCTGAAGAAAATCACAAACAAAAACATCAGACTGCTCAAAAAGCGCAAACACACTGTCATTTCTAGTCAAAGTCGATCATGTCAAATCAGTCTTTGTCATCTATCTGAACTACGTTGTCTCTGCGCATTTGCTACGTAGGCAAGACTCATACTTGAGTCCTCGATACATTAGGTCAGTCCTTTTAGGTTTGTCAAAATAAAATCATGACACAATCTTTGCTCATCAAAACAAAGTCATTTGTCATGTCGAACTACGAGGTCTCTGAGTGCATGACGTAGGCAAGGCCATCTATTGATGAGCCCCCGAGGCCGCACTAGGTCAGTCCATTAGGGTTCATGGCACTACACTGGCACACACGTTGAAAGTCTTTAATCGATTTCAACATGGGAAAACTCCTAACCAAAGTAAAACAATCATTTTTTCAAACATGGCAATCTCATCGACACATCATGCATATCATCAAGGCAATATCGGCAAATACAAGTCAAACTCAGTTAAAGCAAGTAAAATCATCATAAACCGGTCAAACTATCAAATTTCGGTTAGTCTTTAGATGAGTCCTTCTGAACAATAACCTCTGCCATTTACGCCTTAGGATGTGTCCTTCCTAGGCGCCATCATTGTCATCCAACATTTTGAGTGATTCTCTTGATATTTAAAGATCACTCTTCATGACATCAGTATTCTTTAGATGTGTCCTTCTGAAGAACCAACTCTGTCATTTATTCCTTAGGATGTGTCCTTCCTAGGAATCGTCATTATTTTGAGGGACCCCTTACGACCATTAGGGATCAAATCCTCTAGTCATTGGCATCATTCAGGATGTGTCCTTCCTGAATTCACCAAGTCTCAGCATTTTCCAAGGTCAATCAAAACTTTTAAACATTTCAACATCTCGACATTATCCAACATAGCATCTTGGCATCAGAACAGTGGATATCCAAATGCACTTGGCAAACACTTGACAATTGTCTTTTGATCTTTTATCATGTTATTAGTTTTTCCTCAAGATCCCACTAAGCAGGATTTAGAGAAGCATCGACGTAGCATGACAATGGACGCGCATGACTACTAGCTTCTCAGCGAGGTCCTGATTCTGGGATTTAGAAAAGCAACGACATATCATGATAGGGACTTTATTTTTTTTGTATTTTGACAATCATGTCACTAGTTTCTCAAGGATGTCCTAGAAATAGGATTTAGAGAAGCAGCGATGTTTCATGATCTGTCCTTGTCTTTTTTTGCTTGTGGTTGATCATGGCAAAAATCCTGGGGCAAGCACACTCCTAGTATGAGTCATGATCATCCTTGTCTGTGAATGTTTGTCTTATGTAATGGTACGACCTTGCACACCTTGATCTATGTCATATCATGGTGTTTGTTGGCCATTACAATAGTTTTCCCAATGATGATTAAGAGCAATAAATATTAAAAGTCCTATAGTAAAGTTTTGAAGGATTTGGTCTAGGAATTAACATGCATTTTCATAGGTCTCATGTCTTCTCTTCCTCTATCTGGTCATCTTCTCTCATCAGCTTCATCGTCTTCGCTTGTCCATCCCACGATGATATCCTATGACATCCAAAAACATAAGTGCATACATAATCATATACATTGCATTAGGTCCATACATACATCATACATGGCATTAAATCATATACATAAGCACAAGCATTGCATTAACATAATCATCAGCATTGCATGTTTTACATAAATACATCATGCACATCATTAACATAATCATATAAATAAGCATTCCATCATCATGGCATCAAAAGTCACAAATAGGCATCATAGGACATACATGGAATCATAAGTCATACATCATACATGTCATAATACATAAAGCAAAATCATCACATAATGCATGTAGGCAGCATCAAAACTGCATCATCATATAGAATCATCTCAAAAGGGTACAATGTCATAGTATAGAGTCAACGGATATCGCAAAAATGGAGCTCGCAGGCTCAATAATATACATAGTGTGTCAAAATACAAGTATGCCCTTAAGGTGGGCTCTCATCATCCCCTCGAGGTGAGGAATGTGGTGGCTGAGGCCCTGTCACTGGTTCTGAAGCAATAGGGGGTCCTGTAGCAACCTTTGTCCGAGAAACTAATGGAACCGCGAGTGAAGGTATCGTCCTGACCGTAGTAAACAACTATGAAGTCACTGCAGCTAGACTCTGAGAGGGTGATGAATCTGTCACTGGTGGCTGGCCCAGTACTGACCTCTATGCTGAACTAGTCAACCCATGGCTGTGACCCGGAGTGTGCCTGCGTGAATGATGTGACCTATGCCCAGATGTGTGACCTATCGAGGTAGACCCTCCGACGCTGGTGTGACTCCTGGTACCACTGCCACTGCCTGACCTGTGTCCACTACCTGTCCTTGTCTGTGATCGGGACAAGGTAGGATCCCACTGCTCTGGTGACACTACCTACTCATAGAGAGTCCAGTACTGCCCCAGTCTCGTGCTAACTCTAGCTAACTCCCGAGCCATGTCTCCCATAGGTCCTATTCACAAGGCTGCAAACTCGGTACACCACTAGGCTGCATCCTACTGGTGGATCACCGCCTAATCCCGCTCTACCCGGGCTACCTCCAGAGCTGACTGTAAAGACCTGACCTATGCTAAGCTGGCGTCCAATCTCTGCTAGAGGTCTACCACTCTCTGATCTACTGTGGCATCTGGTAGCAACCTTGAAGAGGATGGTATCTCCTCCTCCCCCTCCACCATCTTCCATCTCAGAAGTCTCTCGGCCTCACCTATGGCATCATCCTCCTCGTCATCATCATCATGCCCTGCCACCTCCTCCTCATGCCTCTCCACCTCCACCTCCTCCTCATGCCTCTCCACCCCTGCCTCTGCCTCCCCCTCATGCCTCTCCACCTCTACCTCCACCTCCCCTCACCTCTGCCTCCTCCTGTCCCCTCACCTCTGGCTCCTCCTCCTGCCTCCCCTCCCCCTCTCCCTCTTGTCTGGGATGCTCCTCACCCTCACCCTCCTCACCAACCTTAGGGATAGCATCTAATGCCACCCTCCCCACTCGTGGGCGCACCCTCCGGACCTGTCTCTGTCCATCTCTCCATCGCCATCTCCGCCTCGGCCTACATCCCCACCTCTGCCTCCATCCCCACCCCTGCCTCCATCTCCACCCTTGCCCCCTCCATCATCCCCACCCCTCCCTCCATCGTCCCCACCCCTGACTCTGTCTCCACCTCTGCCCCCTCCATCATCCCCACCTCTCCCTCCATCATCCCCACCCCTCCCTCCATCTTCGTCCCTGCCTCTGCCTCTCCCTCTACCTCCATCTCTACCTCTGCCACCTCGTCTGGCTTGTGGCACCCATGGAATAACTGACTGCCTGTCAACTAGTGCAGGCCTGTCAAGATCTGTCAAGGGCACTGGTCGGCATGCCTGCCACCATAGATCATATGTCAGCATCATACCAGGATCTGCTGCTCCTCCTCTCCAACCCTAGGCCTGGGCTACTAACCCATCTATCTACTATGTCGCAAAGGCCATTGGGATGGCCGACCCCCATGCATACTCTCTAGATGACTTGGCATACTCTATTGTCCCCACGGGCACATCCTATTGCTCTCTGAACTGCCTAAGGACACACTGTGGGAGGTACATCTCAATGATCAGTGATGTCTGCACTGTCCTACCAATCAGATATTGGTACTGCCTGCAAAAGCTGAGGTGCTCGTCCTCATCGTCCCATGCTGCACAATCTCTGTACGGCCTCCAGATGAACATCACCATGGTGTCAATCCTGTGCCGCCATCACCTTGTCTCGCCCATATGGGTCTACTGTAATGCGCTGGCATAGTAGTAGGAGTAGGGCATACCCTCAGCTAGCTGTGGTCTGTCAATAGGAGGGCGGAATATAGCAATGTGCTCCCATGCCCAGATCATCATAAGAGTGGTCCCGCAGGAGATACTCTCTCCTCTCCTATACGCTATGTCATGAAGCTGATGGTGAAGCATCCCTAGCAGGCAAGGACCCCATGCATAAACTGTCCTGTCCCGTCTCATGCCAACAAGGATGTCCCCCCAACCAATCAGAAATCCATGACCTCACCAGTCAGGAATCAGGATACCTGCAATCATCGTCGCCAGAAATGCATCGAAGCATCCGTAGTGCTCTGCCATGAACTCCCATCGGATCTCATAGCCTTGAATCCCCAGTCCAGCACCCTAATCCCGATAATAAGCACGGAAGGTCTGCTCGCCATGCCGAGGATCATAGACAATCCGCTCCCCTCGAATAGGAATCCAGAGAATACGGTAGATGTCCTCCAAGGTAATCGTGGCCTCACTTGTCGGCAGGTGGAAGGAATAGGTCTCGGAGTGCCACCGCTCACACAAGGCAGTCAATAATCCCCTGTTCGCCCGAATGGCGGGCATGAACGCAGCATAAAATAGACCCAAGTGCATCAATCGCCGCCGCTCTCGCGGGCCCAACTGATTAGCAAACTAAAAGGTGGTCGGTCTACTCTCTCTCGTATAGATAGGGGCAAGCTACCATTGCAAAAAGATGCACACTGCATCAGCACTTCTAGGACAAATGTCAACATCATGAAAAGCAACTACAATCATGTAAACACGAAAGAAAATTTTATTAATGAAACAGGCAAGTGCGTCGCAACTATGCAGTTGCGTCACGAAAAAACAACTGCGTCGTTCAAAACAACAAATGCGACTGGACATGGCAATTGCGTTTCGATATGACACTTGCATCGCAAAAATTTGTGAATGCATTGCAACATAGCGATTGCGACACGGTCATGCATTTGCGACATTCAAAACAACGCTTGCATCACAAATAATGATTGCAACATTCCAGTAGTCAAATGCGACCCGATAAGTCACTTGCGTAGCATGAATTGTCAAATGTGGCACGAACCACCAGAGCGACCTCTTTTGTCTTTGCACTTGCGTCGCGACGCATCAAATGCATCGAATGCGAAGGCAATTATGACTTACGTGAATGCATATGCATCACGGCGCATGCGTTGACTACCCTAGAAAGCATTAAATAACACGTAAAATGATAAAATGACAAAGTGAGTTTAGGGTACATACCGCCGGCTCTGAGCCCTCTGGCTGTCTAAAGGTCCTCATGATCTCTCTGTGGTGCTCTGACACTGGAATAACCATCCTCGCTGCTACACCTTTTGCTCAGAGCTTTCAAGTTTCGCAAGATAAATAGTAAAAGTGAATTGACTTTACCCCCTTTGTCAACTTATTTATAAGGTCAAAATGACATTTTTCAAACAAAATCAATACTGGAGGCTCATTTGAACACCTTTGACTTCTCTATAAGTTGCTTTAAACATGTCAGAATCTGAAACCGACAGCGTCATTGTTTTTCTAGTCATCAAATTGATTTATTGAGACCCTTTGCAAATTTTTCTAGCACCGACTCAAAATTTGAAAATTTCCCGAGGGGGCAATGATACTCTATATCCTCGCTAGGACATATTCTTGACTTATTTTCTTTGTCACAATGCGACAAACGACGGGCGGGGGCCCTAGCTTGGTTGGCTAAGTAATTTTGTTGCGGCTCTGCTGGTCACGAGTTCTAGTCTCCCCCCGTCCAGTGGTACCGGAGGGTGTGTCGCGCCAACGCCACCGGTCACGTTAAAAGGTTTACTAGGTGCACTGCAGTTTATAGGGGGTCGTGCTACTCGATTCCTGTAGTCTAATAAAAAAAAAAAAAAAACAATGCGACAAACGACATTATGACAAAGAGGGGCAAATGTAGACACCCAAAAATGACCTAGGCAAGCTTCATTTTTACCACTTTCTTCCTAGCATAATTATGTCATTTAATTATGTCCTTGGTCCACATTCGACTATTGATTAAATAATTCATAATTATTTAATTAATTCATGTCATTTATTCTTCATGATTATTAAATAAATAAATTTTTTATTTATTAAATAAATCGTGCTTGTCTAAGTCTTTCTTTAATTAAATAAATTTCTTAATTTATTTAATTCCCCTTTGTCATTTAATTCTTCTTGATTATTAAATAAATAAATTTTATTTATTTATTAAATACGTCACTAACTGTCTTAATTAAATAAATTGATTAATTGATTTAATTAATAAATCTTATCTGCTAAATTAAATAATTAAATTTAATTATTTAATTGCCAATTTCATATTCTTCTCATTTTAAATAAATTAAATTATTTAAAATGTCATCTCAATCTTAACTGCTAGTCCTTTTTGATAAATAATCTGAAAAAGATTATTTATTATCTCTCAAATCCATAATTTGAATTATTTTAATTCAAATTAGTAATTAATCTTCTAAAAATCAAGCAATCGGGCAGATTCTTGATTTTCTAAATCTTATCTTCAGTCCACATCTTATCTCTTTGATTTTTCGAATCTTGCAAATCAGGCAATCTTATCTTCTTGATTTTTTGAAAATCTTTATTTTCTAATTAATTGTCTCATTTATTCTCCACCGTCGATCAGATTTTATTCTGACCGTTCGATTAAGGATTTTTCCCTAACCCTAATTAGGGATTCTCTGGTTTAATCTGGATTGTTCATTTCATTAATTTATCTCGTCCGTCCATTCGAAATGGCCTTTTTTATAAAATGCCATCTTCTTCTCATTTTTCAGGGACACACTCATTTTGACATTTTGCATAATTACTATAGGCATTTATTTTCACATTCATAGTCATAGGCAATTTTTAATATTTCAATATTGGCATTTGTTTTAGGCATAGGCATTGGCAATAGGCATAGGCATTTATATTTCAAGTAAATCCTTCAAAACTTGCTTTGGTCTTGTCACTCGTCATAGTTGCTCATGGAAATCTGAGGGCATCTTCATTTACTGCAAGCTAGGAGGTGTAACGAAGGTGAAGCATGGAAGATGGAGATTCTTGGTAATATCGTTCCTATTTGTTTTCATCACTTTTCCTTTGTACTTCATTATTTCAATGGTTTTTAGTGTTATTTGATCTAACCATCTAACAATCTGATTTTCCCTTGATTACACTAATAACAAAGGAAAATTTGAACCCAATTGGTTGGGACCATTTATTATCATAGAAAGCTATAAGTCAAAGGCATATCAGTTATCAACACCCAAAGGGGAACCTCTGCAAGAGCGCATGAATAGCTCCCATCTCAAAAAAAATTATGCTTAATCCTTCGAGGTATAGAACCAAGAAGATAAAAAATCAGAAAATGTCTTAAAAAATGGTTACCTTGGCAAAAAATTGGCAAACAGGCATCTTGGTGACAACAAAAAATTTTTAAAAAAAGGATTAAAAAATAGTAAAGAGAAAAATCATCCTTGGGTGAAAACCAATTTGGTGGCACTTTGGACAAGTACCTTGGTGAAAACCTGGAAAATAGGCACCTTGTGTAAATAAGCACTTTCCATCCACTAGGGTCTTTATGGCTTGTTCAACATCATCCATCCATTATGCTTCCATCATCCATCGCATTCAAATTTCCATCCATCACCAATCTGTTTGGCATTCCACATCATAGCTTGGTCCTGTGTGATTATCATGATCCCTCCTAGTACTACTCGACCCATCCTCAAGGTTAGTTTGTCCTACCTTTATCAAAGTAGTCTATTGTATCACGCTGGGGGCATGTTCTCATAAGATCATATTCATGTATATTCTTGAAGTCCTAAAAATAGAAAATCCAAAAACATCAAAACATCAAAAAAATCCAAAAACATCAAAAAATTACAAAATCCAAAAACATTGAAAACATATCAAAATCCAAAAAACAAGTCAAAAAGTCAGTCAGAAAGTCAAAAATAGAGTTGTCTTGTCGAACAATGGGTCTTTGAGCCTTGAACATAGGAAAGGTTGATCTTTGATCATCCCCTGAGACACTTAGGTTAGTCCTTTAAGAGTTTTTCATAATAAAATGACATTTCATCATGTATATCTTCATCTATAAATTAGTCAAGTTGTCAGTTGAACTATGTGGTCTTTGCATGTATAACATAGGCAAGGCTAATTTATTGATCAGCCCTTGAGGCCCCTTTGATAGGTTCTTAGGTTAGTCTTTTGGTCAAAATCTCAAAAAACCCAAAAACATTTGAAAATAAAAAATCAAAACATTTGAAAAATCTCAAAAAAATACCAAAAATAGCCTCAAAACATGGCAAAAACTTCAAAAACATCCAAATATTTGAAAAAATCCATTTGTCTCACCTCACTTTCACCCGCAATAACATGACTCATAATAAATTATTGTCATCCTCAACCTTTGGTGAAACAATCAGAAACAAGTCTAGTAGGTAAAAAGTGAAAACTCAAAATGTCAAGTCCCAGGTTTAAGTCAGTACATAAACAAGCTGGTCAAACCCTTTGTGTCAATAGCCTATCATCCAATTAGTCCCAAATCAATCATATGATATCATTTCCTAGGATGAATCCTTCCTACAATGGACATGAACATCAGGCATCATCATAGTTTAGTCTTGGATAGCAGTATTAAAGAACATTAGCTTGTTTGTTTACTTTATCTTTGTCTTTTGACTTATATTTTTGTGCTTATTTTTTATGACCTCTTGATGACATCCCAAATGAAGGTATTTAGAGAGAAAGAAATGGGGCAATGATCATGATCTTCTTATCAGTTGTTCTTGTTGGATATTATTGTAATATAACCTTGGTTATACATGCTTTGTTTAGAAGTAGGGAGGATGTTTTAGGTATCTTGTTGACCACATAGGAAGGATTGCCTTCCTATTTTTTGGTTTGAAATATTTTAAATATCTAAACTACATTTCTGAATAAGGTTCCATACCCTAGGTGTGAACAACAATACTCCTATCAGTTTGTTGAGTCAAAGTCCACCACACTAGGTACAATTCCATCCTGGTTCTCTATACCTTGATGTATCGTACAATGTGTGTTATCAAACATAAGGAAATTGTCCCTTTGAAAATACTAACTCCTTGGAAATTTTTCATCATCATTTTCATATTCATCATCTTGTTGGAATGTCTTGTTTTCTTTCATCCCTTCTTTCTTTTCACACTAACAAAGTACTATGACAGTTAGTCATCATCATCATCATCATCGATCCTACATCCACAAATCATTAGCATATGGTATAACATATCACACATATGCATTTGCATCTCCACCATCATATAAACACTTTTCATAAATAAGCACATCCATTTTTCACATTGTATCCATCACATAAACCATAACATAACATTCATTTGCATAAAACACTTCATATTACCATCTACTGCATAATAAAACATAATAGGTACATGAGAATTATAGATAATCCATCACATTATAAGCATACATATTCACATCACAAGAACATCATAAAGTCATCTCTCACATTACATTCATTTTGCATAACATAAAACATCTTCATACCATTCTACATTAACATATAATTTCATATAGAGCATGACCATTGCATTCACATTGCAATAAACATAATCATACATATCATCTATCATTCATCCATATCATACAGAACATCTCATAAATGACCACATCGCAATCATTTTTGTATTTCATTTTATAAATGATTCCATATCATTATAAACATTCAACGTACAATTAAAATAGGAACATAAACATTATAAAATCCATTACATTATAAGCATACATCCATCCACAATTACAAAAGCATTTATAATCATAACTCACATATCATTTTACGTATACATCACCATTTTTCATATCACATTATAAACATACATACATTCATGTAAAATCACCTACATTCATACATTCATACATTCATAACCACATAGCACAATTATTGCATCATCATCACCACTATAAAGGAATTGAAAAAGAAACCATTGCACAAGTCATCACATTTACATTAACATACATAAATCATCACACAAATCCATTGGCATATCATAGGTCATTTATTAAAAGAATAATATAGATCTATTAGTCACATAATCATCACATAATGCATATACCACCAGAAAGAAATGCATCCATACATACATCGCATAACACCCCATAACATATAAAACCATCCATAAATGCATAAATAAATGATACACATAACATCATATCAACATCATCATCTCATATATATATATATATATATATCATTGGATAAATGTCATAGTACAAAATAATTGGATCACTATACATGTGTATGTCAATAAGTACAAAAAGGCCCAACGGGCTATCAAAAATAAGCCCATATGGCATGAAGGAATAATATCTTGATCAAAATAGGGTCTATCCCTCCTGTCTGCTACCCTAACCTCTGTTACCATGACCCTCTACCAATCTGTGGCTAGTCCGTTGTGAGTAATATGGAGCCCACTCTACTCTGGGGATGGCCTGATGATAATGTAAACGATAATAGTCTGCCTCTCGAATGGCCTCCCTATAAGAATGAAGAGGAATTGTGATCTAAGAGGATGAGGTTGCTATGCTCTCTAACTGCTATCTACGACCCATCTTTATAGCTGTCTGTAGCTTTTTGACCTACCTATGCAAAATGGCCTGGTCTATCTCAACCCTGGCTTGATCCATCTCTGCTGTCAAAGTGTCAACTTGAGCCTGCAACTATGCAATCAATGCATTTCAGGGATCTTCCTGTCCTGCTGGCTGTGCTCATGGAGGCTAGACCTAAGGCTGGAACACACCCCTAGTTCATGGTGGTACATCTACCTAATTTTGCTACCTAGTTGGCCGTTGCTCCTAATCATGCATCTGAACATCTGCCTGTGTTGGTTGAACTGGAGCCCTGACTGACTGATCTTGCCACCCAACCTCTCTCCATCCTCATCCTCCTCCTCTGCCCCTAGATCTCCATTGAGCGGAGGGTGCTCCTAGAATTGTAAACCACACGGGTGGCCAAACCAATCTCTATAGGCCTATGTCACACATGGATATGTTGGTCCCTGATCATAAACCCACGGTCGGGCCACCATCTGTCTAAAGCTGTATATAGCCTAAAAAGTAGGAATGTATCACCCCACGAAACCTATGATACTGTTTGAGAAAATATAGGCATGTAAGCATCATCTGACCAGTCCTAGGGCTCACCAAACTGACACTAGACACACCTTGGGAGGTATCTCTCCACCATCGTATGTTCCTATGCCATGTGAAAACTTGCATGTCATCCAAGACCCTCCTCCAATGAGGAATCTTGTGCTCACCTGTGTGTAAAGGACACACCACCTTTGTAATTCCATACTAGGGGATCATCAGGCCCCATTGGCACTGGAACAACTCTCGATTGAAGAACGACGATGTGCTCCCATGCCCACATGTGGAGGAGCATAACACCTACTTTGAGTGCTCTGCCATTGAGGTAGACATACTCATGCAAGTACCTATAGAGGGAAGCTAGAAGAACATGCCCCCAAGCAAAATGAACAAGCCTGTCACGCATCACCATACACTCCAAGCAAAGCCCCCAACCAGGACTGAAATACCGACCTCACTGATTTGGGGTAATGAGACTTGAAATAATAGCTGCAACCACCAAGCAGAAGGGTGAGGTAAGGGCCCTATGACGCTCAAGCTCTATCTAACCCTCATAATAGATAACATCCTCTATAGCAAGGACTATGTGACAGGAATCCCATCTAGTATTCATGTCATAAATAACTTGCCAACCATGAATCAACAATTTGAGGATCTGCCACATGTCCTCCAGGGTGACGGTGGCCTCACTAGTAGGAAGGTGAAAGGACAAGTTCTTGCTATGCCATCTCTTAGCAAGTGTTTACATTATCTCAAGGTGGGTCCACATGGGTGCTGCATAGGCAATGTACCATAATCCCATGTACCACAGCCGATTCTACTCCCTATCGTTTAGATCTCATAGCCATCCAAAATATCCCGTGACCTATGCTCCTAAGAATAGAGCTCCCTGGTTGTATCTTGCATCACGGAAGGTCACCATGTTAAAACTTTTGAGAAATTTTATTCTGAGCATCCAAAAAACTAGCCCAACATCGCTATCAATGAAGGCATCACAATTTGAATTTCAAACTGAGCCGCTAGAGTGCCAAAGTTTGAAAATGCACTATTGTGGTGCACTTTTCTCAAGAGTGACATAGTTTGGCCAAGATTCTAACCTAAAGTCCACCACCGTGTTGGACTTTGAAATTCCCCCTGCTGGGGTAGCAAAAGTTTCAGAGTTTGAAGTTTGTTTCCAAACTCCATCGCCGCAGTGCACTTTAACGATGGCGAGCTAGTTTGACCCATTGAGCGACACAATTTGAATATTGAGTGGTGCTATATAGCGCTACTAAAGAGAAACTAGGTTTGAAAGCATTAAATGGGCACGAAAAATGAAAAATAAAGCTCAAGTAAGAATCACTTACTAGTACCCCAATGCTAGGAGGCCGTTGGCATGTCTAGACTTGATTAGAAATGTGCATCAGAAGCTATTGTTGTGTCATCTCGTTAGGGTGTCAGAGCTCAAATCTCAAAATCGCTAAAGGGCTGTGTGCAAAACTGAATTGAAAGTGACCCCTTGGAGCCCTTTTAAGCTTGAAATTTAGGGTTTCTTGACCCTGCTTGGCTATCATGCTAGAGTTTTGAACTCTTGAACCTATTGAGGCCTGTTTTACATCATTCTATTGCATTTAGACATGTTTTCGGCCTCCTAGGGCCTTTCTAGACTTGTCAGACACCTTGCCCTCTTTTTTTCACAAGATCACCCAAAAATAAAAACTTTCATCCAATCTCTCGAGGGGGCAGCATATTAGTATGTTTTCTCCCATCGGGGCAAAATTTTGAAAGAGATTTTTTTTGGCTTTGATTGAGACTGTTTATTCCTTGAATCAACACGAGTGCATTGCTTCAAAGAGGGAAAAAATGTAGACATGTAAAATGTACTAATTGACATTATGAATCTGATCCTGACTACTAACACCATTTCATCCTAAATCATCCCTTGGTCTAACTAGTTAATCAGATACCCTTATTTGATTAAATTCATCAATTTTCCTCCCTTAATTAAATAAATCATTTTATTTAAATATGTCATTTTTTCTTAATCAATCAACCCGATCTAATTATCTCTATTTAATTAGATAATTCATTTTATTTTATTAAATCTCTAAGGTCTATCTATTAAGTTAAATAAATTAAAACCTTATTTAGTTTAATCTAACCTCATCTCCTTAGTTAAATAAATAAAAAATATTTATTAACTATCTCTAAAAACACACTCTTCTCATATTTGATTTAAATAAATCTACAAAATCTAAGTCAAATTTGTCACATTAGCTAATCTCTCATTAAATTAATTAACTTTTATTAATTTAATCCCTTCTCATGTCCTATCCTCTAGCTTTTCCCACTTGCACATGAAAATATATTTAATTGATTTATTAAATCTCCATTTTCCATCAACATGGCATAAAAATGGAATATTCCCCAAGTTTGAATTCAAAATCCAAATGGGACGAGTCCTTCCAACAAGGAATTTACTCCACCTAACAATTATTTTTCCTTGAGCCAAGTAGCATTCAATGCATTCTTCCTTCCCTCTTGCATGTCGTTTCAATAATTTCAAAATTCAAATATATGCATTTATTGACACATTCTTCAAAACTTGCATATCCTCCATCCATTCACATGCTGACAAAGTGGCACTTTTCCATTGGATAAGATTTAGTCCCACGTTGCTCTATTTTGAGAATTTTTTCAACTTGTCATTCTATAAATAGAGAGCTCCTCTATTGTATTTGATTATCCAAAATTTGAGCAAAGTTATTATACTAATATCCATAACAACTTATCATCAATCTCATCCAAGCATAGTTAGGATTTTTGCAGATTTTCAATATGGAGCTCCATTGAAGTCATCACTACAAGCATTCATCCTTCATCAAGCATCTTTATCACGTCATTGGAGTTGGGAAAGGGATAATTTTTACATCAAATTGGCACCAATTCCCCCATGGGATCAAGAGTTTGCATTGATTTCTATAGGATTTTATCTACTTTCTTCTCCTTTCATTATTTTCTTATTTTCATTCCTATTTTGAGTTTTGTTAATGAATTTCATGGGGAATCCTTGTTCTTAGTTGCATATGATATTCTAATGTATTTATTTATTGTGTTTGTTAGGTATTTGGATTGGGGATTAGACAATACTTGATCTAATGATGGATATTTTGTTGGCTTGTCTTACCCTAGAATGCAATACTATATTATGAGGGCATTGTATAATATCTACACTAGAGAGACGGTGATGTATTCTGAGAGTCTGATAGTAGTCGTATTGTCTCTTGATCTATGAGTGGTGATACTCCTGTGAGAAGCTTTCTCTACAAGTATATTGTAATCTTTGCGATTTATTGAATAATATATTGGACAGATTTTGGAGTGTGTGGTTTCAATCTTGAAATTGTTTTCCCCACGTACATCACTATATTGTGGTATGCATGATATTTATTTTTGTTTAATTTTTTGTGACTATTAAGGATCTATAATTTTTTTGCATTATTCTCCTCTCAAGATTAGTGTAGGAAGTTTTTCTACTACCTTAGCTTCCTTACAATCTTCAACTAGATTTTCCAATCACAAACTAAATTAAAAGAAGTCGAGTGAGAAGAAACAACTTCCTACTCTAATCCAAGTAGAGGATAGTTACACAATTTTATTTTAACACCTTTAACAATTACAACAAGAGAAGAACATGGAGAATAATGAAAATAGAGCAGCAAGAAGAAAAATACAACATACACAAAATATATGTGAGGAAAATGCTTTTGGGTAAAAATTCTCACCCTCCAAAAGCACAATACTTATATATTACTTCAAATAGGAGTTACAACATACCTCAAGTACAAGGATTCTACACAAGGATTTCATCACAAACACTTGTTCTAGAACTATCCCACCAACATTGCATTTTTTATTAAATTAAAAATAGGCTTTGAAGGGTCCCCAAAATACTTTACAAGATGAACCATTGCATAATCATATAATAAAAAATACAACAAGTAGCCAAAAACTAGTACATAGGCAACCAAAAAATGGTACAAAAGATAAAAACAAAGTAGAGATTTTTAAGAATTCCTTCCACTTCAAGATCACTATCAATTATTTTATGAGTGACATTCATGACTTCCATCACTTCGTCAACATGAATATTATCCTTTGAATTAAGTTTTTCCTTGTTACGGGTTCTAGTGGAAGGCCTCATATCACTAGTCATCTTATGTTTCACCCCATAGAAGAAGAGGGATCTTCAGTGTTATTACTCATATCTCTAAACCAAAAATTGGTGGAGTTCATCTCATGGAAAACCTAATTGAAAAACTTGAACAAGGAAAGAGAGCTTTCTTTCACCAAACTAAGATAATTAGATACTCCCTCCTAAAATTAAAACCCTGCTTTTCTAAAGCATAATATTTATGGGAGTCACTACTAATAAAAGCATTCTCCATGGTTTCCTTTCCTTTTTGAGGAAAGAAAACATCACCTTTTTTGATGTTTTGTTCCAATAGCTGGTCCTCAACATTCAACAAATTTACAACTTGATCCTACAACTCATCCCTTCCAAAATTCACAAGAGAATTTCTTTTCTTTTACCCCTCTTTATTATGAACATTGGAAATAGGGGAGACCCCTAGCCTACCCTTATTAACAAGATCCTCCTTGCTCAAATTATCCAAAGCAGTCCCCTTCATCTTTTTTCCACCTAACTCCTTCACTGATTTAGACCTCTGCCAAGACCAGACCACCTTAGGCTCATCTCCAATTTCATACTCGCTAGAGGAAACTAGGGTTTGATTTTTTCTTCTTTTCTTACCTTCATCCTTCCACTTTTTACCACTTGACCCCTTTATAGGTTTAGGCTTCTGGCAGGACCTTACAATCTAATCCTCATCACTTGTAACATACTCGTTGTCCCTAGATGAAATAGGGGAATGCTTATTTTTTCTTTTCTTACCTTTAGAGATAGTAAGAGAATATTTATCACCCTCCAAGGAAGCAGCAGACCTAGGGGAATAATCTTCGTCCTTGGAATCATCCTTTGATCCCATCACATACTCAAGATTCTTCTTTTTTTCCCAATATTAGGTTGAGAAGGGAGAGTAAAAGCCCTTACATACTCAAAAATCAACAAAATTAAACCTTCATGGTGGATAGAGTTTTTGGGGTTGTGTCTATGATCCCTTATACCATTTTCCAGAGAGACCAATAAATAGAAAGGGAACAACACCTTCTTATGCCTCAAATGGTGAAAATAACATGATGCCCATAAATAGCAGAAAAGTAGTCATCAAGGGTAAAATACCTCATGATCTCCTCAACCACATCTCTTCAAATAGTCTTGAGAGAAGAATGAAAATAGCCACCACATTTCACCCTTTTCAACTTCCTCCTTTCATCATCTTTGAAGAAAGCATCCATTTTCAAACTAGACTCATCATAATCTCTATATAATTTTTTCCCATCAGTTGATAGGCCTATGATTTTGTAAATAAGGTCCTTAGTGATATTAAACTCATTTCCCACAATTTACATCTCATGATTATGCCAACCCTCAAGAAATTTCCACGAAGTATTCACATCAAATCCATGCAACTTTTCCATATACTAGATCACTCCCCCAACCTCCAATGATTCCCAAACCTTCTGGTTAGCCTTCACAATGTCACAATATTTGGGCTTAGTTCTATTTTAGCTACCCCCCATAGTAGCAACAAACAAGCACCCCAAAAGAAAGAAGAATTTGTAGAGGAGTGGAAGATACTTGGAGGACATGCAAAGAAAAAAGGGAAACCTTGAGAAAAAAAGGGCTCTCTAAATACCCACAATCTATGTAGATTGGACAAGATGACAAAGAGGAACAATGAGAAAACAATGCCTAGTCATTTGAGCCACCACACCATCAGCATGTTTCCTAGCCTTTCCTTTGAGTGAATTACACATTAGAAAAGGTTGCCATGTCAAGAGTATGTGACACCACACCATCATTAAAAGACCACTCCTTTCAACACCTTTGAGATTCATAATTAATTATTGAGTGGGCCTCTAGGGGAAGAAGGTTGTGCTATCCCCATTCCAAAGAATCATTTAGCCCATAATTGGTGAAAAAATTAGCTAGCCTATTCCCCTCTCGATAAACACACAAGATGTAACATTGATTAAAGGAGTCCAAAATATTTAAGGCATCATTAATGAGAGCCTCCACCATCCACAAAGGATGAGAAAAATTCCTAAGGTTATTAATGATGTTGAGGGAATCACCCTAAACCACACCTTATTATACCCTCTATTTTTAGCTAACTTCAATCTATGATAGGCTACACATGCCTTCACAAAGTGGTTTTTTTGGGTTCCCAAAGGGAGCGCCACCATGAAGACAAACCTACCATTAGAATCTCTTAACACTCCCCCACAACCAACAAGACCCAAATTACCTTTAGCAACTCCATCTATATTAACATTCACCCACCCAACAAGAGGAGCCTTCCACACCAAATCCTCCCTAGAAGCTTTACCTTTAGTCAAAGGTAGAGAAATATCACAAGATAGATTCCAATTTTGAACAACCTCATCATCCCCCTAAGAAATCACCAACATCAGACTATCCAGAAAAAGAAGTATGAGACAAGAAATTATATTTAATTGCAACACAAATATTATGAGCCAATTTGAAATATGAGAGACTAGAATCCCTAAAGATCCTATTATTTATTTCCATCCAAATTCCCCAAGCCATATGAGGTAGGACGAGGGACCAAAAAGAAACCAAATCAAGATTCTATGAGGGATCCTTCCATTGCGACACTAATTCATTGAGAGAGGACATGAAAACTCAACACAAGCCCCAAAGAGAAAGAATGTGATCCCATATATCATGTGCAAACCTACACCCAATCAAAAGTGACCAAGATTATTTTCCTCTTGTTCACATAAAAAACAACAGTTAGGAAACATAAAGCCCCTTCACACAAGATTATCTGTAGTCAACACTTTAGATTGGTAGAATAACCAAAATAAAATATTAATTTTAGGAATTGGCTTGGCATTCAAAATAGAAGGCCAAAAGGGGATAGGGCCAATAAAATAGATTTGCAAGGAAAAAACTGAGGAAAATCAAAAAAATTACCATTAGAAGAAAACCTCCACATAATCCTATCCATCAGAGCTAAAGAAGGGATGTGAACAAAATACAAGGATTTTGAGAGAATTTCCAAATTAGGATCGAGATCATGCAACTACTTCCATGTACCATTGATTATGTAATCAGGCACAAAGTGGCCAAAATGTTGCACACAAAGATCCATCTAGGGGAGAGCCCAAGGTTCATCTTTTAGCAGACCATTTCCAAACCACTAATCATCCTAGAACAAATTCCTTCTCACATTCCCCAATTTCCACCTCAATCCCTTGGAAACAATATGTTTAGATTTCACCATAACATTCCAAATAAGTCCCAGAAGGAGGAGAAAAGCCTAAATCTCGAAGGTGTCTAAAGTGATCCACTCCCCTAAGGTATTTACTTGAAACAATGTCAAACCATTTACAATTACCAAAAATAAGATTCCAAAGTTGCTTAGCAAGTAAAGCCATATTAAACTCTCATATTTTCTAAATTCCAAGACCCCAAACCTTCTTAGGTTTGCACACTTCATCCCATTAGAGAAGATGTAATCTCTTTGTTTCTTCCACCCCAGACCAAAGAAAATTCTTCTAAATTCCTTCAAGTTTATCCACAAATTTAAGAGGCATTTGAAAAAGGATAAGAGCATAGATAGGGAGATTTGGAGAGGTTTATTTGATCAATTAAATCTTCCTTGCTTGACTCAACAAACCACCCTTCCAACTAGCTAATTTGGCATTAAACTTGTCCACCAAATCCCTCCAAAAATAATCAGGCATAGAATCAGAGCACAAAGAGAGACATAAATAAGAAGAAGACAATTTCCCAATCTTGCACTAAAGAATCTAAGCAATTTTTTTCTACCTATCAACTTGGGTATTAAAGAAAAAAATTGTGCTCCTTAGAAGGCTAACCCTTTGTATAGAAGCCAATTCATACAATAGCATAATATGTTAAAAAAAATTAGCTTCTTTAATGGATGATTCCCCAAGCATGAGCATATCATCCGTGAGGTACTGATGACATAAAGTGATATTTCAGGAAGAAGGAGAAAGCCCCACCAATTGACCAGAGTTAATAAATCATTGAATTATTTTTCCAAGTGACTCCACCAAAATGATGAAAAGGAAGGGAGATATAGGATCTTCCTATCTTAATCCCCTCGAGCATCCAAAGAAAGGAGAAGGAGACCCACTAACAAGAATAGAAAATTTGGGGATAGAAATCAACTGAGAAACCAACAACAAAAGCTTTTACCCAAAACTAAATGCCTTTAAGATCTTAAGTACACTAGAAAGAACACTAGTACAACATACACTATATATACATGGGGAAAAACCTTTTGGGTAAAAAACCCAACCCTCCAAAAGCACAACACTTATATATTAATTCAAATAGGAGTTACAACATAGCCCAAGTACAAGCCTTCTACACAAGTGCTTCATCACAAAAACCTATTCTAGAGTTAAGCCTGCAACACTTTGTTACCTGTAAAACAACTATGCATTCTACAACTCAAGGAACTCAATAAATAGTGTTACAAGATTCAAGAAGCATCTAGAAGGTGAGGGGTGTCCAAATGCACATGGCACAATATTCAATGCCTTAGACATGCATTTGGATGCATGTACAATATTCCCTTACACCCTTGACAAGTTTCTAACATGCAAATATTCTTCTTCCAAGCTTGGGTGCCTAGAATATGCTAAAAAATAGCTTATGATATATTCCTTACAACTATCATAGAATATGTCATAAAGCTACCATAGAATCTGTCATAGGATCCATAAGAGAATCTATCATAACCATCTGAAAATAACTTATTCACTTACATCCTATCATAACCCATTTTGGGTGCCAACTTTCTCCATGCATTCAAAGATGCCTTATGACATGCCATAGAATCTTATGTCATAGATTCCAAAGTGGGACACCCATGTCCACTTGGGATGATTATGTGTCATCTAGTCACCTCCAATGAGGATGCCATCTAGCCGATGGATCCCAATTTGTGATGTGGCACCATAGGCATTTAAATAATACAAATAAATACATTAATACATCAAATTAAATCAATATTAGAACTCTAAGGTTGAGAAACCTGAATCCCAACATTCTCCCACTTGTCAAAGACCTGCCGAGAGTCATACATAATCATCTACTCAAGGCGGACCAAGGCCCATGGAATTAGAAAACCATCTAAACTTCTCATTTCTCACTAGTTTTGTCAATGCATCTGCAACATTCACAAAAGTTTCAACCTTCTCTAGGTTCACCTTTCCACCTTCTAACATATCACAAACAAAATTATACTAAAAATCTATGTGTTTTTCTCTAGCATGGAAAGTAGTATTCATTGCTAGAGAAATTAGACTTTGACTATCACAAAAAATGATTGTCTATCCTGCATCTAAATCAATAGCAAAACACAATCTCTTAAGCCAAATGGATTCCTTACAGGCATGAGTGGCTTCCATATACTATACCTCTTCTGTGGAAAATGTGACTACAACCTATTTCTTACTCATCCAACTGATAGGGCCACCAAACATCATAAACACATAAACACTAGTGGATCTTCTACTATCAATGTCACCTACCCAATCCAAATCCACATACCCTTGAATGCTCACATAATGTTGAGGTCTAGTAGGATAACGATGAAACACAAGGCATACTCAATGTAATATCCCTTGCAAATTTTCCTTCAAGGAATAACGTTAGATTAATTAAAAGTGAAGCAAGATCTTGGTAGCTAAGAGCCTTCTAACACTTTAGGTTTTTCACCTAAAGGGATAAGGATAAACCAAAATGACAATGTTCACACCTTTGGAAACCACTGTGATATTCCTAGAAATTTTTTACCTTATTTATCTTATTAAGGCCTCAAGGAATATTGTCAAACACTTGGAAAACAACCCTTTATCTTGTTGTTTTTGTATTTTTCAATTTGTTTGCTTTTCCTCCACTGATCTTTAATAATTTATATGCTTGAAAATTACCACTACAATGTGTAATCAACGATCTAAGAATGATAATGCAATTATTTTGTCTTTTATAATGCATATACATGAATTCTACATGAGAAATATGCACCTACAACCAAGTAGCATTTTTACAAACACTTGGCATACAAACTAATATGTTGGAAATGAATGCTAATAAATTGACATTACACCAAACATATTGCATGCAACTTATGACTCCTTCATTGATGTTCCCTTTCCAATACAATGATAATCACAATAGCCAAGACTCTTGGCTTAACAAATATGATTCAATACAATTTTATTCTAATTTTCTGAGGACACCTATAGCAACAAGTCTAGATGATTGTACTAATAATGCATTTGAAACTACTTCAAAATACAAGAGGAACTTGATTTCAGATGTATTCAATATTGATGATGAGAATGCATCCCTCTTGGTTTGAATGTTGAACTCCAAACAAGGTGCAATGACCCCTGTAGGTGTTGCCCCTATTTCAGACCTATATGCTTATGAAATAGTTTATTTGCATCTCAAGATACCTCCAAACAACATCTAAATTAAATGTCTACCCCTCTAGAATGAAGAGCTCTCGAGTCCAAGTGAAATCAAAGCAAGAAGAAGCCTCCAAGAACAAAATTGTGGCCCTCCAATGGCTAATATGATGACTATAATGTAATATCAGACTTCAACTTGTTTTTCAATCTGCAAATGCAAAATACTAATGGACTTCTCAACTAAAAATGTAAGCTATCTCTAACATCCAAATAAACTAATCACAAAAATTGGCTTTTGGCCACTAATTTGATGCAATGAGAAGTCTGAAGAAACTCATCCAATCAACTGCAATAATTTAGATGATACTTCACACCCTCAAAATTGCAAACCAATGAGGGTTTTCATCCCCAAAGATCCTCCAATGGATGAAACCCTAGCTGGCTTCTCCACCACCAAAATACTTCAATTCAAATAACAATTCCTGGATAATCACAAATGAGTCCCTTATGATCCTTTTATACTTTTCTTGTGAGAGCACAAACACTTCCCTTTCCAATGTGGGATAAAAGATATATTTTATTTGTATTTAAGTGACTTTATAATATAATATTTATTTTAGTCACTTTATTAAATTAATTAAATATAAGGTTACTTTAAAATATTTATTTATTTAATAACCTTACAAATAATTAATTTAATTATTTTCTCCCCTTATTTCTTCCAATCCACTAAATCTACGAACCCAACAACCACAAGCAAGATCAGGCAAAAATGGGGACATTACATAAAAGTACCTTGCAAATATTTCAACACTTTTTTAACAACATCCCAATGCATCTACCCAAGATTAGCCATGAAAAAACTAAGGACTCCCATTGGTTTAAAAATCTCTAGTCTCATACATACCATCACATACATCAGATTGCCAACTACACTCACATATGGTATTCTAGTCATGTTCTCCATCTTAGTAGGAGACTCTGGACAATAATTTATAGAAATATTTGTCCCTTGCATCATAGGAACGACTAGCTATCTACAATCTACCATGTTGAATCTCTCCAACATGGAGTTTACATACTTGCTCTAGCTTAGCCAAAGCTTTATGTTAGCTATATCTCTTGTGTTTTCCATTCCTAGAATGTATCTAGCTACACCCAGGTCTTTCATTTCAAATTGTGCTAACAGCTGAAATTTCAAATCTAAGATCATACTTTTACCATTCCCAATAAACAACATATCATATACATATAGAATAATAATGATAATACAACCACTATTAGATTTAAAATATACACCATGGTTAGATTTAGATTTTTGAAATCCTAATAACAACACATAGGTATCAAACTTCTGATACCACATCCTAGGAGACTATTTAAAACCATAAAGAGATTTCTTCAGTTTGCAAACCAAATTTATTTACCTTTTTCAATGAAGTGTTCTAGTCGTTGTTGTGTAGTTTTCCCACACACGCCCACTGAAGGTAGGGACCCTCTTTTGCTTTTGTTTTTGGTGTTTTGTCCCTTTGATTTTGAGAATTTAGTTGCCTTGGAATGTGTCTAAATGATTACCCTGTTTGTGAAAATCCCCTTTTTGAGAAAATACTTTGAAAATCTTATGTTCTAGACATATTTTGGGTTTTTGGTTCTTTTTGGGAAAATTCCCTCTAGGTGGAATTCCCTAGACACTTTGAAAACCTAGTGGCAGATGTTTTGCACTATCTTCCAAAAATTCGCATACATTGCAAAATTCCATGTGGACCATTTTTTCCTAAAATTTTGTCACCTTGTCAGATTCCTGGATTGCATTTTGACCTGTCTTGTCAATTGCATTAATGCTCAGTGGTACAATTCTTATGGTCGGTATTTAGTTGGTTTTTGAGGATTCTTATTGTCATTTTCTCTATGTTTCCATTAAGATTTTTATTTTGAAATGCTTAAGTGATTTTTTGGCTTGAGTGATTGATTCAAGGATTTGGCGACAAATTTCTTGCATTTTCATTACAACTGCTTGCTAAGGCATTGAAGTTTATTTCCAGCCATCTTTGTACCTAAATTCACTTCATCCAGGTATGTGGCTTTTTCCTTGCTAGTGATTCTTGAATGTAAATGATGCTTTCATGCTTTGAAGGAATTTGGAGTCTAGGTTTGCATATTCCACATCAAGCGTTTATTTCCCATCCGTTGTATTCCTCGGTTGATTGATGAGTTTGGTGGCACCTAGTATTATAATGTTACATTTTTGAGCTCGGCCATGTATGCATGGTTTTTCCTATTTTGATTGATCTTAGAGTTTTTGAGCTTGTTTGGTTGTTGGCCTTGAGTGATTTTGTGAGCATGTTTGCAATTTCATTTAGGAAAAGCTCACTTTTTTCTACTTTGAACAATCCATTTTTGGGATTAGTATAATAGACTATTGGTATCTAAGCTAACTCTCCTGCGTTAATGGTGAATTCTAGGGTTTTAAGCTTAGGAAATCACTGACCAAGTTTAGGGCATCACCATTTATCACCATTCATCACCAATCGGCCTCTGAAGGAGTTGAGAATTTGAAGAAAAACAATAAAAAAATCAAAATAAATTAGATCTGAGCCCAGACTTTAAATTTATGATTGTTCGATTATTTTGAGCGAGCTCGAGAGAAACAACCATTTTTGGAATTTCGTGGTCTTCGTGGAATTCCCACACCTTCAGAATTTCCTGATTTTCTTTTTCTTCTCATTTTCCCAAATGTATGCAAAGGCCTGAAACTTCACATATCTCACAAATTTCCTTTCTGGGTAGACTTTTCTGAAGTAGTCCCACAATATGAAAGATTTAAAGGATAGGTGGATCTAATGTTATGTGTTCGATGTCTCATCCTTGATATGAGTAATTTAAAGATGTTGCATACCTTTCTTTTATTTTGTGGTGATTGATTCTTGATTTTCATGCTTAATCATTAAAATATGCTTAGAAGGGAATTTCCTAGAACTCCTCCCTAGCTTGATTTCCCTAGATGGCTCAAAATCCTAGATTTCTTAGTGATTGTGCTTTATGATGGATTTAAGGGATTTTAATCATAGCTTTGGGTTTACTGATTATAATTATATTGTATATGGTTGGAGAACCTCGATGTTGATATTATAAAGATTGAATTTATTGTGCTTTCTTGCTAGATGTAGGCATGATCAAGAGGAGTGATGGCCAGCAAGACAGTAGGCAAGCAGACAGATCTAAGTGTTGAAGGATCCTCCATCTCTGAAGTAGAAAGAATAAAACTAGACATAAAGAGTAAAGTCCTTGAGTCTAATCTTTCCTCCATTTTGGATGAGGTGGGTGATACCAATGTAGGTAGGTGGGATTATGAATAATTCAAGACAAGGATGGCACAATGAGACCTCCCATTATTGGCTAGAAGGTTAGTGGAATTAGGATTGGCTCATGTGGTCGGTTTTCCTTCCATGGTTCAATGTTATGAGTTGGTGCTAGAATGTGCTACACATTATGAAATGAGCACACAAAGGGTGATTGGCCATCAAAGTAGGGTGTTGGCTAACTTCTATCCAGTATCTATGGAACAAACTTCTGATATGCTTGATAGATCTCATGTGGTGGCTCTAGACTTGAGTATTGCCAAGAACAATTTTGAGGATGATACAAACAAGGGTGTGCAGGTGGTTAATTCTTGGTTGGAGAAACCTAAGACCCACATCTAGAAGCTTCCAAAACAATTATATAGGGCCAAATTCAAACCAAAGTACTATGATTCTATCACACTCCTTAGCAGGGTAATAGGTTTGAAGAGCGCTGGAGTTTTTGAGAACTGGATATTCTTCATTATAGTGAGGATGGAACAAAATACTGATTATCACTAGGTAGGCATCATAAGTTCCATGATACATGATCAACTATGCAATGTGATACAAAAAAAGAGCTTCACTATGACCTCCTACTTAGTTTATGCACTTGCAAGGTTCCACCCATACAAAGGATTGGATACCAGAGGCACCTTTGGGCAAGATGTAATATATGAGGTCTATCCACAACTACACCTAGGAATATCAAGTTATAGGATGGTGAATGATGAATTCACCATGTACATCACTAGGTTGCTTTAAGGTGCAAAGCATGTTAGAATATTCGACAATGCTAAGGAATTGATCAAGAGATATGGAGCTTGGTTTATATAGTTCCCCACCTTTTCCTACATAAGGATAGATGGTTGCCAGAGAGTCCCTTACAGACTTCCCAGGTATCCTATTGACCACCTCATACTCTTTGAAGTCACAAGGTAGATATGTGACTTTGATGTCATAAACAAGAAAGAGAAACACAAAATAGGGTTTGGCAATGACTTTCCCCTCAGGATAGGTAGCAATGAGGCTTTCCCCTCCATACATACAACACATTCTTTTGAGAAGGAGATGAACACTCTAGGTTTTTCTTTCCATTCTAAAAGATCCCAATTTGATAGAATTGGTGAGGCTCAAAAGAAGGCCAATAGGGAATACAACCACAAGGATGACCTAGAAGACTACTAGGCCAACTGTAAAGATGAATTTGAGATCAAAAAGAAGAAATTCTCTAGACTGCTAGTTGATTTGATTAGATTGTACAACATTAAAGTCATCCTGAACCAAATAGATGATGATGGGGATGTGATTCAAGGCCATGATTATGAAGCTGTGAATGATAAATTAGTTGGAGAAGTAAAATAGCTAAAGGAGGAAAAGATAGAATTGGAACAATTCATGGCTCTAGTGATCAAATACACAAAGTTCTAGCTTAAGCACAAGATTTGGGAATTGGAGAGTGAAGGTGTGCAATGGACCTATGACCTAATGGGAGACTTGGAGTCTCGTTCCACCTTTGAAGATTCAATTGAGTTGGACCCTAAGGTAGGTTCTCCTTTCAAGATCAAGATCAAGGGTTCTCAAGTAGAAGTTGAAAAGGAAAAGAAAGGGAAGCCTAGCACCAAGAGGAGGAATGTTACTTCCAAGGAGAAGAGATCTGCTCAATGGGAGAAACCTAAAGAGAGGGGAGACAAAGGTAGTGTGCAGGTGCCTAAGAGAAGAAAAATAGTAAGATTGTCCCAAAAGAAGAAGGAATCTTCCAAGGCAGAGGAAGAAATTGGCCCACTGGTGGTGAATGTGGAAATCTTAGGAGAGAAAACCCAGGTATACACAAGAAGATCAAGAACTCATCCAAAGGATAGTGTGCTTAAGAAGGACATCCCCTTGGCTGCCCCTTCTATAGAACAAACTGATGATGCACCTCCTTCTCATGAAGCTCATAGTGCATCAAGTGAGTCTAAGGATGCAAAGGATCACCAAGATCAAGGAGAGGAAGAATTCCAGGAGGGTGAACTTTACAGTGCAAAGGCAAAGATAGAAAGGATGTTGCAGTCCCCTTTGGTAACTTATGAGGACTCACCCATTAACTGGGAGAAAGAAAAACCTCCAAAGAGAGAGGAGGTGTCCACCAAGACTCCTTCACTAGAACATGTAGAAAGTGAACATGATGAAAGGAGTGGGAATCCAAAGGATGAAAAGGAGGATAAGACTGAAGAGACCCCTGAAAGGAAAAATTTGAATGAGGATCTTTCTAGGGATCACCAAGATGAGGTTGAGCAAGGTATTTTGCAATCAAGACCCACTATGCCTACTTGGTTGGATAGAGAGTTGAAGAGTAAACAAGTTATAGTGGATGAAACTCTCCCAAATTGGGATGACTTACTGGAAAAAATTGGAAAAGGTAAAACAAAGAAGGAAGCCAAGGTCATTTAAAAGATGGAAAGAGATGGGGAAAATAAAAGAGTGGTTAACATTGCTACTCCTGCTCCTGATAAGAATAAAGATGATGTGACTAGTAGGGACTATAGTGTGCAAACTATCAACTTAGGGCCTACTTCCATGGAGAAGGAGATTGAAGAATATGTAGGCTCTAGTGCTGTAATCTTGGGTAGATTGAGGAAAGAGGTGCAAACCCAACAATAGTTAAAGAAGGAGAATAAGAAATTGAAGAAATATTTTGAAAGATTTGATGAAACCCTTGCAATCTATCAGCCAAATAAATTCTTCATCATCTATCATAAATCTCTTGCCAGAATAAACCATAACTGAATTGGAGAAGATGAAAGCTACCACTCATGCCACACTAAACTAGTTGTAGGGAGTAGGAGCCAAGGGAGAAGATGCAATCAAGGACATTATATCAACCATTGGGGATGCCATCAGATTTGTGGAGTGGTCAAAAATTTTGCTAGTTCAGGATAAGAAGGATGTGGATATCCTATTGCAAAAAACTAGGACTATCATGGAGTATACCGAAGAAAAGCTAGCTAGTGATGGAATCCTTCCCTCTTCAAAAGTTGTAGAACCTTGGGAATGGTATGCGGCCCTAAAAATTAGGTAAAAGGTGTTGAAGAAGGTACATAAGCAAGGAAAGCAAATAGAAGGCACCTTGACATATATTTACAATAAATGTATTTCATTTTTTGAGATCATGATAGGAAGGAAAAGGTTCACTCCTAAAAATTTGAATCTAGAGCAACTTAGGACATGGTGACATGATGTATATTCTCTAGTCATTGATGGCCTAGTTACTGGGCACCAGCTAGAAGATGTAGCCACTTACATTACAGTTATGGATAAATATTAAGCCTTAAAGGTGGAATGGGATGGAGTTGTCAAACAATCAAGGGATAAGATTAAATCTATTGAGAGGAAATTCAAAGTGTTGGTTACTCCATCCTTGGTTGACTTAGATGGAATCTTCTTGAAGTTGCAAGATAAAATAGATAAAGATAGGGGGAAGAACATTTAATGCAAGGCTACATCAAAATTTGTGCTTCCTGATTATTCCTTCTTCATCCTTTACATGCAATGGACTGAATTACATTGGAGATCCCAGGCCGACCTAGATGAGTCCCATGCATTTAATGCTATTTTATTTTGTTCTAGAACTTCTTGGGCTAACTTGCTTTGTGGTTGTTTATTATTGTAACCCTAGTTGGGCCGACATATCTTTGGGGTTTTCTATAAATATGGCATTTTCCCTCATTTGTAAGGGCTAGATGGTTTTACTTTGAAGCGAATTGAATAGTATAGCAAGAGTTAGAGCTAGGAGTTAGTCTTATTTTGAGCAAATGCTGTAGCATAGAACATTGGAATTGTTGTTGTTATTGGACAATTCAATATAATTGAAGACAATATCCTTTGGTGATCTCTCTTGTGTTGACTTATCTTGCATGGTTCTTGTTGTTCTATCTTTTTGAATTGCTTGAGAAATATTGGATATAAGTTAGATTTATAATTATAAATGATTCAATGGTGTTTATGGTCTGATGCTTGAAGTGTTTGTAGCAATCCATGGTCCATACTTTTTGTAGCTAGTTGATTGTTAGTTGCTTTGCAAAGTTAGCCTAGACATTAATATTCATTGTTCTTAGTTCAATTGTGGATATTTGTCCATTTCAATTGCAATAGGTTTGTTGTCGATGAATGTTCATGATCTAAAATTTTTTAATACCTTAGAAGATTGCACTATTTCTATAATATTGCAGATTCATCTGGAACAAGCAGGAATTAGTTTCTAAGGGATTGGTTCATTTCAAGTATCTTATCATCTGCATTGTTAATCTTAGGATTAGTTTTAATCCTAGAAATCTCTCTAAAACCCTTATCTTTTGCTATTTCTTTTATCATTTAGGTTAGATTTAGGATTTCAAGTATCACAATATATTGCAAAACCTGATAAGTTTAGAGATCTAGTATTTGTTTATAAGGTCCCTTTGTGATTACCAACAATATTCACATTATCTCTGAGTTGTTTCATTGCATTTTTCAATTCCCTTCACCTAGAAAAACCCCTTAGCAACCAATTTTCCCTTATACTTCTCAACACCACCATCAAGACCACACTTTTTCTTGAAAACCCATTTACAACCAATAGGTTTATGTCCAGTAGAAAAAGGTACCAAATCCTAAGTCTTATTTTTCTTTAATGAATCCATCTCCTCATCCATGGCTTGCATCCAAGAATCTGAATCACTTATTTCCAATGCCTCTCTAACTGTCCTAGGCTCATCAGTATTAGTAATCAAGGAAAAAATGCAACTGGAATACAATAATGAATAACCAAACCTTTTTGGTTATCGCCTAACTCATGCAAACCTGCTCAAAGGCTAAAGTTGAGGTTCTCCTTTTTCTTCAAAATTTTTAGAGCTACTTGAGCTCTCCTTATCTTTCTTTGGAGTATGTGGAATCTATACTACCTCCTTCTTCTATTTATCCTCTTTCTCTAGTTGCATCTCAATAGTGGAAGGTTTCATCTCTTTGAATATCAAAATTATTATCTAAATAACCTTCTAAGTTTTTGGATTCCAAAGCTTGTATGCTTTCACACTGACACCATAGTTGATAAAGATACACTAAACAACCTTATTCTCTAACTTTAATCTCTTCTCAATTGGAACATGAGTGTAAGCTTCACAACCAAATAATCTAAGATGTCTCATTGAAGTATTTTTACAAGACCACACCTCCATGGGTGTCTTACCAACAATTGCTAATGTAAGAGATATATTGATCAAATAGCATGTAGTGGCTACCACTTCAGCCTAAAAATTATATTCAAGGCTAGCACCACTCAACATACTCCTAGCTCTCTCCATCAGCATTCTATTCATTCTATCTACAACTCCATTTTGTTGTGGAGTGTAGGGATTTTTCTTATGTCTCTCAATCATGTTCTCTTTACAAAACATGTCAAACCCCATGGAATAAAACTCACCACCATTATCAGTCCTCAAACATTTAATCTTTCTACTATTCTAATTTTCTACCAAGGCCTTAAACTCCTTAAACTGACTAAAGAATTCAACTTTATTTCTAAGGAAATAAACAAATTTCATATTGTAATCATGGGTAAAAGCACAAACCTGTGTCACACTTTATAAAGGAATCGGCCAACAACAAAAAAAATTCTGAACTTCGACCACATAAAAGTGGTCTTTATGTTTTGAATTTCAAAATGGTGTAAACTAATGAAATGTAGAACTTTTGATGAATTTTATTGCTGTAATTTTTAAAAAAAATTTAAAAAATATTTTCATTATGTTTTTATCAATCTAAGGATAGATTTTGGAATGATGAAAATTTCAGAAAAGAGTGACTTCACGGACCGTCAAGAAAAGAATTGAAAAAAACTTCATTTCTCCCTAATTTTTTTTCTCCAAATAGGTAACTTCAATATATTGTGCATGGAAAAAGAAAAATCAAATTTTGATATATAATTTTCTTGTAATAATGATTTAAAGTCAAACATGTCAGAATTTGACAGTTTTTATGGACCGTCAACTATTTTCAATTTTTTTAATCATTTTCAAAAAACAAATTATACCCTTTTGAAGAAGACTCTCTCCTCTTGTGCTCCATATAAAATTTAAATTTTTTTAATAAGTTTTACTATCTTTTTTTAGATTTGTAATCAGCCTCTTTTTTCATTTTAAAAACCTACTTGCATTATTTTAAAAATAAAATATATTAAAACTAATCAAAATATTAAAAAAATTATATATTTGGATTCTCCACTCCAAGCTCTACAAAAGGGTATTTTTTTTTGTTCAGAAAAATCATTCTAACTAAAGAAATACCTAGCTAAAGTTGAAAGTTTCAGAAAATTCTAAAAAAAGCTGAGTTGCCTGCCAACTAGGATGCCACATAGACAGTTTCGGTAGAAACTGTTTCTATAGAAAGGGTTTCGGCCGAAACCCATTCTATAGAAATAGTTTCTATCGAAACCATTTCTATAGAAACCTTGTACATTAAAAAATGCAATTTCAAAGCCAATTTCAAAGTGGGAAACAAAAAAATTTAATTTTTTGGGATTCGGCTGAAACTTATTCGTCCGAAACTTGTGTGCCACGTAATAGGCCACGTGGTTTCGGTCGAAACCTAGTCGGCCGAAACCTTTCCAGCCGAAAATATTTCGTTCGGAACTATTTATTTGGCCGAAAGTGTGACACAACTTTGTGCTTTTACCCTCATCTATAAAATAAAAATATATATGGGTATATGCAGGATCATGATGTGCCAAAAAAGTGGTGATATGATGGGTATGTGGCTGGCAACTTTTTTTTAACCCAAAATTGATGAAATGAAAAAGGTTTTTAAAGGATATTCTTAGCTTTCCACCAATATAAATCATGCTTTACTTTGAATTTAATAAATAATTATTATTCATAATTAATTAATTACTTGGAAAAAAATTACAAAAAAATATGCATCACTTTCAGACATGATCCTCTACTTATATCTAAAATATTAGAAAAAATATTATCATTTTATTGTGGTTAGGGTGGTCAGACAGACACCTACTTATTTTTTCCCTGAAATTTAAGTACTATATTGAAATTTTAAATTTTCACTAAATATTTTTTTTTATATTTTAAATAAACCTAGTAGTTTAGAAACTATATTCAATTTGCTACAGATTATATTCTTACATATTTTTGAAATAATATAGATAACTTATTCAAATTTTTATGTCAAGTTGCCTAACTCTGATTTTTCTGAATTTTTCGCCACTTAAGGGTCTTTTTTTTCCATGATGATCCTTCACATACCCATGTATATATTGAGAATGAAGGAACATTTTCAGGACCAAAAACAAATGAATGTACATAATCCAAGACCCCATAAGACTTGTGAGAACTAGAGTAAAAAGAAACATGGTGTTGTTTTCCATATACACAATGTTTGCAAAAGTCAAACTTGAGATTACAATCATCAAGGCCTTCAACAAGACTCTTATTTTTTAGGGTTCTAAGACCCTTCTCACCAATATGGCCAAGTCGTTGGTTCCATAAAATTGTCTTCTCTATAGGAATCTTTATTTCCATGGAATGAGCACCCTTAGGTACCCAAAATGCATGACCATTGGATGTCACTACAACATGCTTATTCTTTACACAATTGGATGGTGACAATGAAGGATCCAAAGGTCTCTTCTTCGATACATCAAGAAGAACTATTACATTGTACAATGCATGCATTTGTGGCAATTGAAATTGTACTCCCTTCTTGGAGACAGTATGATTCCTTGCTTAATTTGGACCTATGTTGGTACCCTTTAATTCACCATTAATAGGCCCCTAAGACCCTTTATTTTGGATCATGAGGCTTATTTGAACTAAAAACCCAAGAAAATCTAGAAAAAACATAAAAAATTCTAACAACACACCCCAAAAATATAAGGTGGGACTCATACGCCTCCTTGGGTGTATGAGTCCCTCTAGGTGGGACCCATATGCTAGGAGTGGTGTATGAGTCCCATTTGGTTCTTTTTTAGGGTTTGAGTAGGAAATTTGACTTTTTAATTTAAATTTTTGGTTGATGTTGTCTTTTGAGATCTAAATAATGGTAAATTAGGAGTAAATTACCTATATAAACAAGCTTCTAATGTCATTTTTCAATATAAGCAACAATTTAGAAGAGAAATTTTGAGATCCAAGCTTTCAAAAGCATTCAAGCATTCTTCACAAGAGCATTCAAGAACAAGTAATCAACAAAGTTGAAGCCTTGGACTAACATTATTATGTTTTTGTAGGTCTTCAAGCTCACTTTCATCCAAGATCTAACATTACCAAGGGTTGATTATGGTTGTCTATGATGAATCATGATGGATTCTAGGTTGGGGAGATGCAACTAGCCATCAATCCAAGCCTAATGACTTGTTTCTTAAGTGATTCCATCCTCCATTATCACTCTACGTTCAACCTAAGGAAGGATTTTTTACAGGTTTGGATCCAAAAATTAGTTTGGGAGAGAAGAGTGGATATAAAAGCACAAATATGAACCTTGAATTCCTAAAAGAGAAAAACAAGACTAATATGCTAGAAGTGGTGTATGAGTCCCACTACAGGAAAAAATTCATTTTAATACAAATCCATAACCTACATTATTAGAATCCCTAATTTGGGACTGATACGCCCAAACTAGCATATGAGTCCTGCTGTGCCAAAATTTTAGTGTTTTTAGAATTTCAAAGCTTCATCCAATATTCTTCAGGTTTCTTATGGCACACATTTCATCTTACAGTTCTTTTTTCTAATTTACATGCTTTTCTAGGTCATTCATTGAAAGATTGCATTGCATTAGGTTTAAGCATTAGATCTTTCATTTCATTTGTCCTTCCAAGCCCTATCTTGGTGGTGAACCCTTCTTTAGTTTATAATCAGACCCTAGGACATCCCTATTGTAAGATCTCTCTCCCCTTACATACTTTAGATTGCAATCTCTAGGGTTTCCTTCAATGAAATGATTATGAAATGCATTTTCTCTATGTCCTAAACCATAAGTAGAACATCCATTTTATTGTGTTTTACCATCAAGCTAAAATAGAGTTCCAATACGAACCTCCTTAGCCAACACTATAGCTCCTCTAGTCATCTTGCATCAACCACTAGAGAAAACAACTTGCACTCTTGAATCATTTAGTCTACTTACAAAAATTAGGTTTCATGCCAAACTTGGGATATGCAAGACACCATCAATCCCCTTCAATCTTCCATTTGAAACTTGATTTTGAATCTTCCATGACCAACAATATTTAGGTGAAAGTCATCACCTAGGTACACCTCTCCACCATTGTACTTCACATACTTTGAGAAGCAAACTCTATGAGAAGTCATGTGAAATGATGCACCCGAATCTAATAACCACACATCATTCAATGAATGGGATTCCAAGGCTGCAATAAATGCTTCTCCATCATCTTGGGATGATTTCTTAGATTCAGAATTAGAAAAAATATTTGTTTTTCTTCTTCTTCTCCTTCTTACAATTTTTCTGAATGTGATTAGTTTCACCATAATTCCAACATTTTTCCTTGGACTTCTTATCAGGAGACTTAAATTTCTTTTCTTTCTTTTTTCTTCTCTTTTTGTCTGCCACAGACTACAAGAGCCTCCTTGGATATCTCAAAAGACTTCTTTCATATCTCTTTAGATAATAATGAGGCAACAACCTCATCCATCTTAAAGGTGGAAGTAGTGCTTCCAATAGCCATTTCTAGGTGATCCCAAGAGTTTGACAAAAAACACAAAATGTGTTGGCAGAATGAAGAACATCTCATTACGTAGTTCTTGTGTTGTCATTGATGTCACCATGTTATATGATCTACAACTACAAGTTTAAGTTCAAGTGTAATTGAGTATTCTGAATTGGAATGACAGTTGTTATCCCTCAATATTTTGGTTCACAATCCTCCATTGATGAATATCATAGCTTGCAGTTTAGGGAAATGGTTCTTGGTTTCTAGAAGCTTCTAAGTTCAAAATTTCATGTGCCTAGGTGCTTGTATGGTGAGTTGGAATTATTTTGTTGTTGCATTTTGTTATTAGGTCTATCTCTAGCTGACCTAATCAATAGTTGATGCTATAAAAAATTGATTCTATGTTGTGGATTTATTTGTGATCTATCTTAGGTCCATGGTAACATTTTGTAGCATGCTACATGCTTGAATTATTTTTAGAAAAGTCTTGTACAAGCTTGAAACTGATAGTTAATATTTTTGGTGAATAAGGGTTGCATCTAATTAGGCCAACCTAATTGATGCTTGTGGATATGCTAGATATATATATTGGACAGTTTTGTGATTGGTGTGAAGTGTGGAACTGTGAAGAGAGATAAGTATGCAAATATGATGTAGTGTGTAAAGTTAGTTTACTAAGCATCAAAGGAACTGAATCAACACTTGTTAGGTGTAACATTATCAGTTAATATTCTAGTTATAAGGCATTTCTATATTGTATCTTTGTAGGAAGTGAGCCTCCCATTTTGAACAACGAGTCTTGGTAGTAAGTCACCCTTTGTAATATCTTATAACTGGTTATACTATATTGTGAGATAATCCTCGCTGTGGTTTATCCCATTTTGGGTTTTCCATGAAAACATCCTAGTGTTCATGTGTTGTGTGTTCTTATGTTTTGCTAATGCTCTTGCTCATTCTTACTGTTATATGCTTTGGAATATCTGGATGGTATTTGGTCAATAAGTTTAAGAAGATATTGATTCACCCCCCTCTCAGTATCTTGGGTATTCAACAATTGGTATCAAATCCTAGTTCCTCTGAAGAAGCCTAATAGCTTGAGGAAGATCTTAAAGATTGAACAAATGGATGATAAAGAAGAAATAAGGGCTACTCTTTAAGATCTTGACAAGGTTGAAAATCAAAACAAAGATTTGAAAGCAAATCTTGATGAGCCAAATGAATGTATCAAGAAATTGAAAGAGCAATTGAAGATATTCAAATAAAAACATAGAGAAGTGAGTGAGAAATTAAAATAAGAAAATGAAGAGATTAGAGGATTGAAGGTACAAGTGGAGGAAAATAAGAGGATTGAAGATTGTTTGAATATGGTGGTGAAAAGTAAGAATGATGAATGCTCAATACTTGAACAAGAAGTGGTAAACTTGAAAGCATATCTAGAAAAAGAAAAACTCTAAGAAGATAAGTTCAAAACAAGCTCCACCAAGCTCGATGAGTTGATTGCAAGACATAAACCAACTAAAGACAAAGGTTTGGTAATGGAAGTAGGTGAAATATCTAAGGCTATGTGGACCACAAACATGGTGGACAATCAGAAGACTCAAGATAAAGGAAAACATATAAGAAATCCAAGAAGCTTTGCTAGAAGACTGCCTATTAGACAACCAAATTGATGTAGGAGCATCCAGGGGTTCCAAGCAATCCTCATCACCAAAAATATTTTAAGTTTTATGTTTGTGTTTTATTTTTTAATTTTTGGCTACAAATACAATACAAATTGTTGAAATTTTCAACTCTTCTAGCATAGCAGAATTTGGTGATGGAGTGTGAGAAAATCAGATTATTAATTGTTTCATTTTTAAATTGTTTTAATATATGTTAATTTTCCAAAAAGGAAAATCTCACTCAAGCTTGGAATGGACATTTAATATGTTTTGTAATTGCACTTGTATTTTATTGCAAGATTGGAATGCAGGGTGTTGAGAGAGTGGAAATAGTGGGTTGGAGAAAGGGAATAAAATATTGAATTGAAAATTGAATGCAAATGATAAGAAAAGGAAATCCATGTCAGGAAGGATTAATGAGCATTTTGGAGGTTTGACTAGCACTTTATTATTTTTGGAAAAAGACAAGAGACTGTCTGGGCCGTAACTGTGTAACCTAGTTTTAGTAAAACAGGTATAACTTTCTCATATAGTAACAAAATTACAAATTTCAAAATGATCTGGAAAGATGGAAAGGAGGCGCACAAAACCCAGAAACCATTTGAGGAAATTCTGAAAAATGATTGGAAATTAATAGGCAGAAAGTGACAGGTTTTTCTTGGTGGTTTAGTGGAGGTTGTTTTTGAGAAACCAACAGTGGTTTCTTCTCACACAATTTTATATTAATGCTGCTCATTTGGTGAAAGGAGAGAGAAGGGGGAGCTTTGGAGAGTTGGTGGTTGCATATCTAGATGCTGCTGGAATGATGTTGGAAGGTTAAGTTGCAGATTTGTGTATGTGTGAAGCCTATGTTGTATGTGAGCATATGAGCTCCATGATTGTGTAATTCATTTTCAATTGAACTTAATATATATTACAGATTTTTAAATCTAATCTATTGCATTTTCAATGCACTTTATTTTGTTGAGAGTAGTTGTATGAAAAAGGGGGGTATGTGTGTTTTTCCTCCTTCATCACAAATGCTCAAAGGTACCCATCTTTCAATGGTGTTTTATTTTCATGCAATAAATTTGGTCACAAGACAATGGAGTGTAGAAGTAGAATAAACTAGTATGCTAGTCCATTCTTTGGGAAATGTTTTGCATGCAAGAAAGTTGGACGTAGAGCTAGTGAATGAAAAACTTAGATGATGAATTAGTTCAATGGAGGTAGAATGAACCAATATTTTGTTGGATATTGTTATGAATGTAATAAGTTTGGACACAAAGAAAATCAGTGTAGATCAAGGGTTAATATAGGTCAAACAAATCAAAGAAATGTTGTTTGCTACAACTGCAATAAACCCGAACACATTTCAAGAGTATGTAGAAGTAAAGGTGAAAAGAAATTTAATCTAGTAAAGAAGAATGAACCAGTGAAGAAAATTAACAAGAATGAAGTTAAGAAAAGAATGAAAAAGATATGGAAGAAGAAATAAGAGCCAGTAACATCAAATGTGTCTATGCCCTCATCTAGTGCATACAATCCTTCTGACAATTAGACACAACATGGTCTTAGGGGAGTATTAATAGAAAATTATTCAAACCCCCCTAATATCTGGTGTGTAAGATGTTGGCATGAAGATGTGTTGTAAAGAATGAATAAATAGAGCTTATGCAAAAGGAACTGGAAGAAATTTTTTAGACATGATCATTTGCGGAGAAAATTAGGGTTTTTCAGTGCAGTGAAGAAGGTTTTTATCAACTTTTTAATTTTGCTACATTTAATGAAAATTAGGGAAGCTCGTTGATCTATAAAGAATATTTGTAGGATGTTTTAATCACTTTTTCATTTGAAGAAAGTGGGGAGAAATTTGGAGCATTCTTGAGGCAATTTGGAGAGTGAGTTGGGAAAACCCTAGTTTTAGTTTTCATGAAAAAAAAAAGGTATTTTACTCTTCTATACTGTTGTGGGTTTGTGTGAATCTTCTTTCTAAAATCATTAGAGCTTGGTTTGTGAAAATATGGAAAATATTGTAGTCATAAATGTGTTAGAAAGACCTAAACCTTCCTACAAGAAGTATTCCATGAAGGTATTCGAATACAACCCTCAAGGCACCTTCTCGTCAATTCCTCATGGTGTCATGCTCACTGAAGAGACCAAAATGTACATTTGTGTTAAAAATGAGGAGTATAATCATAGAATATTGATAGATATATTGTAGAATGAGCTCATTTAGGATGTTTTCTTAATAAAACCTAAGTATGAAAATATTTTTGTGAAGAAGTTGGATTGGTGGAATTATTTTCCTAACTTGAGCTCCTCTTTTGATGAAAAATATGTTAAAATTTCTCTTAGCAAAATTCATGATAAGCTTTTGTGGAAAAACATATCTCACCTTATAACTAAGGAAGTGATTAAGGTAGTTACTAGACTCTATGATACTAGACTAGTACCGGTGTTGAATTTTGTGAAAAATGAAGTGGTGATGAAACTCACTAGAGCAACATTTGACAGAAGGGATCTTGCAACAAAACCTATTACCAATCTTATTGTGAAGTATGCAACTATAATGATTAATCACAAGATCTACTTCACAAATAGGGAAAATTATGTGTTTGCTACAACTATATACACTGGATATGACATGGTAGAAAATGGAGCATAATATTGTTTGTGTGAACTTCTCTGGCAACAATTGTTTGAAAATCTAAAGATTACAAGGGAGAAGAAATATGCATTTAAGTTTGGTTCCTTGATTTTTTGTCTGCTATTCTACTTTCTTAGATGACTTATTGGAAGAGATGATGTGGTAATTTTGGATACATCAAGACCTATTTCACATCAAAATTTTGATTATATGCATAGCTTGGGTGATTTGAAGAGTTGAGGTAATGCTTTGACAATAATCTTTGTTGTATTCAAGAGCAACATGAATGAATGAGGAATTATTACTAGAAAAATTGTTGAAAAGTATAAGAATGATATCATATTTCATGTCTCCTTAGATGAGTGCATGATTGAGGTAGTTGAACCCTAGAATATTGGGATTCAACCATTAGGTTATTAAGTTATAGAGGATGAAGCAGAAGGCCTTGTACAAGTTTTATTAAAAAATCCAAAAGATACCAATGAACCAAGAGTGGGCACTTATGAAGAAAAATCTATCAAAATTCACTTGAAGCATAAGAGGCATATGATAAGAAGAATGTAGATAAAATTATTAGAAAGTCTAGCTTCACTAATGAAAATATTGCACAAAGAAGAGTCGTGGGAGAGAAGATGGCTAGAGAATCATTAGGACTAAGTAGATTCAACAAAACTACTCCTTCAAAACCATCTATAACTCTTGAATCAATGAAGGTAGAGCCCAGTGCTCCTAGTAAAGGTAAAGCCCAGACTCCTTCTTAACCCATTACAAGATCTAGAAAAAGGAAAGAGATTCCTCCAATGACACCATTCAAGAGAGGTAAGAAGGAAAAGGAAACAAGGGAAAAGAACCTCGGTATCACTCAAGGGAAAGAGGAAGAGGAGGAAGACCCTGAAGCTAGATTGGTAAGAAAGAAGAAAGGGAACATGTCCTTCGGTGAAGGTGCTTCATAGGAAGCAAGTGTTGGGATTAAGAGATATCTATGTGTCATCCTCTGAAGAAGATGAAGAACAATATTTTGGTGTTCATGTGCACACCAAACGGAACTCGAAAAAGGTAAAGGTGTTAGAAGAAGCCTCTCTAGACCTAGAAGAACAAAATGCCTCACCAGTAAGACCTAGTTCCCATCTTAGATTAGATGCATTGGTTAATAGCTTAGTTCATTTTGATGATATGCTGCAACCTACCATAGAAATTTATACTCAAGTAGGTAGAGAGGACAATAAAACATTGATTTTGGCTATTTTTTAGTATGTGATTACTTTGGAAGTCAGTTGGGACTATGTTAAGAACAATGTACCTAATAAATTGTAGGAAGCCATGATGAAAAGAAGATTAGAGGTTGTAGAGTTGGAAAAAAAGATGAGAAATGAGGAATTTGAGAAAATTGGGTTCTCTTTGACCCCAAATGATTTGGAAAACTTCAAGAAGGAATACTCAAAGATGTTTCAAATGAAGAAAAGGGTAAATATGTTGATGACAAAAGATAAAAAGAAAATAAAGAAAATAAAGAAATAAATTGTAGAAGCCATCAAGGGTATGGTTGAGAAATATGGTGTGTTTGGTGCACTCCCATTTAGTTCTATACCTAAATATAGAGAAAAGGATTATGCTGAGGTAAAGGAAGACATTCCTCTGAGAACAGCTAATTCAAATACCGTTCCAAAAATAGTTGTTACAAATGATCCTTCAGAGATAGAGAAACAAAATGAGGAAGAAGTTGAAGCAAATAAGATTAATGTTGTCCCTCTGGTACAAGTTGAAGGAGAAAAAGATAAAGATGAAAGTGAAAGGAATGATGAAGAAAGAGATAAAGATGAAAAGGTAGAAGAAAAAGTAGTAGTAGAAGAAGAAAAGGTAGAGGAAGGAGAAAGAGTAGAGGAAGAAGAAAGAAATGGGGAATTTTCCAAGTAGAATGAAGAAGATCAAAGGCAGGTTGTGGATTCACAAAGGTCCTCTTGAGAATCCTCCTCTGTTGATGATATTTTAAAAGGCTTGTTATCTAAGAAAATAAGGTTCCAGCTGGTAACTCCTCTAGAACTTCTACAACTCCCCATGGTTCAAGGTAGTGAGATTTGGAAAAGATTTCTCCTATTCACATATTGGTGTTATGGGATGCATTATATGCATCTGAAAGAAAAGAAATTCTAGAAACACATCAAAAGGATACAAATGTTATTGATGATGCCCTCAAATCTTTGCAGGAGGCCACCCTGAGTACATCAATTGACACATCTCTCACTTTGGTAGAGAATTTGAAACTTCTATTGAATTCATTTAAGGAGTATGCCTCCAGATTTGGTGAGAAGAAAAGGCAAGAGATTGAGGAGAAAATAACAGAGTAAAGGCTTTTGAAACTTAATGAAAAGTGTGCTCTAGCACACACCAATGTGGAAAAGAGCCTGGAAGTTGTGCAAGCTTGTGAGTTTGAAGAAAATATTGTATTTTCTCATTGCATAGAGTGGTTGGATTCCACACAAAGTATGAAAGATCTCATGGACTCCATTGAGTCCCACTTGATAGCTATTTCTAGTACATATAGTGCATCCAAAGATAGAGACAAGACAACCTAGAATGCTAACACTGCTCATAGAGAGAAATTATTTATTCTGTAGAAGCAAAAGGAAGACATCATTAGAAGATTCAGTCAATTAGGTAACCTTATGAGAATGGATTACACTCTAGTGGCTAATGCTTTGGAAAATGCAAAAAAAAAGAAAAGATAAATTTGAATTCATGTACTCCAGATGATGTAAAATAAAGCTTGATGTAATTATAATCTTTGAATGGAATGTTGATTTCTGCTAAGAAGAGTTGGGAGAATGGAAAGATATCATGGAAAGGTATTCTCAAGGAGCTTCAAGGCTCACCATCCTCTGAGTAATGCTTTTTTAGCTTTCATTTTTTTTTACTGCCCTTTTTCCATGATGTCAAAGGGGGAGAGAATGTCCTGGAGAGAAAAGGGAAGAGTGTGTTGCACATAGGAGGTTTGTAAATTCCTTTGGCACATGTTGCCAACAATGAAAAAGGGAGAGATTGTTGGAAGAATGAAGAAGAACATCTCATTATACAACTCTTGTGTTGTCATTGATGTCACCATGTTATATGAGTTGCAACTACAAGTTTAAGTTCAAGTTTGATTGTATATTTTGAACTAGTATGATAGTAGTTATCCTTTGATATTTTGGTTTGCAATCCTCTATTGATGAATATCATAGCTTACAGTTTTGGGAAATGGTTATTGGTTGCTAGAAGCTTGTCAGTTCAAAATTTCATGTGCTTAGGTGCTCGTATGGAAAGTTGGCATTATTATGTTGTATTTTGTTATTAGGTCTATCTTTGGATGACCTAATAATAGTTGATGTTACAATAAATTTATTCTATGTTGAAGATGTATTTGTGACCTAACTTAGGTCCATGTTGACATGCTGTAGTGTGCTACATACTTTAATTGTTTTTGGAAAATTTTTGTACAAGCTTGAAGCTGATAGTTAATATTTTTGGTGAATAAGGGTTGCATTTTATTAGGCCAACCTAATTGATGCTTACATATATGTTAGATATATATATATTAGACAATTTTTTGATTGATGGTACAAATTTTGGAAGTGTGAAGAGAGATAAGTATGTGAAGATGATGAAGTGTGTAAAGTTAGTTTACTGAGCATCAAAGGAACTGGATCGACACTTGTTAGGTGTAACTTTATTAGTTCATATTCTATTTGTAATCCATTTATATATTGTATCTTTGTACTAGTGAGCCTCCCATTTTGCAAAGTGAGTCCTGGTAGTGAGCCACCCTTTGCAATATCTTATAACTCATTATATATTGTGAGCTAATTGTCACCATGGTTTTTCCCATTTTGGATTTTCCATGTAAAATCTTGGTGTTCATGTGTTGTGTGTTCTTATGTTCTACTAATGCTCTTGCTCATTCTTACTGTTACATGCTTTGGAATACTTGGATGGTATTTGTTCAATAAGTTTAAGAAGATACTAATTCACTTCCTCTTAGTATCTTGTGTATTCAGCAAAAGGAGCATGTAACGATCTTTTTCATCAATCTTGTCTCTAACAAAATTCAATTGTGCAACCAATGTGATAAAAGAGTTTAGTTGATTTGCAACAGATCCTCCAGTTTCCATTATCAAAGAATACATATTCTTTCTTAGGAAAATCTTTTTTACCAGGGATTTAGCCTGATAGACATCACCAAGCTTCTTCCATAGAGAAGGAGAAGTTTTCTCTTCATTGAAATTCAAAAGTAGGGAATCAGCCAAATAAGTCTCAGTCTACAAGCATGTCTTCCATTTTGAGCTTCCATAAGTCAAAATTACCACCATTAAATTTCTCTATATCAATCCTCCTAGATGTGTCTTCAATCTATTTCCTACAACAAGGTAATGAAACACACACTTCCACAAAACTCCCACTGAAATAGAGATTAGCTCAAATAACCCTTCTACACAAAAAAGGAACCAAGGCTGGCTAGGATTTGATACCAACTAAAAGGAACCTGCATGAGTGGAAATAACTTCCTACACTAATCTAAGTAGAGGATAGTTAATTTTTTTTGTTTTAACACCTTTAACAATTAGAACAAGAGAAGCACATAAAGAATAATGAAAATAGAGCAGCAAGAACACAAATACAACATACAACAAATATATGTGTGGAAAAACCTTTCGGGTAAAAAAACCCACCCTCCAAAAGCATAGCACTTCTATATTACTTCAAATAAGAGTTACAACATAGCCCAAGTACAAGGCTTCTATACAAGTGCTTCATCACAAACACCTCTTTTGGAGTTAACTCGACAACACTTCATTACTTGGAAAAAACTATGCATTCTACAACTCAAGGCACTCAAAAAATAGAGTGTTACAAGATTCAAGAAGCATCTAGAAGATAAGGGGCATTTAAATCCACATGGCACAATATTCAATGCCTTAAACATGCATTTGGACACATGTACAACATTCACTTACATCCCTAACAAGTGTCTAACATTCAAATATTATTCTTCCAAGTTTGGGTGCCTAGAATATGCTAAAAAATAGATTATGATAGGTGCCTTACAATTGCCATAGAATATTTCATAAATATGCAATGTAATCTATCATAGTATCTATAAGAGAAACTATCATAGCTGGCTAAAAATAGTTGATTCTCTTACATCTTGTCATAACCCATCTTGAGTGCCAACTTTCTCCATGCATTCAAATATGCCTTATGATGCATCATATAATCTGTCATATGTCATATATTCCAAAGTGGGGTGTCCATTTCCACTTGGGGTGATTATGTGTCATCTAGTCACCTCTAATGGGGATGTTTCCTAATCAGCGGGTCCCAATTTGTGACATGACACCATAGGCATTTAAATAATATAAATAAATATGTTAATACATCAAATTCAATCAATATTAGGACTCTAGGGTTAAGACACTTTAACCCCAACACTAAAGAGAAGGGAAAATGTTTTTTTTTAGTGGAAAGGGGTTTTCCTTGGTCAAACCCTATTTTGGTAATCAAACCTTGTAATGAAATGAAATGGAAAGGAAGAATGATGAATGAACAAATAAGCAAAGTTGCAACTCACCAAACCCTAGAATAAAATGTTGCAAACATGTATGAGATGGTTCCAATGGATGTGTATATTCACTCTTGCTTGAATGTAATATATCTTGACTTGAATACTTGCTTGAATCATGAAACCCTACATCACAATTGTTATCTCAAACACAAACATGATGCATGATGACTTTGACATGATGCTTGATATTTGAATAATGCTCCAAAAAACTTGATAATCAGCTCTTGAAGACTCTTGAATTCTCTTGTAAACAATTGAATGCTCTTGTGAACTCAAATTTGCTATAATGCATGAATACTCAAGTTTCTAGGAGAAAATATGTGAAATAACCTTGTACTCATACTTATTTTTCACAAATTCTTGAAATTACAACACTGCAAGCCAACATCATATCTAGGAGAATAAAATGCTTCCAAGAATTTGAATTTAAATTGGGTCTAAGATAAGTGGGATTCATACACTAGAAGTGGCATACGAGTCCCATTAGGCTAAGCTTGGAACACAATTTTCAAGAAATACTTAGATTCATGTGAAATTCAAATTAGGGCCTCAAAACTTAGGTGGAATCCATATGCCCAAGGTGGCGTAGGAGTCCTAGATCACTAAATATAGGAAATACAATCCAATTATAGCTGAATTTTGATTAGTTGTTGGTTTATGTTAGGATTATCCTCAAAAAGATACATTAACTAAGGCTTGTGGATGAAAAAAAAGGCCAAATAAGGAACAAAGAAGCCCAATTAATAATGAAATCCCTAGATTAGTGTGAAAGTGTTAGGATACACTTTACAACATCTTAAATAAGGTACAATTAAGCCTACTTAGTTAACAAGGTCTAAAGATCTAATATGAATGTGTTAAACACATAACAACGCTAAATCAAGGCAACATTAAGCTTAGTTTAATAAGGAGGGCCCAAACAAGCACAAAAATGTAGAGGGTTACATTTTCCATTGCCACAACAATATTGGTATTTATCACATCCTTTTCTATGCATTTTTCACCTTTTCTACCTATATTTTTATCTATCAATCTGGAAATAATCGAGGTGGAAACACCAAAGTAGAGACTTGACCAAGGAAAGTCTCCAAACAACTCCTAAAATTTTCTTCAATCTTATGTGTGCAGGTGTTGAAATCATTTCTTTTTTGGAGGCTTGATTGCTTGGTCTGTTGTGAGTGTTTTCCTTCTCCTTCTCTCATATTATTCTTCATGTTCCTTTTAGTTCTATTACATTCTATCATTTTCCTTACATTCTCAAAGTTCCAAGTAATTAGAATAGATAGTCATCACCTTCTTTTTTTAGCGCACTCTCAATTTTTGATCTCTATAAGACACAAAAACGTAGCAGGGATATCGGTGCACCACGTTGTCATTGTTGGTTGAGAGCTTGTCAAGCTATCAGGAAGACCTTTGTGGCCTAGTATTTTAGTTTCTAAAGATTTAACCTCTTAATTTTGTATACATTATAATTAATCAAACTTCATCATTTTATCTCATCACTAGAGTTGTGATATTTGAAGTAGTTGAGGGCTATTTTCTCCTTGAGACCTCATTGTCTTGACGTAGAAAATCTCCTCCTCTATAGTTCTATATATGAGACCCCACCATTTTTGTGATCATGATGACATCATGTCTATTGTTTTATTTTTTCATGTGTTTTTATGGTTGCACATTATACTAGAGTTGTGTGATGATAGTTGTTTCATATGCATAGATGATCATATACTTTTATGGTTGCATTGATTATCATGGATATTTACAAGATGATAGATTTTATTGATTAATATAGACACTTAAAAATGTCTTGAATGATATCATGCACTCAAATCAAATATACTAACATCATTTCATCCTAAAACCCATCCTCTTTTTTCTTAATTGATTAAATTATCCTAGCTATTTAATTAATTACGTCATTTTCATCTATTAACCTGATTGACCTAATTAGGTGAATTCACACCCTTTTATGCTAACATTTCATCTTATTAAATTAAATATATCAAGTTATTTAATTTAAATCCCTAAGTATTCTTATTTAATTAAATAAACCTAATTTATTTAATTAAATATCATTCCACATTCCCCTTTTTTCATTAAATCACTTTATTTAATGAATATCATGAAATTCCCCTTATTTACATAATTGAAACTTTATTTAATTATCAAATTACTAATAAATATAATTCATCCCATGTGCAAGGGAATATTCCTTCCCCTTTTTCACATTAAAACTTTGTTTTAATTTTCCAAAATATTTTTTTCTTCACCCATGAGAATATTCCAAAGAATATTCTCTTTCTTCACTCATTTGAAAAAAAGAATATTCTTCCTTGTAACAAACTTACAATACTTCATGTGAAAGTTAACTTACAATACTTCATGTGCAAGCTAACTTACAAAACTTATCGTGCAAGTTTTGAGTGTGTTTGTTTGGGATAATATCAACCCTTGATTCTTTCCTTGATCTATCTGATAATTGATTCTCATCTGTTTATAAGAATCCATGATCCATGTTTCATTTTTCCTCCATCCTTGAGCATTGATTAACCATTTTGATCTCAACCCTTCATTTCTCATTTTTCCTCATATAAATAGGTCATTATTTGGAGACAAATGGATCCATCTTTTAACAAAAAAATTATGTTGTTGAAATCATTTGTACTTGCACTCACATTTAACACTATTTTAGCTTAATTTACTTGCATATTAGCTTAGCTTCTTGTAGTATCAAAAAATGTCATCGTGAAAATTTTCACACTTGATATGGGAATAATTAATGATAAATTAGACTTGATATCACCTTGATATAGTGTTGTGAGGTGTTTTACACATCCACATTAGGTCTTGGGACCTTTTTAACCTAAATTAACTTAACTCTTCCTTAATTTAGTGTTGTAAAGTATGTTTATTTACACCTTCACATTAAATTTAGGATTGTAAACTAAATGGACCTAATCTTGTGTTGTAATATGTTTTAGACATTCACATGGGATTTAGGTCCATTCTAAGCTAAATAGACCAAATTTGGCCTTAATTTAATGTTGTGAAGTATATTTATTTACACTTCCACATTGTATTTTGGGCCCTCTTGCATTTATGACCTTAATATCATCATTAATAGGCCCCTAAGACCCTATAATATGCATTTCAAGGCATATTTCAATAAAAAAAACCTGACAACATCAACATATAAACTTAATTTCCACACTCCCTAACACTTTAGCACTCAAAATAGGCCCTATGGGACCCATTCACCACTTTGGACAAATAAGTCCCATCCAAGTGGGATTGATTCACCCAGAATGGTGAATGGGTCCCATTTGGCCTATTTTCAAGGTATTAAGTGGGAAAATTTGGTTTTCAGTTCAAATTTCTTCTATGTTAGCCTTTGGGATAAAAAAAACTATCATTTGAGTGCATTTCCTATATAAAAAAGCTTTTAAATCATTATTTAATCAAGCAAGCAAGATTTAAGCATTCCAGGACATCACAAAAGCATCAAGAAAGCATTCAAGATCATTTCTAAAAAATTTAAGGGTAGAATTCTTCATCGATTATTGCAGTAATTAAAGATCCATCATCATGTCAAACATATCAAGAATCAAGCATATTATTGAGTTGGTGTTGTGATGTAGCATTGAATATCCAAGATCGAGCATTGTTCTATACCTATTGTCAAGATCAAGATCTACATCCTTCATGTCCTTTTCATGTTGAGTTGCAGATTTACAAGACATAATTTACAAAGACATAATTTAATGTATCATTGTTCTTGTTTCATATCCTATGTTTCATGTTTCATGCCCTTGTTTCATTTTTTCATCATTTGGTTTAATTACCTAAAAGGGGTTCGACCAAGGAAAACCCTCATTCACTAACAATCAACAAGTTTTTCTTCTCTTTACATGTGAGATTGTAGATCTATGTGTTTTGGATATTGAAGGATCATTGAGGATTAGGTTTCAAAAGTGGAGAAAGTCATTAAGTTGTCACAATGTTGCGATCTTTACAAAAAGCCACTTACAGTCTCAAAAATTAGGGTTTCAGATTTGGAAACAAAAGGGAATAGAAAGAGGAAATAGTGAAGACCAGATTTAAAAATTGAAGTTCTAGAGAATCCAAATTAGAATCATTTTCCACAAGTGGCAAATGAATCCCATTGTAGGTGATTTTTAGAATTTTTTATAAATTCATATACCATTTTTTCCAAAACGTGCTCTTGTGCAAAAATCCAGAACTAGGACTGATTCACCCTGAATGGTGAATGAGTCCCACTAGGTCAAAGTGTTATAATTTCTAGAATTTCATAGCTCCTTCAATTCATATTTAGATTCATAGGTGCACACATTTCATTTCATAACCTATTATTCTATTTTATATACATTTTTAAGTTATTTAGTTCTTGTTTGCATCATATTATGGTTTTTCATTTCATCTTGCATTTCATTGTATTTTCCAAGTCTAAAATTGGTGGTGAACCACTCATCAATCTCTAATCATACCCTAGGATAGTCACTTAGTAGATCTCTTACCTTTATTCCACTCTTGGGTTGATATCTCTAGGGCATCCTTGAATGTTCGTTGGAAGAAAAGTGATGTTCTATGTTCAAACCCATAAAAAATCCATTTTTCAACTAATCATTTTGGTGAAACTACATTTGAAATACCTTATTTTATGATTTGGAATCCATCATCATCCTAGATTTATCATGCATTGACTTTGCATTAAGCTTTTCATTAGTTAATTAACATCTATGGTTTCAAACTTTTTGCTTTAGTGGAAGTATATATAGGTTACATTTTTGCATTTCAAATAATAAAAAATCATCTAAAAACTGCATTTGCATTTAGTTTATAGATCATACAAATAAAAAATCATCAAAATCAGTTGAAAATATATAATTTATTTGAAAAAAATCCTTACTGGGACTCATTCACCACCTTGGGTGAATCAATACTAGAATAGATCTAAAACAACCTTTTACAACATTAAAAACCTTGTACACTTTTGTTTTCTACCATTAACTATTTGTTTCTGTTGGTTGAGTTTTTGTTACATTCATTTCATTAGATCTAGCTTAATTTGGCTCATTTCATGCATTGCTTAATTTCAAATTTTCATTCTCACATTGTTACATAACATAATTAGTCAATTATCATTGGAAAATTGCATTATCCTTTTACATATTTTCTTTATCATTGTTGCATTTCAAGCTTGTATAACAATCATTACATCATGTTTTCATTATGAAAATCTATGGTTATCATACTTCATGTTCTATTTCTAGATTTTGTTGAATGTTGTAACAAAATTTTGATAAGTGAATATGAATATGAGGTCCTTTCCCCTCTCTTTTTGTTCATCATTGATCCCTCTCCTATTATCCCTTCTATGAGTGAGGTTAGTATAGTGAAATAAAGCTTGGGTAATCATGACAATCACATTTTTTCTTCTCCTAATTTCTCTTCTACTTGTGAAGAAGTTATGGTAGCATTAGAAGAACTAATCAATGAGGGTTTTGAGAACCCGAGTTGTTTCTCTCCTCTTACCTCTCCTATTAGGAAAGACATTACTAAACAAGAGGACACAACAATAAGTAATCGTGATGATAACATAAGACAAAAAGAGACCATTGAAACCTACCCACATTCATCTCCCAAAATCTTATCCTCTTGTGATGATGATTAGGATATGTTGATGTTAGATAAGAAAACCTTTAAGATCTATGACAACCCTCTTTATGTTCCTTCTACCACCTATCCTATTTTGGAAGAAATTATGGGACAAAGGAATGAAAATATGGACCATCATGAAAATAACAGTTTTTCTTCTACTAGTATCTTTCCTAGTCATGAAAATGATACTTTGATTAGAAAACACAATTGATGAAAGTCATGAGAACCCTATGGAACAAGACAATGCCATTATTGATGAACAAGATAATTCAACCATTGATAATTCTGTTACTTTCAATGAATTCATTTTAAAAGAACCTACCTTGGAATGTCAGGAACATTTACTTGTAGTTCTAAAAACTATCCTCCTAGGGAGGATATCATGGTGCAAGAAAATTTTAACATTGACACATGTAATGGGGCTTCCTTAGATGAAGAGGATGAAGTGACATTAAATTCCTCTTCACTAGAGATCATGAAAATAAGCACAATATTATTGAGGCTATGATGACACAAATTGGATCTCCTTTAATTAGTGAGCTTCCTAAGTCACCTCCCATTAGTGAATCACATAAAAAAAAAGAGATTTCTTGAAATCTAGGATGCAATCTAACAATGTTTTGCAGCAACCAAGATATAACACAATTTCTCAAACATGTAGGGGATCAAAAATTTATCCCATAACATCAACATTGCCTCAATTTATTGTGCCTAGTGTTGAAGATATTAAGAATACTCCTACTAACATATCCATATCGTGGCTTATTCAACTATCACTTACATACAAGTGTCTATTTCAAGAAATATTGCAAAAAAGGTAGGAGGAGATCCAATCTTATATAAAATTGAATAATGTAACATCCTCCTTTCATTCTACACAATTCACATAGTCAAAAATCACACTTCCTAAACATGAATTGCCCTCACTTGACATTCAAAACAAAAACTTAACTCTTGATGATAAAGGTGATCATTAATGAAACATCAGTTAGGCACACTCTCATAGACAATGGAACAAAAATTAATGTTTGTAGCATTGAAATCCTAGAAAAAATAGGCATGGAAAAAAGGATCATTCAACTTAATTATGTTCATATTCATGACTTTGAAAATGTTAATAGGAAACCACTAGGAATAATCACATTACCTATTAAGGTCAAACTTGTAGTGTTGCCTACCCCTATCCATATCATGCCAGAACCCCTTTCCTACAATATTCTCCTAGGGAGACCATGGATTCTTGCTATGAAAGGAGGTCCCTCCACTCTCCACTTTACAATAAAATATGAATACAACAACAATATATACATGGTTGAAGCAAATGAAGAGAGCTAAGAATAATATGATCACAACACTTCCAACTCCCCTAATACTTTCATTCCAAAATCAAAACGTGAACCTATACAAGTTGATGTAAACCCTAAACTCTATAATGATAATTGGGGGTCATTAGATTTTACACCTCATTTCAATAAACAATCCAAAATATCACCCTCAAGGTCCAAAGAGTCATATACAAGCAATTCATTTCTAGATACAAGTTCTAGTAATGATTGGGGTTTCACACCTTCCTTTATGGGAGAGTGTGAAATGTTACAATATAAATGAATAAACCTTTTTTTTTATATGCTCAGCTTGGCTCTACATCAACAATATTACCCCATAATGGTGATGGGGGACTATCTAACTCCCATCCCTCATGAGGGGACAATGCATAGTTTTAAAAAGGATTTGTGTTCTCATGAAGAAATCTATCCTTCTTAGAAGTATAAACCCCCTTCATCTAAATTGCAATATTGTTATGATATTGGATACAATCTCCCTCCTACACATGGAAACAATGAACACATGAAGTAGACCGACATACCATACTCTTTCAAGAAAGATCTAGGTTTAACTCCCTTATCTCCATTTTCATCTAAAGCCTTATCATTTAGTTTGTGTATCACATCTTGCATAAATAAAGGAACATCTTCTACTATTGATCAAGAGAGTATCTTGTAATGAATCCTCAAAGAACATGAAAGGAATTTTATGAAAAGAGTTCATTTTGTGCTTATCACAGAGTTCATGGTCATTCTACTAATGAATGTGAGGCTTTAAGCAATAAAATTTAACATATTAAGGAATGTGGTACTCTTCCTTATTTTGAAGCATGTAGTTCCTCTATTTGAAACTTATTTGAAATCCTATTTGGATCATCCTTTTCCTACACTAAGTGGGGGCAAGGGGTTAGATATCCTGTCCTCGTATGTCACTTGTCATTGTCTCTTTTGGCTAGTTGACCACCTTTCATGTTTATATATAAGAGCAAGCTTGGGATGTAGATGACATGCCTTATGATTGGCTCACATGTGACATACTTATTCAAGCCGTAGTTTCATTGAAAAACATATGACTTGGCATAGGGATTTTTGAATAATCTCTCATGTATTATTCTACTTTAAAACAATTGATCACAACAATGGTCTTAGCAATTGCTTTAAAGTCAAGGCATACATTGACACTCATGTTTCACTATGCAATTTTCTTTTTTCTTGCAATGTGTCCTCTTCTTGGTGGTTTCATTAGGCTTGATTTTCTCCAAGAGCATGATATTTTTTTGAATTATCCTCTCTTAAGACATTAGGCATGATGTTCCCTAAGAAGATACCTTACATGAACTATGTAAAATCCCTTTAAACATATATTTCACATTTACATTTTCAATCATATGGCCACCTTGTAAAACACACTTTTCTTTCCTATGGAGCCATCTTGTTTGTTCATGAGCTTCAAGCATACAAAGTTTTTCTTGCCTCATAAAGCTCAAAAATCATTTATTGTGTGGTGTGTTATCAAATTTATTAGGAGGTATAACTTTGGTATGGTTGAATGGGAGGTTGATTCGAGGCATGAATTCCCCTTATCCATGTGCGTGTGTGGTGAGTAGATATCATGTGTGTGTGTATGTTTCTCAACCTCTTGGATTACTCACTTAACAAAGAACCAAGAGTTTTGTTGCCTCAGAGTGAGTGTGTATTTTTTGACAAACAACTTAGATATGATTCACATCATGTTGGACAAACAGTTGAGGCTTGATCTACTCTTTTTATTTTCACTTTTTCTATACATTTTTTCTTTCTTCTTTTACTCATTGGCATTACATGCATGCATATCTTGATGTTGCATATCATAAACCTTGTGTGTGCCCTTTTTTTCTTATGTTAGTTTGATTTAGAATCTTGGATCCTAGGGGCATGACCACCTCCTTGATCTTTGTTATTCTAGACCATTCACATTGGTAAAATTGGAACCCTCTTGAATGTATACTTTAGTGTGAGCTTCAAGCAAGTTCATGCGGGGGATAAATGTAGTGTAAAAAAAATTCATTGTGAACATTTTCACACTTGATATGGGAATAATTAATGATAATTTTGACTTGATACCGCCTTGATCTAGTTTTGTGAGGTGTTTTACACATCCACATTAAGACTTGGGCCCTTTTTAAGCTAAATTAACTAACTCTTCCTTAATTTAGTGTTGTAAATTTTATTTATTTACACCTTCACATTAAATTTAGGAGGCATATAAACTAAATGGACCTAATTTTATGTTGTAATGTGTTTTACACATTCACATGGGATTTACGACCCTTCTAAACTAAAATAGGCCCAAATTGGACTTAATTTAATGTTGTAAAGTATATTTATTTACACTTTCACATTGGATTTTGGCCCCTCTTGCATTTATGACCTTAATATCATCATTAATAGACCCCTAAAACCCTATATTATGCATCCCAAGGCATATTTCAGTCAAAAACCTCACAAAATCAACATATAAATTAAATTTATTCACTCCCCCACACTTTAGCACTCAAAATAGGCCCTATGGGAGCCATTCACCACTTTGGATGTATGATTCCCATCAAGGTGGTATTGATTCGCCCAGAATGGTGAATGAGTCTTGTTTGGACTATGTTCAAGGTTTAAGTGATAAAATTTGGTTTTAAGTTAAAATTTCTTCTATGTTGGCATTTGGGATCAAATAAATAGCCATTTGAGTGAATTTCCTATATAAAAAAGCTTTGAAATCATTATTTCATCAAGACTTCATGATATCAAGTCAAGCAAGCAAGAGTTAAGAAGTCCAAGACTTCACAAGAGCATCAAGAGACAATTCAAGATAATTTCTAAAGCATTTAAGGGTAGAATTCTTCATCAGTTGGTGCATAAATTCAAGATCCATCATCATGTCAAGCATATCAAGAATCAAGCATGTTCTTGAGCTAGTGTTGTGATGTAGCATTGAAGATCCAAGATGAAGCATTTTTCTACATCTATTGTAAAGATCAAGATCTACATCCTTCATGGATATTTCATGTTAAGTTTCATATTTACAAGACATCATTTACAAAAAAATAATTCAAGGTATCAGTGTTCATGTTTCATATCCTGTATTTCATGTTTCATGTGCTTGTTTCATTGTTTCATTATTTGGCTTAATTACCTAAAAGAGGTTTGACCAAGGAAAACCCATATTCACTATCAATCAACAAGTTTTTCTCCTCTTTACATGTGTGATTACAAATCTAGGTGTTTTGGAGCTTTAAGGATCATTGAATATTAGGTTACAAAGTGGAGAAAGTCATCAAGTTGTCACAAGGTTTTGATCTTTACAAAGAATCACTTATAGTCCCAAAAATCAAGGTTTCATATTTGAAAACAAAAGGGAATATAAAGAGCAAATAATGAAGACCAAATTCAAAACTTGTAGTTCCACAAAATCCAAATTAGACTCATTCACCACAAGTGGTGAATGAGTCCCATTGTAGGTTTTTTTCATAATTTTTTGCAGATTCAAATACCCTTTTGTCTAAAACCTATTCTTGTGCAAAAATCCAAAACTGGGATTGATTCACCTAGAATGGTGAATGAATCCCACTAGGTCAAAAAGTCAAAATTTCTAGGATTTTAGAGCTCCTTCCAGTCATCTTCATATTCCTAGGTTCACACATTTCATTTCAAAGCGTGTTATTCTATTTTATATGCATTTTTAAGTCATTTAGTTCTAGTTTGCATCATATTAGGGTTTTGCATTTCATCTTGCATTTCATTATATTTTTTAAGTCTAAGCATGGTTGTGAACCCCTCATCAATCTCTAATCATACCCTAGGATAGTACCTTAGTATATCTCTTACTTTTATTCCAATCTTGGGTTGAGATCTTTGGGGAATCCTCTGAATATTAGTTGGAAGAAAAGTAATGTTCTATGTTCAAAAGAATAAAGCATCTAGTTTTCAACTAATCACTTCCATTAATGGCTTCCTCGATAAGATAAATGCATCCATTTAGCTTTTTGGTAATTAGAGATTGAATCTTTTTAGCTTAAAATCCATTTAGATTAGCTTTTCATACATCCATATCAATCATCTTAGTCTACATCATGTTAAAATACCTTGCATCCTATTAGTTTATCATTTAAATCATGTTTTCACAAACATCTATCAATCATTTTGTCAATTTTCTATAATACAATTGATTGGAATAGGTTCATTTATCCATAGGATTGGGAAAGGGTCAACATTTTGCATCAATGTGACACCATTGCCCCAATCTATGATAAGTTTCAATCGATTAGAACAAGTGTTTTAAAAGCTTTCGTAGTTTAATATGTTAGTTTTAATGGATTCCTAGTTTAGTCTTTATTGGTTTATATGTATTGGGATTGACGTTTAGTGGTACCAATATGCTTCATATCCTCATGGATCAAGTGTAGTCATCCCATACTAATTTTTTGGTCACAATTACTAATAAATAGAAGGATATTGTGATTATTAGATTATTCCATTATATGGTTCTATGAATAGAAGTTATGGAGATGAGATTTAATATGTTAAATATTTACTACATATGTTTATTTTATTAAACCATCTCTGTGTGATTTCCTAAATAATTTTGTTACACCCGATTGTGTTACAACTTATTTACTTTTACCTAGTTGGATGAAAATGCTTTAAGTGAATGTATTTATGCTCTAAGTGATTTGGAAATATGAAGAACAATTTTTTTATTTAATTTGATGTTATGAAATGATTATGATTGTGAAATATATGATGCAAATGTGAAATGAAATAAAAATGGGTTAAGGAGTGTTTTCATATGGTTTAGAACATAGAGTACACACACTTTCCAATTTCATTCAAGGATAACCCTAGAGATCTCAATACAAAGGAGCAAAAGATCTTGCAATAGGGATGTCATAGAGGCTGATTGTAAACTAATAAGGGGTTCACCACCAAGTTAAGACTTGAAAATACAAGTGCAATGCAAATCAAAATGCTTAATCCTAATTCAATGCAATGATTTAAAAGATGACCTAGAAATGTATGAAAAATAAAATAACAAGTTGTAGGATGGAATGTGTACACTTGGGAATCTAAAGATAACTGGATGAGGCTCTAAAATACTAGAAATTATGACTTTAACTATGAGTTGGACTCATTCACTAGGCTGGGAAAATAAGTCCAAAATCTGGGTTTCTATGCAAGAACATGAATCTAACAAATGGGTATTCAAATCTGCAAAAATAAATTTTTTGACCTAAACTAGAACAAATTTTCCAAAAGTGGTGAATCAGTCTAGTTAAGGATTTTTCAAACTTTGGGATTTGAATATTTTCTTTTCAGTCTACTCAAGTTGCTTCTTTAGGTTTCTAGATCCAAATCTTCGTAAATCAAACTATAAGTGTTCTCCAATGTTCTCCAATGTTCTCCAATGTTTAATGGAAACTTTGACAACTGCCTCCAAACTTTCTCCTCAATGTATCTTCAATCTAAACCTATCAATCACACACTAAAGAGAGGGAAGAATGTTGTTTTGTTAGTGGATAAGGGTTTTCCTTGGTCTAACCCCCTTTTGGTAATCAAACCTTAAAATAGAATGGAATAGGAATGGAGAATGATGAATGGACAAAATATGATGTTGTAACTCACCAAACCTTAGCATTGAGAGGCTACAAATAGGTATGAAGTGGCTCCCATGGATGTAGATCTTGAATCTTGCTTGAATAAGATAGATCTTGAATGAAATTCTAGCTTGAATCATGAAACCCTACATCAAAATTGTTAGCTCAAAATCAAACATGATGCTTGATGTTTCAATAATGCTCTAAAATGCTTGATAATTTTCCATTGAATGGTCTTGAATGGTCTTGTAATTGTTTGAATGCTCTTATGAACTCAAGCTTGCTATAAGAATGAATACTTGAATGGTTGGGGGTCAAAAATGAGTGAAAGAAACTTGTATTTATACTTAATTATGCAAGAATTCTTGAAATTACAACACTACAAGCCAACATTAGATCTAGGAGGATAAAATCCTGCCAAAAATTTAAAATAATTTTAATTTTAGGCCACACAAGACTCATTCATTGAAGGTGGCCAATGAGTCTCATTGGGAATAATTTATGAGACCATTTCAAAAAATTCTTTAAAAAGTTTTGAAACCAGGATCGAGACAAGAAAAACTAGGTGGGACTAATTTTCCCAAGGTGGTGAATGAATCCCAAACCACCAAATGTGGGCCACATAACCTAAAAACACTTGAATTATTATTAGATGTTGATTTGTGTCAAGATCATCCTCGAAAATATGCATTGAATGAGGCTTGTGGATGTAAAATGAGGCCAATTAAAGCATAAAGAAACCCAATTCTCAAATCAAACCTTAAAAAAGTGTGGAAGTTTGTTGCAACACTTTAAAAAACTTTGAATATTGAACCAATAAGATTATTTAGTTCACAAGGACCCAAGATCTAATGTGAATATGTTAGACATATTACAACACTAAATCAAGGCCATGTTATGGGGGAGCTTTTTCTGTCATTACATCTAGCCCCCACTTTAGTGAGGGGAGGAACTTGCTTCTAACTTGGACTAAAGTATACTAGTGCACATAAAGAGGTTTCCAAATGCACCAATGCTAGCAAGATAATACAACCATGATCAAGAGGGTTACACAAGCCCCCAGGACCAAGGTTGTATGGAAAACCAACATAGGCGCAAAAGAACACACATAAAAATGATATAAAGAACAACAATAAGGAACAAGCATACACTAACAAGGACAAAATAGAAAATGAAAAATAAGGGTGGATCAAGCTTCGACCATTTTTCCATCACGATGTCGATCATATCTAGGTTGTTTGTCTAAAAAGATGTATATTTACTATGAGGCAACAAAAACCTAGGTTGTTCACTGGGTGAGAAGTACAAGAAGGTGAGACACATACACACACAATTGGTACATGTGCTCTCACACACACATGAGTGGCTAAGGGAAAGTCATGCCCTTGTTCAGCTTTCCGTAAAACAATACCAAAGTTATACCTCTTGATAACTTTTATAAGGCATCACACAAAAATGTTTTTCAAGCTTCATGAGGCAAGCAAAACTTTGTATGCTTGGAGCTCATGAACAAACGAGATAGCTCCACAGGAATGCAAGTTGTGCTATGCAAGGTTTCCATATAACTAAAATGCACATGAAAAATGTAAATAACATTCAAAGGAGTCTTGCTTAGTTCATGCGAGGTCTTAACTTAGGGAACATTGTGCCTAATGTTTCTAAGAGAGGAAAAATCAAATAATAAAATATTCACAACTTAGGGGATGGAGAGTTTCACATGAATCCACTAATAGGAATGTAATTTACTAAGAGAGATCATGCTCTTGAGAGAGATCACACCCAATTTTATCCATAAAGCAAAAGAAACAACATATAAAGTAAAAAGACTGCACCATGAACCATGGAAAGAGAAAAATGAAAAAGAATAATGACAATGTATGCCCCCACTTTAAAGAAATTTCTAAATACCATACTGTGAGAAATTACTTTAAAGTAGCGAATGAAAAATGCAAAGAAGAAAGAAGACATGAGAGCTCACTTGGAAAGCCCTATGCCAAGTCATATGTTGCCAAGTGAAGCTCCGTCACGCATAAGAAAAGATAAAAGGGGTTTCCCCAAAAAATGAAAATCCAAACACATAAGTGATCTATGGATTTGGGGTCAGTATGTTCTTTCTACAATGTTATTAAGAGAGCTTAGAACTTTCATTATTCCCCAAATACACATAGAACTGGAAGAATGACACAAAGAGAGAAAAAACAAAGAAAAACCTTTTAGGTCAACATGGAAGAGACATGAATGTCTTGATGCCTTGCATCATACCCAAAAGGAAAACACAAGACAAATGAAAAAGATAAAAAAAAAAGTAAAGGAAATTTTTTTTTTGGGTCAGCATGAAAGAGACATGAATGTCTCAAAGCCTTTTTTCATCCCCAAAAGGAAAAATCTAGACCAATGACAAAGAGATAAAAGAAAAAAGATTTACATCATAGAGAATAATGAAGGTAAAAATAGAGAAATTCCTCAAAGAGAGATAGATCAAACAAAACATCACAAGGGATCACATTACGCACATGCAATCACAAAAAAGAAAATGAATTAATGAAAAAGGCTGGTTAGGCACATGCTAGTCAACCTATTAGCAGGTCATCCACATCCCAATCATGTTCACCTTATATGGAGGGAAGACAACTATTCAAAGGGACAATATCAAGTGTTGAATTGGTGTTAATATCAAGTTCAACACTCTTCCTAGGAGAATTATTGTTTAAGCTCAGGGAAGATGAAAAAAATGGGATCAATTAATTATGCACTTCTTCATCAATTTTAGCAACTTCCTCATCATCATCTAGGTTAATCACAATAGGAGGTTGAATAAAAATGTCTAAGGAAGGGTTCAACTCTTGTTGTGGTTGCATTATAGGATCTTTTATTTCAGTGAAGGAAGAGGCTCATCATGCATTGCTTTAGTGAAGTTTGGATTTTGATTTTATTTGTTATTTTCTTCATGTAACTTGCAAGTAAGAGTACGGCATGGTTATGTGCAGGATCATCATGGAAAAAATAGTCCCTTAACTGGAGATGAAAATTCAGAAAAATCAGAGTTAGGCAAATTGACGTAAAATTTTGAATAAGTTATCTATATTATTTCAAAAATATGTAGGAATAGAATATGTAGCAAATTGAATGTAGTTTCTAAACTACTAGGTTTATTTTTTTTTAAATATATTTGGTGAAATTTGAAATTTCAATGCAATAGTACTTAAATTTCAAGGAAAAAATAAGTAGGTGTTTTTGACCACCCTAACCATAATAAAATGATAATATTTTTTTATAAGGTTTTAGATATAAGTAAAGGACTCATGTCCCAATTTGGTGTATATTTTTTTGTAATTTTTTCCTAAGTAAATAATTAATTATGAATTTTTATTACAACTTTTAAAAAATATAAAAACTCGTATGTTTGACCACCTTAACTTGGTCAAAACTTCATGATTTTCTTTTTTAATCCTATAGTATGTGTAGGGTAAAATGTGATGCATGTTTCAGATTCAAAAATGTGATACAGTTAGAAAGCTATATATGTTTTCAATCAGCCTATCAATTAGGACTTTAGTCATAATTCCAATAGAAAATGAATAATAATTAATTATTAAATTCAAAGTAAATCATAATTTATATTGGTGGAAAGCTAGGAATCTCCTTTGAAAACCCTTTTCATTTCATCAATTTTGGGTAAAAAAAGTGTTCAACCACATACCCTACACATAACCATAATATCACCACTTTTTGGCCCATCATGATCCTACACATACCCAAATCTATGCCTACACTCTTTAGCACCTCTATTTATTTTAGTTCTATTTTCAAGTTGTGATTACGTAGGAGTGGGTTGATCAACCATAGGTTTCTTTTCTTCCCCAAGGGGAGGAATGGAAGGAACCATGGGAGGTTGTTCAACCACTTTCTCTTTGAATTTGTAAAATTGTTTTATTCTAGGAGGTGTTACATGACTGTTTTCATCGTCTCTTGGTCTTTTGTAGGAAGTAGGTGAAAGTTCTGTCTTAGGTTGGTCTTGGTTATTTGGACTTTTTTTAGGCTCAATCATGGTTTCATCAAGGATGGTATTGTAGTGTAGGAAAATGTACACATTTACTTTTTAATACTTTTTTGGACCTTCCTTGCTTTGCTCATCCTTATTTATGTCTTGGCTATGTGCAGAATCATCATGGAAAGAAAAGGCCCTTAAGTGGCAAAAAATTCAAAAAAATCAAAGTTAGGCAACCTTACATAAAAATTTGAATAAGTTATCTATATTATTTAAAAAATGTGTAAAAATAGAATTTATAGAAAATTGAATGTAGTTTCTAAACTACTAGGTTTATTTATAAAAAGGAAAATCTATTTGTGAAAATTTGAAATTTCAATATAGCAGTACTTAAATTTTAGGGAAAATATAACAAGTAGGTGTCTATTTGACCAGCCTAATCACAATAAAATGATAATATTTTTTTATGATATTTTAGATATAAGTAGAGGACTCATGTCCAGATGTGATGCATATTTTTTTGTAATTTTTTTCTAAGTGAATAATTAATTATGAATTTTTTATTACAAATTTAAAAAAATATAAAAACTTGTATGTATAACCACCTTAACTTAGTTAAAACTTCATGAAATTCAATTTTAATTTTTTTAATCATTTACTATGTGATGCATGTTTTGGATTGAAAAAATGTGATATTGTTTGAAAGCTATAGATGTTTTTCAATCACCCTATCAATCAAGACTTTAGTCGTAATTCAAATAGAAAATGAATAATGATTATTTATTAAATTCAAAGTAAAGAATAATTTATATTGGTGGAAATTTGAGAATATCCTTTAAAAACCCTTTTCATTTCATCAATTTTGGGTAAAAAAAGTCACGAGCCACATACCCTACACATACCCATCATATCCCTACTTTTTGGCTCATCATGATCCTACACATACCATCTTAATTGGTCCTATTTTCCATCCACAATCATAATAAATTATATCTTTTTATGGCTAATCCTAACAAACATCAAAGGGTAAATGATAATTTAATGATTCTAGTTGTGTCCTTGATTTTTAGACTAGGACTAAGATGCCACTTAGGGAATCTTTGTCCTCTAAAGGTCTTATGACTTGTTGATGGGTGTTTTAGCACTTCTCAACATATGTAATGCATAAGTACATCACCTCTCTTGAAAGACAATTTCCTACAAGTAAATTGCAAAAAACTATCCCAAGGTTTTGAATGTTAGGTCATGACAGTGCTTGGAATGTCTCAGTTGTTTTATGTGATTTGCTGGTAATCATAGGGTAGCCTTACATATGTTAAGTTAGAATGGAATTGTTTCTTTGAATGGAGTTTATGGAATTTTGAAATTGTTTTCTATTGCTGCAAGTTTAGAACAATAGTCTAAAACTCCACTTTTGTCATCAGATTTGGCTTTAGAAAGTGCAATGATAATTGAACTTGTCTAAATTGCTAATTGAAAGAAAATTCAAAACAGTAGGATATAGAGTAAGTTCCTAGACCAAAAACTACCAATGAATAGTGATAAAGGAGGATGCTACAGTGGATAGCCTTCCCAAAACTAGGCTCCACTTTTACCAAATTAACTCACACTTATGAAACTAGTGCAATCTTCTAAGGTCTACATATTTTCAACCATTCATTCACCATAAAGCATGAATAAAAGATAGAATTTGAGTGTAGCATTCAATTAATGTTCAAACTAGGTTTACGCTACTATTTATCATCAATAAATGGAAAAAAGCATGAACAAGGAAGGGCATCAACACAACAAAATTCTTCAATATCAATGATCAATATCTACCAATCTATGAAAACATGCTAAACACATAGAGCAACAAAGTAAATCTACTCAAACATATTAACTATGAAGAGAAGAATCATGAAACATGAGATGAAACTCAAGAATCCACCCAAGAGCAATGAATTTCTATTAGAATTTCAGTAACATGTATTAACAACTCTCTCTCTCTTGAAAATGAGAGGAGACCCCTTATTTATGGTGTTCAAAAAGAAAAATGAATGGACAAGATTTAATCTCATTGTGTGGCCAAGATTCACTACAAATTAGGGTTTCACCTACCCCTAATATTTTACAATATAAAATATATTTTTTGTCTTTAGCCTAATTTGTCTTCTAGTGGTTAGCGCTATAGCACTTTTTTCTTTTAGTTGATTTCCATTTTATTGCAGCTATACTATGAGAAATTCATCATCTATGACTGGATTTCCTTCATGATTCTTCATAGTAGCATATTCCATGAACTTTCTAATCAACACCTGAAGCTTTTTCCACTCCATTATATCATATTGGAGCACCTGGAAGTTATATTTTCTAGAATGGTTGGTAATCAAGTCCCAATCCTTGTTGCATTTTGGCATGTTCTTGATCACTTGTTTTGATTGGGTGAATGCTCAAGTAAAAAAATCCATAGAATCTAGCATGAGTGTATCAGTGGCTCCATCCTCCATCTTCTTATGAAAGTACGGCCTTATTTTCTCAAGATATAGCTCAATGACGGGAATATCATAGTCCGTCATGAGCTTCAGGTATTCTTCACAAGCTATTCTAATTTCCTTAGCACAATCAATGTCAAGCTCCACTTTATGGAGCACCTGTTCAAAGATTTCTCTTCTATGATAGAGACCCAATTTCCATGTTTCTACGAGACAATGATCATCTTTTAATAGTACCAACTCCTTTTCCCATGTTCTCTCAGGAATAATCAGGATAGCCTTGAGCTTGGGGTATGTGATTCTATACAACTCTGGGAAGTCATTACAAAATTTCTTTATGACTTCAAGTTGCTTTTGCACTTCCTGAAATTTATTTGTTGTCTAGGAAACATGGCCAATGACCATATCTCCATTGTAAACCACCCATCACAACCAATCTTTAGTGGCCTTTGTTAAGTTTTTCCATCTTTCTAACTTGTTGATATAATCTTTTGAAAGTTGTAGAGGAGTGGTTGATGATGTCTAGGGTATTTCTTCAATAGACGACCATTGTTGTATGTAGGTCATAAGTTCCTCTACATGTGCTTTAATTCCTCCTTTGAGGACTTGTCCTTATTCATCTGATGCACAATAGTAGCAACATATCCCTGAAGATGATCAATTTTCTACTCCTTGGTGGTTGTTCCTAGGTCAATGGTGGAGACATTATAGCTGACTCCTCCTTCCACCATTGGAGTAGCTATTTGCACTTTCCTTGATCTTGATCCATCCATCGTTATGTGGGATTTGGCACTCGAATTATTCTCCTTCTTTGTCCCTATCTGAGCCAAGCCAATATGTCTTCTAGTCTCTCTTTAGGACCCATAAGGATGGGGGCCTTCTTCTGTAGTTGGTTTTCTAGCCACTCAGGCATCTGAGATCCTTCTTTTGATGATTCGTGATCACCTTCCTCCTTTTGGGAATGCTAGATTTCCATTTCTTCACAACCCAAAGGTTCTTGTTCTATCTTTTCTTCCTCTTCTTTATTTGAATCTTGAATGAACATAGCATTTTCTTCTGGTGATTTAGTGGTGGCTATGTTTTACTTTGGGCTATCTTCCCCTTCAGATCCTTTGTCTTCTTCTTCCTACCCATGTTTTTCGTGGCATTTTGCTTCTGGGATTTTTCTTGCTTCAACCTCTTCTTCAGGCTTATCTTCTTCTTTCTTTCCTTCTTCTCATGTGGGAGGCATCTCTTCATCATGATCAAGGCTCTTATCTAGTTCCCCAAATGGAGGTTCTGTGGTTTCCTCCATTTCTTCATTTGTTTCTTTCTTCTCTTTAGAGGACTACTTCTCAGTTCCCTCCCCAACATCTTTTAGTTTCTTGGAAAACTCTTCTTCAAGTTCCTGGTTAGAAGTTTCCATAATGTAATTTTCTCTAGGGTCCTCGATATTTTCTTTAGAGGATTGTGTTTCTTCTTCCTCATGAACTACCTTGTCAATGGCTAGATGTTGATGCTCTAGGTACTTGTGGTAGTCATCAACTTCCTCTTTTATTTATTTAGTTTCTTTTGTCTCTTGTCTTTCCAATTTCTCATAAATATGCATTGTTTTCTCCATCTTAGGTCATTTAGTTAGAGGAGGAGGGACAAGGAGGCCAACAAAAACTTGAGCCAAAGCAGCTTGTATCACTAGATTCATCAATACTCTAGAAAGCTCCATTGGTATGTTTTGCATATTCTTGGAAATTTTTTTTGGGAGAGTAAGGGTGGGAATTGTTGATGTAGAGGCTAAGGAGATGGTCATTGATGGAGAAATGGAGGAAGAAGAAAGTGGAGAAGTGGTAGTGGAGGAAGAATCTATTACCATAACAAATGTAGTAGGTGAGGTGGAAGTAAGGTCAACTGAAATGTCCACCATGGGTAGAGAAGAAGTAGGAAATGCTTGGGATGCCGACGGAGGAATAATGGTAGTGGCAGCGAGAGTAGAGGTGACAAGTGAAAACTTCGGTTGCTCATACCATTCTTCTTCTCCTTCATGGCGTGGGTCCACCTGAATGGTGGGAATCTTGGTGAATCTGCTCGACTTATTTATTTTTTTAGAGGGCTTTCCCTATAATGCCTTTCTTGAATATACCTTGTGCTTAGGCTAGTGTTTTGTTACCTCTTTCCTCTTCCTTGACCTAGTAGTGGGAGGAGATTTTGAGGTTTCCCTAGATGAGGCAACAGTAGTCCCACTATTAGTCTCGCTCTAGAGCTTGTCCATGAGCTCACCATAGGTTAGAGTGTCACCATGGAGTTTCAGTTGAGCAACTTTCCGATCAATCCATTGATTTGTTCATGCTTCTATTTGTTTTGTTAGAATATCCAAGTCATTGACCTCTTCCTCGTCCTTGTCAATCAAAGGAAATGACATGTTGGAAACAAAATAAAATCTTAGATCTATTATAGTAATCTCTTCCTCAACAACCTGAGAGGATATGAGATGCCTAGCCAATGCTTGTCACTCAGAAGAGTATGCACATGTTATAGCTATTTGGAGATTTCAAGCAATACCAGCTGGTCATTTGGGCACCATGATAGCTTATATGGCCTCTTGGAGAAGCCCTCAATTTTGATGTATGTGAATTTAGGGAATTGAATGAATATGAACCCGAACCAACAAATGAAGTAATTTTCACTATGAGTGACCTTCCTTTTGAAGTCACCCCTAAGAAGCCTAATAATGTGTCCAATAAAGGAATAATTCACCCTACGATAGTCTTTCTTGAAATTTCTATATTGAAGCTACATGTAACTATCATAAAATGTCATCTCTCTCCTTGAAGTCTAGCTTGGTGCCTCAAATAGATCTCTGTATTGAACACAGTTATCCAACAAATAAACCAAGTAAGAGGTCATGTAAAATTATGAAGTCTTCTTCACTGCTACAAAATGCTCATGTAGGAAATTGTTGATCATTCTTGCCTAGTGGAACTTAGTCTTCCCTCTGATGATTTATTCTATGAAATAGAGCTTCCATTCCTGGAAATATGCTACAGTTGGGAGGCCCATAACCCTACTTAGTAAGGTGACCAAATCATGGCAGTCCTTGCGGAAATCACTCCTAAACAGTTCCTAAGGAAATTTGTTTGTGTTGCCCCTCTTCTCCTTCAATTAGTATTGATTAATTAGTTTCTTGCATTTGAAAGGGTCAACTTTCCATGTGCTCTTAGTGTAATCTTTGTTTGCTTCCTCCATTTCATTAAAGGTGGGGATGTGGAAAGTTTTCCCTATAGATTTTGAGGACAAGTCAACCAATATTTTATAATCTTGATCCACAATCCTCATGGTCTTTTCTTGGTATGCCTCTTTGTAGGCCATTACCAGTTCAGGAACCATGAGGGAAGGCAGGAAACAAAATTCCTTGGCCAATCCACTTTCCCTTATCTTCTTTAGATTCTTTGTAACTAAATTGGAAATGACTCTTTGTTAGAATTCATCAAGGTCTATATCTCCTAGGTTAGTGTCCAAGATTGTATCCCATTCTGTAGTCACCTTGGTGGTAATTTCCACTCCCTAAAATTTATACTTCATTTGGTCCTTGTCTTCTTTTCCCCTTGGTTCTTTGGCAGTCTTCTTCCCTTTTTCTTTCTCTATAGTTGCCCCTAAAGGTACCACAACTGATTCCATATATCCTACAAGCAAAGGAGTAGTAATGATATTAATGTATAAAACAAGGGAGATGTCAGAAAAATCATACAAAATCCATGTTAGATAAAGTAATTTATCATTTAAAGATCATAACATTATTCTCCAATCATCATTTTCCTTTTGTTTGAGGGAGATATGGCAATGCGGGCCTAGAGGTGTGAACTTCCCTAGGCTGGCAGCCATTTTGGAGGATGTTACAAATGAACAACAAACATGACATGACATCCCACATGGATCTACCCGCATTAGTATTTCGAGATGAGGTGGGACCCACTAAGGTATTGCATCATTTAGACACACTTTCTTGGTCATCCTTGAAGTTTTTGAAGTGCTAACTTAGTGGTTCAGGAATGCAGGTCAAAGGGTTTCATGTGCAGGGGCTATCTTGGTCATTTGGGAGCTTTGCCATTTGAAACAATGTTGGTAGGGTGGAATCTGACTAATGACATCCCACAATGTAGGTCCCATGATTAGGGAGGATGGAATCAACTCAATGGTAAGGTTCAAATGGTCCAGGTAGATGTAGGCAAGGAGATGCAGAAAGACATTAGATGTTGGCCATTTTGGATGACGGAGATAAGAAAACGGTCCATAGGTAGCAGTTTGTAAGGATCCTCAACATGAGTTGTTGGTTCATTATTGGTTGAACAAAGGCAGGAGGTCAAGCCCCACATAATAGGTAGTGGGCTTCACTTGGCAATCTAGGTGTGGTAGAATCAGGGCAGTAGCCCATAGGCAGCCACTTGCATCAGAAAGATTGCATGCAATTCTACATAGTGGTTTTTAAAAAAAATTTAGGGAAAAGTAGGTATCAAGGCCCATGGTTCGAAGGATCGGAGGTCATTCACTATTTTAAAAAGGTGGTTGAGGGACAATGACAACTCGCATCAAAGGATGCAGGATTGGTAAATTTAATTATTTCGTTCTTTGGGCTCAAACAGAGGCACTGAGTGTGGATTCTGTAAGGTGGACGGATGGTCTACAAAGGCCATTTCAAATATAAAAAAATGGTGGAAGCCCACAAAGGTCCAAACATAGTTGCTTTGGCTTGGAGAGTTGGACAAAGATAGCCAGGGTGGGGCCTGCAAGGTGGGAAGCCGAGATCAATTGGTCATTTGGGGATGACGAAGCCAAAAGGGCAATCCATAGGTAGAAACTCATGTTCACGAACCCATAGGGTTGAAAGGACCCCATGTTACTTGTGATCTTTGCTTGAGTTCAAAACATGATAGCAAAGAGTGGGTGTCTTCCAGCATAGGTAGGTTTGATCAAGGTGAAGGTCAATCATTTGAAGTTTATCATTGGTGGGTTTGACAGAAGCAACGAACCTCTTGTGGGCTACAAGGTCATGATTACTCTGGTACGACAAAGGGTGAAAGATCTGTATGGTTTTCTAAGATGGATTTTGGAGGATTTTCAAGTTTTTTAAGATGTGGGTTTTATTTGCCATTCAGTTTTCTTTCTAGCTTTAAGGTTTCCACTCTTAAGATTTTAATGAGTCTGCAAAAATGAAGGAAAAACATGAAATGAGTGATGGGAGAGGTCCTACTTAGTGGACCTAAAACAATTTGATGAGTATTGTGCAAGTGATGATAGGTTGAATAGTGGTGAGATCTTGTGGGCACGAAGGCGGCGATGGCTGGAGGTTTCTGACAAGTTTTATGAAATTCTGATGGTGAAAATAAACCATCAGAATTGCTATTTATAGATCTTTTAGTATTAAATGCTTTCCATAAATGCTAGTATGATAGAAAGTAGGGTTGGTGGGTGTGCATTTTGAAAGAGTCACAAGTGGGAACAGTGGGGTCCACAGGGTGAGCAACACCCAAATATTTGTTGTTTGGTAGGTCAATATAGAAAACGATGACAGAGGCTACAAATCCCATGAGGCAAGTGGATAGTGTTGGTTGGCCATTTGGAATGGTGAAGAAAAGACAAAGTTCTATGTAGGGAAGCCCACATGGGCAAACCTACAAAGCATGACATATGTCAATTTTTAAGTTTGAAGGAAAACTATCAAAGAAACTCTGAAGAGGCTAAAGACTTCAAAATTTTGAGCATGGTGAAACTTGGTCAACTCAAGATAGTAACCCTAGAACTCCTTTACCACTTAGGACTCAAAATAGGGGGCACACAAAATGAGGTGAAGGTAGGAGTGGCCCAACAAAGTGAAAAGAGGCGGTTCCTATTTTGAATGGGGCATGTGTGTTATAGGCACAAAAAATTGTGACTCTACTAGGGAGAACGCTCCCTAGTATTTGAAGGATAAATACTCATTCAAAACCTAGAATCTTTGGTTTCGTAGACTAGGGGCTGGTTTCCAAAAGTGAATTATAGGACTCAAAGGAGAATGGGGTCCTAAGTTGAATCAAATCACAAAAAATCTCAAAAGTGTGTGTGTATAGTGAATTCATTCCCTTTCCTTAGATATTGTAACAAACAATCATTAACTAGACTAGGAAAGCTACATAAACTATCCAACTCCAAAAGTAACCAAGACATTGCCTGCTGCCACTCAAGAATCCATAGCCATGATGAAGTTGTCATTGTGAACCCATGAGCATTGTTCTACTATTGGGAAGACATCCATAGCCTTGGTAGAGTTGTCCACACATCCACACGACTTCTTGATTTTAGCATTCCCTTTTCTTTACTTTCCTTTTGGTATCTCTTTTAATAATCTTTCTTTTTCCCAACCGTGTAAGCATCAACGCTTATTGTGGGTTTGAAGTCATAGTGGTCACTAAAGCAAACTTAATATTTTCACTTGCCAGGCCGTTGTAATAACCACTATACAACTCACTAGAAATAATTAATGTGTGCTTTGTGCAAGATTTGAGACGAGTGTGAAAGGATTCAACTAGGGTTGTGTTCTAGGTCAAGTCAAAGTTCACATAAGGAGACTATTCCATAGTAGAAATTATAGGCTAATAATTGAGAATGAATATTTATCTAAATCACACTAAAAACAAGCATCAAAGTGAACCATTTTCCAAACTGAGCATGAACACCACATCAAAACAAAGGAACACCCTTAGTAGAACAAGAAAACTGGGAGAGAGCAAAACAAAAGTGAAGCGAGAAAGTAGAACAAAGAAACCTAAACTAACCTATATACAAGTATTTACAAAAATCTAGCTCCAAAGAGCTCAGGCAAGGAAATAATACTTGAGGTGTTGCCCATTGATGAGAAATGGGACATCATCACTAGTTAAGGTCTTAAGTCAAAAGGCATTATCTCCTAAGATTTCAAAAATTTGAAAGGGGCCAAGCCAGAGCTTGTCGAATTTGTCATGTCTCCCTTTCTTTCCATGGGCCTTGTTCCAACACAGGACTAGATCAACAATTCTAAAGGCCTTGAATTTGGCTTGTCAATCGAACAATCTTATGACCATGCCCTGATGTTTGGAAAACATTTCAATAACACAGTCACAAAATTCTTCTAGGTGGAGCAACTCAGCCAAGCAAGCTTCTCGATGATCCCCTTCTTCATAAAAGGTGTTGATGAATTGGAGGTTAGGGATCTTACGGTAGATAGGAAACACATGCTCCAAGCCATAAATGAGATGTAATAGGGAATCACCTAGGGAAGCCTTGTGGTGTGTATGATCTACCCAAAGGGAAAAATGAAGCTGGGTGTGCCAATCTTTAGGATTCCTAGCAAGCAGCTTTTGGATTATAGTGATTAGGTTTTTTTTTGTGGATTCAGCTAGACCATTACCCCGGGAATAGTAATTGGATGAGAATTTGAGATAAATTCCATAATCAAAGGCCCAACTAGTGAATTTGAGTGAGGAGAAAGCGGGGCCATTATCACAAACTAAAGTGTATGGCAACCAAAATGATTTAAAATGAAACTTTCAATAAAATTAGTAACTACCTCTATAGTGAATTGCCTACAAGCAATCTCTTCTATCCATCTAGTACAATAATTAGAGGTGGTTAGAATGTACCTGTGACCTACAGAAGATGGTGGGCTTACCAGACTAATGAAGTGAGACCCATTGAATGAACGGTCTTACCTCTAGGACTAGTTACAGTGGGACAACAATGTTGTGTTCTCTAGTTGCAGTGGTCTACCATATCTAGCGATTGTGAAGATGGTTGTGTGTATCCTTGAAGACTGTTGGCTAACAGTATCCTACTTGTAGGATTTTATGAGCGATGGAAGGACCAGATCCATCACCAGTGCCAAAATTATCATGAAATTCATTCAACATGAGTGTTGCCTCTTCTTTTCCAAGACATCTAAGGTAGATCCTTTCATGATTCTTCTTAAAATTATAGACCCCCGTAGCATGTAGTTGTTTCTTTTCAGCTAGAGAGCATGCTTTTGAACTACCTGGTTATATCCAGAGTATTCATCTAGGAAAGACATCATCTAAGAACCATTGAAAATTTGCAACACTTCATCCAATTAAGGCAAAAGATAATTGTCTTTCTCTAAAGCTCTATTCAAATTACAGAAGTCCACACACAATGTTATTTGTTCATTCTTTTTCCTAACTAAGAATAAGTTGGCCACCCACATGGAGTGCCTGACTGGAAATATGATCCTTGCTGAAAGCAAATTTTGCACTCCCTTATAGATGATGGGCTGCAATAATGCATTGATGGGACTTTGTCATTGTTGAAATGGTCTTACATCTAGCTTAAGAGGAATAGTGTGTGCAATAATTAAGGTTTCATATGTCTTAAAATCCTCATAGATCTATAAAACTACATCATGATACCTTCACAAAGCATCAAGGGTTCCTTTCTTCTCTTCTAATGTGTAGAATTTTCTAATGAATATATTTTTAACCTCCTCGGTTGTTCAGAGGTTGTGATGTCACACTAACTGTTAATGGAATCCTTTTTTTCTCATTGATCATGGTATCTAATCTAATCTAAGTCAAATATCTAAGTTGCAAACACATTAGAGCTAATGATGAAATCCAAGATGTGCTTGTTTTCATTGAACACCTAGAAATGGGTAATGTTGTTTGGCATAGATGGGGTAGAGGTGAGCTCAATGGTAAACCTTTTGAGTCTAGAAAATAGTTATGGGAGTGAGGGATCAACTAAATATTGAATGCATCTAAGCTCTCTAACAAGTACCATACCCTATTCCTATAATTTTCTAGTCTCCTATCATGACAAGAGTACAATTTTTTGAATTGTTTCACTACCAACTCTAAATCACCAAAGACTTGTAACATTTTAACTTTCTTCCTTAGGGCCATTAAGAGACTATGGAAAAGTGCTTCATACTCTACTACATTACTTGTGCAATAAAACTAAAGTCTATGAGCAACAAAGTAAGTCTTACCCATGGGGCAGATGAGCTTGAACCTTGCTCCCACTCCTTGCTTGGACTTGGATCCATCAAAGTGCAACATCCAAAACTTGGAGGGTTCCTTGACTTTGGGGCTGATCATACATTCATTCCTCCTTGGTTGCACACATGCATCTACGATTTCTGGAGTGGGTACTAGCTCAACATTATTAATTGGAGGCTACCCAATTGACAATTCCTTTTGAGACGCGACCCATACTTTGATATGTTTTATTGCTATATGACACAAGCAACACTTGAATTCTAAGTGGGAAGCATTATGAACTCTAAACCAAGTAGGAAACAAGAGCTCTTGGAAATCAATTCTTTCCCATAGGCTAAGCTGATCTTATATACACTTCTCCATGAAATCCTAGAATCCATCTAGTAGTCCCAAATTCTCGTCATCATAGGATTCATTGTTGTTTGATTCTACTAACATTTATGTGCTTTGGGACATACATGCTAGGTTGGTGGGTGGATTGCATAATACCAAGAGGACCTCTTTAGTCATCTCTTCTTCTTGGTATGCCATGGGAGAATAATTACCCAACTCTGTTTCAGCAAACAACACTTCATTCTTGTTCTTGTACTCCATAATCATGAATTTTATGTGTGGCTCCTGATCTATGTGAATTTGATTTGGAAGTACCTTCCATGGCAGCCACACATGAGAGAAGTTAGTGAAAGCATATCTATTCAAATCCCTAGTGAAGTATCATCCTAACATTATGCCATATGTGTTTGGGATATCTTCAACTTGGATATCAATAACTTGTTGCACCCTTAGGTATGCAACAATTTGCATAGGGATTTGATTTATTTCTCTGACTATGTTCACCTCTATTTTTTCCAATTGGGTCACATTTCTTCTAGAAGGTGTGGGGACTATTCCTAATCTTTGCATATTGCAAGAGGCATAACATTGGCCGATGCTCTTGAATCCAGCAAGTAGTTATGCAAGTTTATCCCAAATATTCTAATAGTCATGAGGAAGGGGGGAATTTCTAACTTTCCCTAAAATAATCCCATGGGTGTATTTTCTTGGGCCACTTGATTCTTATCCTTCTCATTGTTATTTTCCTTAGCTTTCCCTTGACTTTGTTCTTTAGCAGGTTGTTTTCCCATTTGTTGGTTTGAAAAAGACATCCCTTTTTTTGCCTATGATTTCCTGAATTATAGGCTCATGTTGTGGCTCTTCAAAATAGACTCTCTTGGTTGGTGTTTCTTGGGTTGACTTAGAAGAGGTAGTCTCATTGATCATCCTAAAGAAGGCATTCCTAACTATAAGGAATTTAAGCAACTTGAAGGAAAACAAGCTTATCTTGACCTTGAATTTGTCAGCAACATATTCACCAGTTTTCTCAATTTCAGCCTCAAAGGACTTGCCTTGGGAAGAGCCATCTGACTAGTTTTGCATTTGATTTGACTATTTTTTCTTGTTAAAGTATTGGGTGGGTACATAGGGGTAGCATGGACTATTACTAGAATTCAGATGAAACGGGGTGTTGAAGTTATTAGTTGGAGTGGAAGTTGTCAAAGGTCCTCCTACTTGCCTACTTCTCAAGTTATATGGGGTTTCCCTTTGGTAAAACATTTGGACCTCATCTTCATGAAATTATTCCTCATCTATTGGACTATTATCTATTGAAGCAAAGAGCTGAGATAAAGTTTCTTCATTACTTATCTCTTTCACTTCTTCGTTCTTTGGGGAAGCAGTCTTAGTTTCTAGTGTATTTATCTCACTTTGTAGGAATGGGGCTTGATTGACCATGAGTACAGAAGATTCATAAGGCTTGGATGAGACTAGATCTTGAAAACCAATGTTTTCTATTCGTTTTATGGATCCAACACCATCCAAACAATGTTGTCTCGGTGAGATACACTCCACTAGTTGTCTTCTCCATATTGGTAGAATGATCAAGAGGTGTGGGAATACCTCCACTATCTAGCCTTGTATTCCACATTCGATTCTTCATTTTTGAAGGTCATCTTTTGAAAATTTGGTTGGATTTCTACCCTCTTTCATAATTCTACCCAGATGAGGTACCCACATCATGGTTTTCTCTATTCTCTCGATTGAGATTGGCCTGAATGCTACATTGAGAAGCTTGAAACTAATTGTTTTGATTCCTAAAGTGTGTCATTTCTATTAGCTTGTCTAGCTGATCCTTCTCTATATTTCTTGGTTGTGATGCTTGGTTCTAAAGGAGAACTGGTTGCATGACTCATTGGTTTTGTTGTGCTTGAGGAAATTCTAGTCCTTTTAGGTATGTAGGTATTTGGGGATGTTGTAGATAGACTTGTTGCTGCTATGACTATAAGTAGTACAACATGGGAGGTGCTTGGTTTATAGGTTTTCCTAGATGAGGGACTATGGGTAGATGTGAAACTTGGTTCATGAGAGGCATCTGATGTGATAAAGCTTGAGTAAGTCCTTGAATTTTCATAGGATGAGCAACCTATACCAAAGAGGGAAATGGTTTAGAAATGTTTTATCCCAAATCAGTGCTGGCAATAATCACTTTAGCATAAGCATTTACCAACCTGGCGGGTGGTGGGTTCATTCTTTTCACTAATGCAGTTTGAGGTTGTCTAATGCAGCATAATAAACTAGAAGGACCACAACATCATCCAACACGTATGGGGTTTGTAACTTAGTATATGCCCAAAAAAATCAATCATTGAAGGAGTTGATTGGTTCATTATCCTCCTTGTGGATGGACATGAATTGTTGGTATAATTTGGAAGGGATGACTGAAATATTATACTTCTACAAAAAGGTGTCCTTGAAGAGGTTCCAAGAGGTAATGGATCCTGTTGGCAAGTTAATGCATCAATAGAAGGCCTCCTCTCCCAAAGAGTAAGGGAAGAGTTGGCAAGTCACATCCTCATGATCGATTTGTATATCTTTCAATTTTGTTTGGAATTTCTTAATGTACCCTTTGGTTTTCCTTTGCAGATCTCTTGGATGAAACTTTGTGCAAAAAGCTTCTAGATTCTTTGGCATGTCATAGTAATAATTGAAGGACAGTGGAGAAGGGTTGTTATCTAGCCAAGCCATGAGGGGAGGTAGGGGTTGTATTTTCTATTGGACAATAACTTGGGGCTGCACAGGGGAAAAAATAGTTGGGCATACGCTTTGGACTTGAGGGGCAAGAATAGGGGCAACACCCTATCCTTGGGAAGGAAGAGGTTGGGAAGCAACTTGGAATGGATGAGTGAAGGGAGTGTTAGTGGAGAAAGAAAAATGAGTATGGGGCATATGGAAGGAGGAGAGAGGTGAGGATGGGGGTGAAGTAGATGGAGTAGATGAGGAAGATGAAGCTATGTCCCCTTTTCAAGTCTTCTTAGCCCTAGTAGGGGGTTGCAGTTCCTAAAATTTCCCTTTGTTTGGTATGGACCTTAGAAATCTTTGGAATATTTTAGGTGAGAACAAACTGATTCTATCCAACTTAACACAAATTAGCCCTCCTAGCACTAGTTCTATTGATGAGTTTTTTAGCACTTCTCAACACAACTAATGCATACGTAGATCACCTCTCTTGAAAGACAATTTCGATCATGTAGGATCTAGACTAGATTGCGATTTAAATGCTTAACTTTTACAATGCTTTTACAATGATTATTTCAAGTCAATTAAATCAAAATTAACTTAAGGAAATAACAGAATGAAAGTAATAACAAGGTGATTTAACAGAAAGGAAGGAAATGAGAGAAGAAAGAGAGAGAAGAAGAGAGTGCAAACAACATTTGATAACGGAGTTCGTCACGAAAGTGACTACGTCTCCGGGTCCACTCCAATAGAGAGACCGATCCGATTAACTCCAAAATCAATTACAAAGCACCACAATCATTCTCCAAGCACTTCGGCAGCATAACAATGCTCTGACGTGCAAGAATGGAATCTCTACAAGACCTCTCTTTCATTTATCTCCACAGCTTCAAGACTTCGTCACCTGAAAAAAACTTAATATCAACTCTCACCTTACACCCTCCTTTTATACATAAAATTTGCTCAAATTGGTTACTAACCAATTGATTCACAAGATATTCCTTATCTCTCCAAAATTACATAAAAATCTCCTTTACTTAGTAAAAATATTTAAAAATCCTCCCCTAATAACATAATAATCTTTAAAAATCCCCCTTATCAAAAATAAATCTCCTATAATATTTATTTTAGCCCTTTCATTGATTCATTTCGGGCTTTTACAGTTTGGGATGGTTTATTTTTAAATCCTTAAAAGGATCTTTGTTTGTTTTATTTTCAAATTATAGGAGAGTTGGTTTTGTATTTAAGGCATTCGGCTTGATATACTTAACAAATAGATCCGATGCCTTATATATTTTAGGCAATGACAATGGTCTATTGGTCGCTAAGCCTTTTATATCCCAGCCGGTTCGGGGTTCCAAACCCCGGCCGTCCATTTTACAAACCATATTCGACAAACTATCAACAAAACCAATGGTCTCCGTAAAGAATTAAGCGCGAATCTCGTGCCCCAACGGTAAAAGCGACAGCTTGTTCGCAGGAGGTGCATGGATCGAGCCCCATGCGGGCCGACCTAACCATTTTACAAACAAACGCAACCAAATACAAAACCGTCGATGGAGCAGATCTGGGCCACGTGGCATTTTGAGAAGGTGCCATGTGGCGAAATATAATTCACCAAAAATGCTGACTAGGATGCTGATGTGGATGCCAACTTCCGAGTCTGAGGGCGAAGCGCCGCGTTATGCGGCATTGGCTTATCAGCGACCGCCGCCATCCAGCATCGCCACTTGTAAGCTAAGCTGTCTTTATCCGCGTTGGCGTCACGGATTGACCACGTGTCATCACGTAGTTAGGTCCGTTACAATGACTCCTGGATCTCGCTCAGCGAGTTTCTTGAGGAACCTCCATTCCAGAAACTGACATCTTTGGAAATGTTCTACGCTTCCCGATCTCAGGATCAAAGTCTTCAAGCTTGCCTTCACCCTTCTGAATCCTGGATCTCGTTAGCATTAAAAAAAAACAAATAGCTGCAATAATAGTCACCCAAAAGCTCTGATACCAACTTGATCTGTATAGGATCTAGACTAGATTGCAGAAATGAATGCTTAATTTTTACAATGCTTTTACAATGATTATTTCAAGTTAATTAAATCCAAAATTAGCAAGGAAATATGAGAATGAAAGTAATAACAAGGTGATTTATATGAGAAAGGAAGAAAATGAGAGACAAAAGAAGAAATACAAACAACGTTTGATAAAGCGAGATTAAATCCAGTGACCTAAATCTCGGAGTCCACTCCAATAGAGAGACCGATCCGATTAACTCCAAAATCAATTACAAAGCACCACAATCATTCTCCAAGCACTTCGGCAGCATAACAATGCTCTGACGTGCAAGAATGGAATCTCTACAAGACCTCTCTTTCATTTATCTCCACAGCTTCAAGACTTCATCACCTGAAAAAAACTTAATATCAACTCTCACCTTACACCCTCCTTTTATACATAAAATTTGCTCAAATTGGTTACTAACCAATTGATTCACAAGATATTCCTTATCTCTCCAAAATTACATAAAAATCTGCTTTACTTAGTAAAAATATTTAAAAATCCTCCCCTAATAACATAATAATCTTTAAAAATCCCCCTTATCAAAAATAAATCTCCTATAATATTTATTTTAGCCCTTTCATTGATTCATTTCGGGCTTTTACAGTTTGGGATGGTTTATTTTTAAATCCTTAAAAGGATCTTTGTTTGTTTTATTTTCAAATTATAGGAGAGTTGGTTTTGTATTTAAGGCATTCGGCTTGATATACTTAACAAATAGATCCGATGCCTTATATATTTTAGGCAATGACAATGGTCTATTGGTCGCTAAGCCTTTTATATCCCAGCCGGTTCGGGGTTCCAAACCCCGGCCGTCCATTTTACAAACCATATTCGACAAACTATCAACAAAACCAATGGTCTCCGTAAAGAATTAAGCGCGAATCTCGCGCCCCAACGGTAAAAGCGACAGCTTGTTCGCAGGAGGTGCATGGATCGAGCCACATGCGGGCCGACCTAACCATTTTACAAACAAACGCAACCAAATACAAAACCGTCGATGGAGCAGATCTGGGCCACGTGGCATTTCAAGAAGGTGCCATGTGGCGAAATATAATTCACCAAAAATGCTGACTAGGATGCTGATGTGGATGCCAACTCGGAATACAGATGACTGCCACGTGTCTGGCATTGACTTGCCATCGATGACACGTCATCGCCAACCTGTCTGCCACCTGTCGCTGACTGTACTGCCACGTCGACGTACAGATGACACATGTCATCACACAATTGGGTCCGTACAATGACTCTACCGCCATGTGTTTCGCCTGGATTTTCCCATATGTATTCCGTACAGTACGGACTGACTGCTGACGTTAGCATCCGTACGGTCAACTGCAAACTTTGACCGTTGATAAGTTGAGCATACGATGTCGGATTTCGATGAAACGAGTTGCGTTGGAAAGCTTGTGACGAGCTCTTTGCGATGACACTATTTTCATTTATTTTTGATGATGCCATTTTTTCTGCTTCCTGGATGTCCTCTGATTCTAGTTTGACCAAAGGTTTGACTGGCTATAACTTGTGCAAACGAACTCCTTTTCGCTCCGTTCGAGTTGCGTTGGAACCAGGACACCGAGATCTTTCTGATGGTCTAGATTTTGGAGAAAAATGAGACACTTCAATTTTCACTGAAAAATGTCCACCGGATCAGGCCTCCCCACTGAAGACCTTTTGGACCTCCAAAAGTGGCATTTACTCTGACAATAAGTGAGGACTTAGCCTCCCCACTTGTCCTGTATCTTCTGTACATCTGAATACCTGACTCACAAGCACAATGAAGACTGCAACAATATTGTTGAACATAAACATAACTTTATCACTTCCATAAGCATCTACATCCAATGTCGTAGCCACTAACCAACAAAAATTGACTAGCATCAAGCTGAAAACCAATGCAGAAATGAAAGAGAATAAGTCAACAACATGTCGATCCTT